>JABXJD010000126.1:320000-840000 GCA_013375575.1 Percina caprodes
GGGATGAGGATCAGCACCTCTAAATCTAAGGCCATGGTTCTCAGCAGGAAACCAATGAAGTGCCTTCTTCAGGAGGGAAATGAGTCCTTACCCCAAGTGAAGGAGTTAAAATATCTTGGGTCATGTTTGCGAGTGAGGGGACAATGGAGCAGGAGATTGGTCGGAGAATCTGCGCAGCGGGTGCGGTATTACATTCAATTTATCGCACCGTTGTGACGAAAAGAGAGCTAAGCCAGAAGGCAAAGCTCTCCATCTACCGGTCAGTTTTCGTTCATACCCTCACCTATGGTCATGAAGGCTGGGTCATGACCGAAAGAACGAGATTCAGGTTACAAGTCGCCAAAATGGGTTTCCCCAGGAGGGTGACTGGTGTCTCCCTTAGAGATAGGGTGAGAAGCACAGTCATCTGTGAGGAGCTTGGAGTAGAGCCGCTGCTCCTTTGCGTCGAAAGGAGCCAGTTGAGGTGGTTTGGGCATCTGGTAAGGATGCCTCCTGGGGGCCACCCTAGGGAGGTGTTCCAGGCACGTCCAGCTAAAAGGAGGCCTCAGGGAAGACCCAGGACTAGGTGGCGGGGTTATATATCCAACCTGGCCTGCGAACGCCTCAGGATCCCCCAGTCAGGGCTGCGACCCGATACCGGATAAGCGGACGAAGATGGATGGATGTCTAAAAATATATTGATGTCCCAGCATCACACATACTATATTTAAGAAAAGAGTGACAAAATCAATAAATCCACAAAGAAGTATTCAGTCTAAATTATTCAGTTACGGGCACCTGGGTAGCTCACCTGGTGGGGTGGGCACCCAAGTATAGAGGTTTACTCCTTGATGCAGCGGCCGCGGGTTTGACTCTGACCTGTGGCCCTTTGCTGCATGTAATTTCAGATGGACATCTGACAATGAATTATGCAGTTGCAATGATGCCTTGCAGTGTAGCTACAAGTCCTGTTAACAAATTTTAGCATTACAGTGGAATCATTTGGGTGTGAAGCTCAGACGAGAATCATGTGAGCCAAGAAAGTGCAGACACCAATTAATTAACAATGGAGTGGCTCCAGGTTTTTATCTCAGATCACAGCATTTTTTGCCCAGTTTCTTGATTCTAGACATTTGTTCATTTTAGCAATTAATGATTTTACTCCCACAACATACAACTAATAAACATGCTTACTTTGTCCATTTCTTATATGGTTTTAGCAAGAAAGAATTAGTTTGAAGGCTCATTGTTAGGTAACACAATCCCTCAGAGGGTCTGTTTGTATTACAGCTTGTTTATCTGAACCACATGGATGTGTCTTTGAACAGAAATGGATTTCACTCAAGGTACATCAAGAGAGCAGCCCAAACGAAACACGCTAGCTACTGTGGCTGCGACACAAGTTCCTCTTGAGGGCAAACAACGCAGAGGCCTGTTGCAGGGCATGATAATTGAATGAAATAGAGATTGGATTGGAAGCTCCTGTCACTGCCAGACATATCGGCAGGTTGATGACTCGTCGCCGCAGGCCTCCAGGGTCTGACTGCTGAGAAAGAAACAGCCTGTTTGGATGGCTTTGCTTTTGCCTTTTAACTGTCCTGCTCTGAGCATGTCAGTAATAACTACACACCGACAATCCTATTTTTATTTAGCAGAAACACCCGTAAAGCAATTCTTTTCCTTACAATCACAAGACACATGAATGGAGGCTTTCAGTATGTACACACACACTGAGCAAAAACAAAAAAGGGAATGGGAACCCTTTCAATTTTAATTAGTCATTGCTGCTGTGTTTTGGAGGCGATGCAGGGGTCAACAGTAATTGGGTTGTTTTCATATTGAGGCATTCAGAGCAGAACGGAGGGATATGGGTCACAGCAAAGTGATCCCACAATCCAACTGCCTGCTTTCCACCCTCTCTTCCTGCCTTCCTCCTCTTCTGCCACCCCCCATCCGTCCTGGCACCAGCGCCTTTATTGGAAAGACTTGTGGATCCTGGCAGGTCTTGCAACTGGAGAAGTGCCACGGCACCACCCTCTCAGCGAAGCTCCAAATCAATTCTCACCAAGACCAAATGGAGGAATCTGGAAAGCTCTACCATGCCATGAAAAAACAGGCTTCTGGGAAAATAGAAGGACGCGAGGGCTAAGAAAGAGGCGGAGGAATCGCAGTCCCTGGAAGGGATGCCAGGATTTCTTCACCAGCAGAACCAGGAGCGCCAAAGTGTGAAGTGCCAAGCCAAACTGAGAGAAGCCAGCTCAGGAACAGAATGAGGGAGATGATACAAATGGTAAGACGGCGGAAATGATTCAGTGAGAGCACTGCTGTGAAGGATAGACACCATCCAGATGGTCAGTTCAGTGTCTTTCAATAAATTATTTATCAACTTCTTTCATTTATAGCGCCTGAAGCCTAAAACTTTATCGTTGCTTAGTATTCATGGATCAAACTAGAAGAATAAGCATTCTTATGAACACTTATTTGTGGCAACTGCATCACATTAATATGGAGAGTTTGCATATATTACACACAACTACATAATGAATGTGCATAGGCTCTCCAAGCAGTGAAGTGCCTCTAAGGGGTAATACAGTACAGACGTACAATGGCAGTGGAGTTCTCAGCTGATTGCTCTAAGCAGGTTGGAGTGCTATCAAAATGATGTTGGAAGGACCACTGTCTGACAGACACACATTAAGCTGAAATGGCTTTGAAGGATTGCAAGGCTGGTATTATTATAAAATCATCAAGCTGGCAACTGTAGGTACCTGCAGGGGTACCTCTTTATATATATATATATATATATATATATATATATATATATATATATATATATATATATATATATATATATATATATATATATAAAGAAAGAAAGAAAGAGAGAAAAAGAGGCTTGTCATTATGAGGTTTTTACAGATTTTCATAAAACAATTCCCAGATTTTTTCAAAAGAAGAGCAGATTGGTTAAAACAGATATTTACCAGGATTGTATGTCCCCAGGGTTGACAAGACAAATCTGGAAATTACTGGTTCAAAGTGAAGATAAAAATAGGATGATAACCTAGTTAGGATATCATTAGATGACTTCATTATTTTGTTGGGTTACGTAAGTTTACGTTAGAAAATTTGCTGTTTGGGACTGGCCCATCGACTACAGTAAGCATGAGCTGGTGTAACATTATTATGGATGCTACTAATTGTTATATTAGAGATTATAGGGTAACTTCCGTTTTTTTCAACCCCATTTACCCATGCACTTTTGTCTAATAGATTGACGTGACCAAATATCTTTGAATTTGGTCCAGTATTGAGCAAGATTGCAATGACAAACTGGCGCAAACTGAGCTACAATGCAACTTAATGGGGCAATTGCTTTTTGTCCAATCAAAGTGATTTTGTTTGCTGACTACTTGTTACTTAAAGTGTCTGACAACATTATCGATCTCAGGATGTGACTTTTTGACCAAAGACATTGGTCTAGAGAGTGAAACACGAGTTCATGTAGTCTGTTGTGTTGGAGTTGGCTACAGAAATTATAGGCTCCTGCTATCTAAAAGATTTTAAATGTAATGGCTCAATATTTAAATGATTTCAATAGTGTGGATGATGTTGAAATCATAAATATTGAGCCATTACATTAAAAATATTTAATTCTTTTAACTTTAACTAGTGAGGATACTAACTTTTTGACTGAGACCTGTAGCGTTAACGTAGTCTTCATTTTCAGGTTCATAATTGTATTTTGAGGTTGTACCAGAATAGTTTTGTGGTTTTATTTTCAGAAAACACCCTATATTTGTTGTACTGCACATTACTGCGGCTCTTCTTTTCACCCTGTGTGTTGAGCTTTCTGTTTTAGTTACAGATTGAAGCATCACACTTCTTTGTTGGGAGTAGCACATGCGCAGTAGCTAGCTAGAAGCTAGCGTTGCTAGCTTTTAGCCACCTCGTTCTCAATGGCAAAACACGCACAACACACAAGTTCATCCTAATCTACAAAAGAAATTGTATAGATCTAATAACATGTTCCTCGTCTGCAGGTATTCCATGCAAAGTTGAAAGTGCGCCCTCATTTAGAAGAAGTTTCCGGCTAATCCTGCCATGTACTGACCAAAGTTGGAGAAACAGCTAGCTGATGAGGTATTAGCTAAAGCGGTTAGCACACACCAAATGTTTCGGCCGATGACGTAGACGGCCCTGACAATTCTCACCAGCTCACCCGGAGACTGACGGCAGAATACATTCAGAAACCTGTATCTCACTCAAAGCAGCATGGATGGGATTTTTCCAAGTTTGTGGAAGAACCAGAGACACAAAATAACACCCCAAATCCCCAAATATGGGCACTATTAGCAGCCTTCAAAGTCCTTCAAAGTAAGTTAGAAAAATAAATGGCTGAACTACAGGGAGGCTGTGTTGCAAATTGCCTTTTATAAAATATGATTTTCAAAAGGATTTATGATGATTTATCTATTGAATATCTCATTCAATCGGAATGACTCCTTTTCAGTTGTTTGTTAATATTCAATTCGCACCAAAAACTAAAAATCCTGGATCTGTTTGAAAAAATATAATGACAAGGCCTGCACAACATTGCGATATTTATTTCCCCTGCAATATATATTGCGATATGAAAAAAGAAAAATTAATTTTTAAAAGATGACATAAATAGCTCTGTTTGGAAATAATAAATCATTCTTGACTACTTCGGTACTGCTGATTTTGTATGGGAGTGCATTTACAAAGAAGAAAAAAATTAAAAAGGATCTTTTCTAATGTGAACCATTCTTTGTTGAACCAAAGCAAGTAAGCGCTGTGACTAACGTTACTCTTCTGAAGTGGTTTTGGAGAGGGAAATTAAGTAAAAATACGCTGGTCGACTAGCATGACACCATTGTAGTCATATAATACTATCAATCCAAGCTAACGTGAATGACAGTGACTGCATGTTGCTTCCTCTAAATTCCAGGTTGTGGTCGACTAGCGGGGCCAGCTTGTTAGTTTGATAAATTCACGCGCACTAGCAACAAACTGTGTACCCAAGAACAATTAACTCACTTCTGTTGTAGATTAGTGTTATGTTTCCAGCGTCGTGGCTCCGAACCGTAACATTAGTTGGGCTAATCGGACCTCTTTTTTTCTTTAGGGTAACTATATTAGCTTTAGCCTGGCTGGTAGCAGCTTTTTGCGGTGGGAAATGGCCGGGAGAAGTTGTGATTATGTTGCAATAATCAGGTGATTTAGTTCGTATTTGCATATATGCAACATAAAACACTGACTAATGTAGCTTCACTGACTACCCATCAAAAACTATGCGCATCATTGTGTCAGCGGCAGCTGCTGCCTATGGTAGGTGTCGCAGTAGGCAGTGAGAGCCTCACTTCCCATAAAAATAAACCCCGTCAGACTAACGTCACATACATATGTTGCCCACATGGCTACCTAGGGAAGAGTCGGACGGTAATAATCATGTAAAAGAACAACGGTGAAAGTTTACTTTTCTATCAAGCAGCAAAAAAGGATAAGCGTCAACATCACAACGTCCTGCGATGTGACTATCGCGCATGCACACAACGCAATGTCAATGCTAAAACACCCTAATGCCCTAATAATGACCCCTTTTCAGAGATTTAATTATACAACACATCACAACTAATCACACATTCTGCATCCAATTCCAAGACAGAAAACAGGGTTTCCCACAGCACATCAGTCCTTCTTGCCATCTTAAGATGTGCTGTAGCATGGAAATTCTATGCCAGGGATTAACATCTTTTTACTTACTGGTCCTCCTTTTTAATTCAAAGCCAAACTACCACCGCAATATCCTTAAATCTCTCAACAGCATTGGCAGTCCCTCTCCTGTCTGCTTTATTTCACGTCCAACATCCACATCAAATTATTTGGTATACTATGTCTGCAAAAAGCCACCCAAAGAAAACCCTGTTGCAGCCCGCCAGATTTCAGTTTCAGGGGAAACAGGAAAAACTAGAGGCGCAGAAACGATTTTTGCATTCTGCCCCATTCTGCCCCAGCTCATGCTTTGAATCATCATTAGTGTGATTAATTTTCTCTCCTGTCCTACAATCCTCATTGGTGATTCCCCTCCAACACTTTGGCTGCGCTCCACAGAAGTGACAAATGTGTTCCCATGGAAACAGACCTGTCATGCTATTGTCACCACTGGCCTGTCAAATGAAACCCAGCTCTGCCAGAGAGAAGAACCGGCTGGTGACCTGACTGATATCATGTCAGTACAACAGTGTGACTTTTGACAACCAAGTTGCTTTTAAACTGCGTATGAGCTCTCACTGTCATTGTTAGACACACGCTCGCAACAGTTTCTTTTGGTCTCTTTGACTCTCAGCCTCCCTTTTCCAGCTTTGTCTATCTCTCGTCATACATCTCCTTTTTTCCCTCCTATGGTTTGTCTTCTACAAAGGCTCAGCACATCTCCGTTTGATGACATCGGCCAGTTGAAATACAGCTGCCTTAAGGGGAGGAAAATTTTTTTTTCTCTATCCTATTCGGTCAGGAAATTACTTTGCTCACATTGCTCGAAAAGCTCAGAAAGTTTCCAATGATCAGAAAGAAGTGGAGAAAGGTTATGACACACAGATAAATCTTTTTCTTTGCTGGAATTGTCTGAAAAGTAATTTCCTTACAGTGTATCACTGTGGCAGCTACAGGTATTAATTATGGAGTAGGTGTAATTCACAAAATGTTACACTGTAATTCACACCTTTTTTCTTCAGCACATTGTTTGTACACACAGCTCTCATCACCATTGTTTCCAGCAGGCTGCTGTTTTCAGCAAGAGCTGGTGAATATAGTGGACATTATTGTTGTAAAACGGTCGCAGTTCGGTTAGGTTTAGGTACTAAAACTACTTGGTTATGTTTAGAAAGAGATTGTGGTTTGGGTTAAAAAGTGCATTTGTTATGTTATTTCACTTATGGTTTTGTTTGTTCCGAAAATTAAAAAAATTGCCATTTACTTTTATTTTAACAAGACAGGAACCCCGGTCTTGTTTTTGTTCGACCCATTGGCCACAATAACAGACCTCGTTACGCAGAGTTTTGCCACTCTTACATTTTTACGTTTTGCTCCCGTGATAATCACAATAGCCACTAGACGTTGCCGCCGCTATAAACGTTAACGAGTTGTAATTCCTGCTTGAACTAGTTACTTATGGGGGGCCTTTTTAGGGGAGGACAGTCACTACTATACAGTATTTTTTAAAGCAGGGAAATTCTGATCAAAAAACTAAATTTGCTGTTTGTTGCACATAAACACTGACTGCTCAAACAGCCATGCAGTCAAATACTTGTGTGTAAAGCGAGACATTTTTTCTCACATTTGATGTGAACGCACCCTAACAATCTGATCAAATTTGCTCATTTTCGGAACAGTTTTTGACAGACTGGCTATGCGTTTTGAGTTTTGATACTCATCCTTAATGTTAAAAACATCTCTGCAATAATACTGTGTGATAATAATACATGTAATATGTAATATGTGTAATGAAAGCAGCAGCAGTGATTTGGTTTCTAGACAGTTCTTTTGTGCAGGTAAAGAATGTTGATTAGCCTCAAGTAATTTATTTCCTGACTTCATCACAGCAGTTGGCAGTGAGCACTAAAAAATGCCTGTCGTGATATGAACAACTCTTTTCATCTGCTACTATTTTAATCAGTCTTATTGAGCAGTGTCTGTAGGCTGTTTATCCATGGCTAACTAAGTCTACCCACAGCCCAGCTCCAGTGAAGCGCATCCAACATGTCAACCTCACTCCCCTCTGGTCTTTATCTAACCCTCAGCGAACGTTCCCCTGATTAGACATGGCTCTCAACATACGTGGCTTTGCTTTCACAAGGTGGGAGGAGGCGAATCAATAGTCTCACAAAAACTGTCTCTGGATTTTAGAACTAAAGGCTCCAGTAAGTTATGCTTGTGTGTGTGTGTGTGTGTGTGTGTGTGTGCTGTGTGTGTGTGTGTGTGTGTGTGTGTGTGTGTGTGTGTGTGTGTGTGTGTGTGTGTGTGTGTGTGTGTGTGTGTGTGTGTGTGTGTGTGTGTGTGTGTCAGGTGCCCTGTATTGTGAAACACAGTAAGGGCTAGAGAATTCAAAAGCCAGCTTCACTTTCCATGTTAGCATCTTACAAAGAGACAAATATTGATGTTAAAATTACATAACACTTCTTCCTCACCCCAGTTTTCTGTTATTTTTTACTCTTTTCCCAAAACAGTTCATTAGAAAACTACAAAAGAGGAAGACAGCTGTTTCTTCAACTAAACCGAGGGGTACTGACATTGTTGGAATCCCACTTTTTATTTAAATGCCTGTGCTGTATGCACAGGCTTACATATGCTAAACCTCTGCTCTGCTACATGATGAATTGATTAGGAATATCTACTATGAATTATTAATAAGACATATTTCGAGGACTGTTCGTATCTGAGGTCATAAAGCTCAAGAAGTGGTTTGACAAATAATCACGTGACAAATTTACAATGAATTCTACTGCAGTATGCAGAGGAAGTTGACTCTTGTGGCTGCAGACACAACCTGTTCAGGCTGACGTAAATCTTTATAATATGCATACAATTAGAGAAAGGAAAATTGCATAGATGTAAAGTATACAACATAAATATTTACTTTTCTTCTCAATGTTGCCTTATGGTGACTAGCTGAAGGTCATAGTTTGCACTCCATTTTACAGCCCACACACTACTTGCAAAATATAGATGCACGAAGAGGCATCACGACAGCGGCTATCAGGGCTCTGTGAACTGCTGTGGCCACAGAGAGAGGACTCAGGACACATTGCTTTGGTTAATGACTAGTGACACTTGCAAGATTTGTGATCTTTGAAGGTTGTGCCCTGCTGAAGTCACACAAGGATGGGAGTAAGTCGTGGGCTGATCTCTGCTGAAAGCTGCAAGAGTGGATGTGGTTGTGATTCATCTCTGTCTCATCGCCCCTGCTGCTGGAAGCTTCCATGGACGGCCACTCTCTGTGACACTTTTTTCACTGGCCAGTTCTCAGCCAGTGACAAGAGCCATGTGCTAAAATGTAGTGTGTGGCACTCTGTCTTTCTCTGCACAGCTCAGTCAAGTGTTTTTTACCATAGTAAAAGGAAAGCAATGACTTACCATTTCTGTTTGATACAACTTGGGGCTTTTTCTTATAGTTGTGGCCATCATTCTCATCATAACTCAAAAGATAAGGCTTGTGATTTTTACATTTTGATTACTGTCAACAAAACTTATCAAAATCAATTAAATTGTCTTACTATTAAGTATTGCCTTTGTAACCTTATTTATCCTTTGTGTCGTAGACCTGTATTGCCGTCACAGCCACGTCATTACCATGAACATGTGTATTGTTGTTTATTTTGAGTCCATTGCACAAACACCATCTGTAAATAGTCACTGGAGAAATGTGTACTAATCCGCTGTTAACAATATTCCCCAAAAAATGCATTATTCCTGTTTGAGTAAGGTTTGCTGAAGTGAAACTTAACGGTATACAGCTTTCATAGGAATGAATGGGCTTTGTGAAAGTGAAAAGTAAACACATTTGATCATTTCGTGGGATTTGTTGACAAGAATCTACGGATATAATAATTACAAAAACCAGCCTTATCCTGTAAGCGATTAAAATGGGAGCATGGCGACATTGCCATAAGGACGTTTTAGACACAACAAGGAACACAATCAGTCAACAATGGTACATGTTTTGAATAAAGCCCCAGGTTAGCCACTTCCCAAAGTAAAATGTAAAAGAAAATTTGTGAATGATAAAATTACAGAACTGTAAAAAATAAAAAAAAGGTCTTCAAGCCGACATCCTGATGAAATGTTAATCTACATAGCATAGAGTTTGCACCCAGTTTACCTAAGCAATTAAGGATGATTACCAACATTTCAGGCACAGTCACTTTAGGTTTTAATTACAAACAAAGTGGTTAAAATAATGTGGCTGAACTGTTTCTGGCTTATTTTACAACCCCTATTATTGTCCCATTAACAAAAATAAATACATTATTTCTGTTGTAGACATAACTACTACAATAAAATCAGATTGTAACAAACTGGAATCACCATTTAAGCCTTCTTGAAATTCAGCATTGAATAGAACTCATAATCAATATGTGACAGCCAGTTCTTTGCAGTATTCCCCCACAGACAAAAATGTCACGCATCCTATTTACAGTAAATGCATTAAGATTAATGCTAGGATTCAGAGGAATTAACCATGTTGGATTTAAACATCCCTATCTCATGTGTGCTTTGTCTTCATTAACCCAGAGATCAATATGTCATTGCCTCAATTACGGCGAACATTGATGACATTGAGCCCGTCATTCTATTTGTTCCAAGTCACTTCATCCCACCCTTAACCCCATGAAAGGCCAGTCACATATTGACTCCACCTTCTGCATCTCCCACTCTGTTGTGTATTGCCTCCTGCTAGATAATTTTCATAATAGTGTTTGTGGAGTAAACAGAGCTTGTTATTATTGTGTGTGCAAAGCCCATGCACATGCCCCGTGGGAGAGGGGTTAGCTAATAGAGATTAAAGTAAGGCAAAAGGAATACCAAAATATCAAGTAGAAGAACTGTTACTGTGCAAGCCAACACTGCTACAGCTGGACAGATGAGTACTAGCTAATATTTTAACTAAGCCCATTATACAGAGCAATTAATGTTTCCTGAGTCCAACAAATGTTTCTACTAGCACCTTGAATTCATGCTTATTCAGAGCCTGAAAGCCTTGCTTTGTTATGCAAGTGATTTACAATGTACACCTGAAAGGACTCAAAGAAAAAGACAGAAGGCAAATCACGATAAATGTCACACGCTGCGGTTATTGCTGCTAGTTGTCTTCCAACAGGTTGTTTTTCAATGTAGCACCATTTGAGCCCAGTTCCATAAAGAACCATTTCAAAAGGGCTTTACATTACCCCATTACATTTTTCAATGTCATCATACACAAGCAGAGACAGGAAGGCTCTGATGTAGAATCAAGAAAGTTCAGAGAAGTGCTTCTTATGAAATACTGGCTTTAGCTCTTAGTCAACAACACAAGCATAAGTGACTCAGGCTTGTGTGATGAAGATACGTCGTTTCCTGGTCAGAGCTGAGGGGAACAGGTGTCACAAAGCCGTGTTTAATAGGATCTCCCCAAGCCTCTTCTATCTCTCATATCTTTGGCCTGTTGGATTTGTTGTTGCTGTGATGAACCAGCTAGTCAGTTGCAGTAAACTACCATATCTTCTACTTATTTGCTCGAATGGCACTGTAGTTTTTATTACCTCTGGGTGATGCTTTAATAAGCATGTTGAGAAATATTTAAGTGTAATGTTATGAATTGAAAACAGGCCAGGTGTCTGTATCAATAAAAAACAGCCTTTTGTTCAGTTTGACATGGATTTATTCAGTAACCGCTTTATGTTTTAAATGTATTTAATTATTATTGCTTTTATCCTTCATTATAAAATACAAGCAGGGAAAGAGACTGTACCTGCCTACCATACATAAACAACAACAAAAGATGGGCATGTTATTCCCAGGGCACGACCTAATGAAACTCACAAACATACACAAAGACACATATACCTGCCCAGCTCATGACCTGGTCAGACAGCCCGACTCACAGAAATGTCTGTCATTTGAATGGTCAGCTGCTCATTACAAAGCCTCTTGACAGCTTTTGTCTTTATTTAGTTCTGTCACCTAGTTGGCTGTGGGTCATCTCTGGCTTGCAAAAGGGCTTATTTCCTTACTTAGGTTGGTGCAGCTTACATCCCTGGAGAGACAAACGCCGTTGTAGGCTTTCTGTCTTCATCACTCATCAGGCTGCCTGCTGTGTCTGGGAGCTTTGGTTACTTTGTTGGTGGTTGTGGTGGTGAGACAAAGATCAAGGTTTTGGCTGTGGTTAAATTTAGATCTAAAAAGCATGTTTCACAAGGCCAGAGGCTACTAACCAATAAAATATTTTCAGAATGCACCAGCAGGAGTTGTGAACTCAGTCTCAGTACTATTCTAATTATCTAAAAGAGATTTTAGAGAGATCTTTAAGGGGTAGTTTGACATTTTGGGACGTATACTTATTGGCTTTATTGACAAGTGTTGGGTGAGAACATTTATACCACTCTTGTCTGTGCAATAAGTAGGCCTATGGAGCTGGAGCCCAGAGGGGATTAACTGCCTTCAGTGGTCGAATGGAGTCAAGTAAAAATACTTTGTTACTGTACTTAAGTACATTTTTCACGTGTCTATACTTTACTTAAGTAGAATCAATAGTGTTACATTTTGCATCAATTATCTTACTTTCTACTCAACTACATTTCTACAACATTTAGTTATATTTTCGTTACATGTTCTGATCAGTTTTTCCACCTGCCAAAATGTCTTCCTGACGTCACACGTTTGCAGTCCGCAGGGAAGCCTTCTGCAGCGGCTCTGGCTACAGCGGCAGTGCGTCCTGCCCCCAGTACCGCTCACGATATTACACATCCCACTATGGTCACGCTAAGACCTGCCCTTCAATAGCATCCTGGTACTACTGCAGCTCCTGATCCTGCTGTTGCTCTTGAAACTTTGCTTGGTCATATGTGAAGCATCCATTCACATAGTATTAATATACAACACGTACAGTATAGTGATCTTAAAAACACTCTCGGTCCTCCTCAGCTGTGATGTAGCAACTCCAAGCCTGTGTGTTCTCGCTAGATAAATGTGTGCAGCTTTCACTGTCCCGTGGGAAATGATGCAAAGTTGATCACCCTGATAGATAACCAGAATTGTAAGTTAGAATGTAAACTGGACCACAGATGGTAAGCACAATTACATTACCTAAAACTAACTTAATTAAAATGCCACAGCCCTTACTGTTTTTTTTTATTGTTAGAATATAGACATTAAGAGAATAAATCGTTATGCAAGTACTTTTACTTTTAATACTTAAAGTACATTTAAAATCAGGTACTTTTTACTTTTACTTAAGTAGGGTTGTCATTGTGTTACTTCTACTTTTACTGTGGTTATGTGTACTTTTACTTAAGTACTGAGATTCAGTATTTCCTCCACCACTGGATACCTTAGCATAAAACACTGGAAGCAAAAAGAAACTAGAAGCTAGCTACACTCTGTCCAAAGTTAAAGAATATGCCTACCAACACCTCTAAAATTCAGTAATTAAGAGATTGTATGTCTTTTATTTAATCCATTCACAAACAGAAACATAAAATTGACAATTTGTAGTTTAGACAGGCTAGCTTTTTCTCTCTGCTTCCATGGTATCAAACTTCTCCTCTAACTTTTAAGCAGAATGTGAAACACATTTCTCAAAATGTCGAAGTAGTTCTTTAAATCATTTTTAGAGATTTAATTTTTTTTTAAAGATTACTCAAACTTCACATTTGTAGGACTGATAAAGCAATCTTAGCTTCACTGCCCTACCCTCTGGTATGTAAAGATAATAGTTGTGGCATGCAGTAATGAACTATCTCTATACAGTATGTATGTAATGTAATAGTTGAATCACTCCATACAGCACTTAGTGTAGAAGTGTCTGACCCCTGCATGATAGATATTTTCAAGGCAAACACAATTAAACCTGTGGGTTGATTTACATCACTAGAGGCGATGTGAGGGAGATGCAAGCATCTGTATCCTGACATGTTGTGCAGCTTCCTGCCTCCTCTCACATAATGCTGCTCATTTGTCACCCCCGCTCCGCCTACACGCTCCGCCGCTGATATGCAGGAGAGTTCATGCTCTTTTGAGTGGCAACCTCCCCTTTATAGCAACAAGGTGGTGCAGGGCAGACATGCTCACTGACGTACATATTCATTATTCAATAAACATGTTACATGTTTCTAGTTATGAAACTGTTTTGGTGTGGTTATCCTATGTGGCTTTGCATTCCAGGCTATCGGAGGAGATAAACTCAGCATACCAATGATCAATGGCTCCTGGGAAGGGCAATGATGATGTATTAAGTAAGATTTTATAGAAGGGTTTTAAATATTCTTTAGCAGTCCAAAAGTTCAGACCGCTTGTAAATCAATGTTAGACTGCATTATGTTGATTTGACCAGTTTTGACCTTTGTTTTGTGTCATCTTTGATATTTTTAAATCTTATTACATACACATAAACCAGGAATTCTTAGATCATTACAAATGTAATAAACTTTAACACAAACAGATCATTTCCACCATACTTGCTTGTAAAAGATTACATAACATACTGTACAGTGCTGTGGTTGGAAATAATATTAGCATAGGGTAAGGTAAAGATTAAAGGTTAGGCATGTAATGTTCAAGGTTAGAGGTTAAGTAATCCATACACACCAGTAGACAGATGCACCTTAAACAATATAGCTGTGTGTGTTTGTGTGCGATATAGTGTTTGTTGTATGAGTGCACCTTTGTCTGTTTCTGCAGCGCTGAGCCACGTTGAAAAGATAATCTGTGTTTTTGTGCCATTCCTGCCAAAAACAGTAGACTGATAACCTGATTTGTCGGTAACCTTACACTTGGGTGACACTGATGACAAATACCTTCCTAGGAGGCCTTGGCAGCCACAGCCCATATATTACTGAAGGGTCACCTTGGCCTGGTCCCCATCTCATCACAAAATACTGTGGACAAGGCCATACTTTATGCTGCCATATATCTTACCTGCTGGAGCATCTCTGGGTGTATCAGTATAAATAGCAGAAAACTGATAAACTCAGTGTGGATCCTTGCAGTGTACTGCAAAAACAATATTATTTTTTGCAGCAGTCCAGAGATAAAAACTGCCTGCTCTCTTGAACTCTGTCTCTGCTACACACATACACTCAGACACACACATATGCATGGAGCCTGGCATACAAACAGACATGAAAAGAGTCATGCAAAGTATCATCTAAGACAAGTATAATGAAAGATTAAGTATTGATGTGTCACAGCACCATAGCCCGAGGTATGAAGCTGCATCTGTCATGTGTTACAGTAACTACAAAAGACATTGTTCCAAATCTGGAACAGGCCTTGTAGCAATTGTAGGATGCAGCAAATTAAGACAACAATAAAAGTAAAAAGTACAATAACAAAAGTGTAGAGGGGGTTGAGAAATGATTTTTCATGATTAAGCATAGGAGGACAAGTCAAATTCAGAGACAATCATGGCAGTGTTAATGGCTCGGCTGTTTCTGCCAAACCATTAGATGATGCTAAAACTGTGAGCTATTGTATTGTGGGATCAATTCCAGATCGACAATATTTAAAAAAAATTGTTAAAAACGGTTACCGGTTTGTGGTGTTAGGAGTGATTGTAAAAAGGTAGCCTGTGGAAAAAGATGTTGGTTCCAGGGTGTATATCATATGAATAGATATTTTTTCGGATTAGTTGAACACTGATGCTCTGGTGCTGTGTGTGTGTGATTGTGGTGTTGAGTAGAAAAGTAGGAAAAGTTTGTGGACTTGGATGCCAATAAGAATGTGAGCGTGTTTTTATGAGTAAACTTGGGTTTGTGTGGGGTGGGGGTAGGGGGGGTTGAATCTGATAGGTGCTTCCCTTATCCTCAGTGTTTCACCTCCGATCAATGCTCTCCCTCAAGAGACCTCATGACTTCACTCACAAAGAGATTCTGTTACCTTTTCCCCATTGTCTAGGAAATGAGACCCTCCTCAAACCAAAAAGCTTTTTTCAACCATTCTCATTTTGGAGAGCCTCCATGTCATTATCTAATATTTTATCTTGCATGCTTATTTGGTTGGAAGGCCCTACTTATACATATGTACATAGTAGAAGAAAAAACTAAAACACAGGAAAAACTGAATAATAAAAGGTGCACTTACCCCCTTCTAATTGATTCCCATCCAAATGTTTGCTGTTATATTGTGGGCAAACCTAAATTTAATTCTGAAATTTGTGATGTTTTGTTTTAATGGTATGTTTTTGCTGTATGCTATTGTGAGTTGTTGTTTAGGTTTGTCAAGTTGCAGTTGAAAATTACATATTTGCATTTTTACATTACATTTCACTACATACCAACATTATTTAATTGCATATCAGCTTATATATAATATTGTTTGGCTCTATAATCAACATGTGTCATAGAAAAAAATTAATGTCTTTACAGTTCCATGGAGCATTAAAGGATTATTACTGTACATATACAGGCTTTGTTTTTGTAGTTTTGACTGCTATTTCTATCAGTTATGGAACATTGTAGGCTACTCTCCAAAGTAATTCCTGGGAGTCATGTCGCTACAACAAAGTCTGATGGGGCAAGACAATCAGATATGTTGTAAACATACCAGCTGTTTAGACAGATTATCTAAACCACTTTATTTGGAGATCAAACTGATAATCACTGCAGTCAAAATGTCAGTAATAATCCCTCATTGCACAGGAAAATAAACTGGAATTATCCTTTAAAAGTGGCTTTGCATGATTTGTACCTACGTAAGTCTATATAAAATTATCTTTATAGCGTAATAGCCAATTTGGCTGTTGGTACTTAACCACCAACTCTGAATCTTTACAAAGTTCAGTCTAATTTTCTTTATTCTTTCCATTTTGTTATTGTTAAAGCTGTGACTACAGCATACAATAGTGCCAAACCGTATGCAAAGAAAATACAAAATTACAATACAAGTGTGAAAGAACAGGATAGTTAGAGAGGGAGTTTTTGAGACAGAATGGAGTTGCAGGTTGCAGGCCTTTGTTTCAGCTCTTCAGAGAGGTATTCAAGCTTACTCTAAAAACTATGGTTCAACAAGTTTGTGCTTACAGTGGCATTTTTAGGGACGTCTCAAAGTGGCTGTCTACTCATGCATAAGGAGCAGGTAGACAGAATGATGATCTTAGCATCTCAGTGCTTAGCAAATACTGATGCTACAGTGTGTAAATGGAGGCTTAAGGATGAAGACAGAGGAAAAGAGAGAGGAAGAGATGCAATGAGACGTGTTCATCCAAATTGAGACAGTGAGCAGAGCCAAATGAAAACTGTGTTGGAATTAAAGGGGAAGATAATGGGACTGAAAGAGGGAAAGAGATGAAGAACAGCAATTGAGGTGGAGTGAGAGAACAGGAAGATACAGTGAATGGGCAGAGAGTGGGCTGAGCTGAGAGAAAGAGCTGTTTACCAGAGAGAGGAAGGCAGCAAACGAGAAAGAGACTGCAATAGAAGAGCGATAGATAATCGACGTGGGTGAGAGGGAATGAGAGAGGGGGCGGTTGAGAGTGAAACAGACAGTGACAGAGTGCACAACGGGTATAGATAAAGATAAAGGTAAGTTTTGGGGCAGAGGTTGTGAGGGAGAGATTCCAACAAATGGGCGACAGTTGTAGAAAAAAGAAAAGGGAGAACATAGTCCCCGATTACTTTCCTGGACACAGTTCTTGAGCCAACGACAGCCCCAACCAGGACGGATGCGACCCTGGTTGGTGTTGTGGAGGGCATCGGGCAGGGCGATCACTTGCAATAGGGAACATTAACAAAGCGTGAAATTAAAGCTGCCATGCTGCAGGGACCCCGGGCCATGCCTTAACCCGCCATCATCATCACCCCTCCGAGGCTTGCTTGGAGTTGATGGCAGTGGTGCATTGACAGGGTTCTGAGGGGTAATAGAGCCTGTTGTATTACCGTAATGATGTGTGGAGAAAGGACAGATGAGGGAGATTATAAAAGGAGGCTCTAAACACTCCTGCATGACAGAATTGCTCTATCTGGTACCACAGGCGATAACACTTCCTTTGCACAGGTGGAGTGTTCATGGAGTGACAGCAGTTCTGAGGTGCGTGTGTGTAAATTAGGAAATGCTGACAACGCATAAGTTGTGTGTACATGCATGTTTCCCAATTTGAACAACAGTGCACCTTGTCACTCACTGTATTACACCTGCATGTCTGTTTTCCCAAATGGAGTTCAGCTGACGGGATGAGGCAACATCCTGGTAAACACACTATTCAGTATTTTGATTTATAGCTTACACCGTGACACAAAATTGCAGTGGACATAACCACAGCGTTCTCATTTTTTTTTATTGCCCTTGATGAGCCTGAACTAAATGAGAGACCCCCTTTAACAGTCTTCCTGCATGTTTCCTTCTCGCTGCATTTAAAAAAAAAGAATAATCTGTTGTTGGACAAGACATCATAGCGACATCTGTTGAAGAGTAATCAAATTAAGATAAGATATTAGCACTGAAACAATAGGTCTAGAAATCATTTTGTATTGTTTTATTGACTACAAATCATATACATTCCAGCTTTTTGAGAACCATATTGCTCTGTTTTAGAAGTTGTGATGTATGGGGTGACCTCTAGCTCACCCAATAGAGTGTGCTTCCCATGTAGGTGAGTCCTTAGCAGCGGCCCGGGTTCAAATCCGACCCGCAGCCCTTCTCTGTCTTCAAGCTATCCTGTCAATTAAAGGCCATACAAATCCCTAAAAAAACTTAAAAAAAATAATATATATATATATATATATATATATATATATATATATATATATATATATATATATATATATATAGTACAGGCCAAAAGTTTGAACACACCTTCTCATTCAATGAGTTTCCTTTATTTTCATGACTATTTACATTGTAGGTTATCACTGAAGGCATCAAAACTATGAATGAACACATGTAGAATTATGTACTTAATAAAAATTGTGAAATAACTGAAACATGTCTTATATTCTAGTTTCTTTAAAGTAGCCCCCCTTTGGACCTTGTCAGGGTTAGGACCATCAGTTGTGTCATGCAGAAGTCAGGTTGATATACAGCCTACAGCCCTATTGGACAACTGTTAGAATTCATATTATGGCAAGAACCAATCAGCTAAGTAAAGAGAAACAAGTGGCCATCATTACTTTAAGAAATGACGGTCAGTCGGTCCGGAAAATTGCAAAAACTTTGAATGTGTCCCCAAGTGCAGACACAAAAAACATCAATCGCTACAACGAAACTGGCTCACATGAGGACCGCCCCAGGAAAGGAAGACCAAGAATCACCTCTGCTGCTGAGGATAAGTTCATCGGAGTCACCAGCCTCAGAAATCGCAAGTTAACAGCAGCTCAGATTAAAGACCAGATGAATACCACACAGAGTCCTTCAAGACTGTTGGGAAACCATTTCAGGTGACTACCTTTTGAAGCTCTTCAGGAGAATGCCAAGAGTGTGCAAAGCAATAATCAGAGCAAAGGGTGGCTACTTTGAAGAAACTAGAAAATATTGTTTTCAGTTATTTCACACTTTTTTATTAAGTACATAATTCCACATGTGTTCATTTATAGTTTTGATGCCTTCAGTGATAATCTACAATGTAAATAGTCATGAAAATAAAGGAAAAACATTGAATGACAAGGTGTGTCCAAGCTTTTGGCCTGTACTATATAATACAAATAGCAGTAGCATCAGTTAGCATTTGACTGAACATAAAGTCTGCAATCATTTTTGTTTGACTTATGTGCATTATTGGTATGAGGTAATGATATGCAGACTTTTAAAATCAATCAGCACTTTCAACAGTCTGCAAACTGATTTACATGCTGGAAAAATAAATGGAAACCTGGAGTCCCAAACATACTGTTATGTTTTTAAGTTATTTATTGAGCAAAAATGCTGGACATTTACTACATCCAGCTTCTCAGATTTGATGATTTGATGCTTTCTCTGTTTTGTAACACTGTTGAATGGATTTGGATTTGGGACAAAACAAGCAATTTCAACTCAGGTTCTTGGACCGGCATTTTTCAAATTGTCTTTAATTTTATAGACTAAACAATCATTTTTTTTCTTTTAGATTTTATGTTGATGCAGATGTCCACTATTTCCATCAACACCAAAAAAGAGCATAACATTATTTCATTAGATAATATGTGCACCCAATTAGACAGCGTCAAGCTTTTTGGATCACTAAACGAAAAGATATAGCAATTTAAGGTCCTTTAAAAAAAGAAAAACACAGCAAACAACAACAAAAGTGTAATACTATGCAAACCACCAAATGCTATTCAGTGTAACTGCACTGTTGAATTAAGTCTCTTGCCCTTGTGTCTGCAGTCACTGCAAGAAAATGAATTAATCTTACCCAGATCTCAGTTAATTTTTCTTCTTTAAACCTCCTTTGAAACTTAAATGCCATCATCCCCATCCTCAGTCCTCTGCTTTCACTCACACTCTGTTAGGAGAAGGGAAGGACAGCATTGTATTTTGTCCATGTACGTGTCACTGTCAGGGGAACGCCGGTGCTCTGCAGCAGTGGCGGCCAGTTAATAACCCTGGTGTGAGGTCTAGTGACGGGGCATCATCAGCCGGCTCTGTGCTGCTGTCAGGAGCCATTTTCCTCAATCAACACCTCGCCTAATGGAACATCTGAGTCAATAAAAACAATCATCACTGCCAATTCTACTGAAAGCAAGGAAATTATTTTAGGTGGCCAAGGAAAACATGGCTGAGGTGTTTGAATCTATCTGTCCAGGGAGCAGCTTCATATGCACTTAGCCAGTCAACCTATTACAGTCCCCTGTCTTTGTCTTTTGTGGAATACATCGATGATCGCAGCAGGGTTTTCTTCAACAATGCAAAGGCTAATGCCGCCTCGCAGTGAACCGGCCATTGTTTGAACATGCAGATCCTGCAGTTTGATCTCTCTTGGTGGGCTTGGACAGTTGTTTGGTGGGAAACAGAAATCTATGTCTGGCCGTGTTGGATCGGGTACAGACCTTATCAACAACCATGTTTCTACTCCCACCATGGCTTAATGAACTGCTTTCAGCATCCACTCAATATCTCTTCAGTGAGGACCTCCATTGTGGCTCCAAAAGGTCAATAGCTGGACAGTGTGTCTTTGAGAGGCTTTCTGCCTTACTCTAAGACTCTTAATGGTGTTCAATGGAGAGACCCACACAACATTCCCAAGGGGCTGTTCCCAGATATCCGCCCGTGATACCTAATCTGGGCCCATTAGCTCTCCTTCCAGCCATGAAAGAGCGCGGCTCCCTTGCATCTCAGGAATTAAAAATTAACCAGCTAATATCCATTTGTCTGATGGGATGTTCTGTGCGGTTGAAACAGCAGATTCCCCCAGCGATGGTCCGTGAGGGAGGACTTGTGGAACCCAATCTGCTGGAGGGAAAAACGCTGACAGAGATGGCAGGAAGAAACAGAGGGATAATGCCTGCCCATCACATACATCACCACTGGCACTGACTCAAGTCTGTAACAGCTGGCTATCGCGAAAAGACCCCCTCCATAAAAGTAGTCTATTCCTGAGCTGTCATGTAGCACACTTTACTCTGCGCTGTATTCTGTGCAACACCACATCGTGACCTTGCTATTATTGTCCATACATGTGCATTGTTATTAGGTAGAGTGGGAGCCAAGCATGACATGTCTGTGGTATACATTTAACATTTCATGAATAATTAGTACATCATCACTACACAAGGTGACATGTTTGTTGTGCTTGGAAGTGCTGCACTGCAAAAGGGAAATACTGTATATAGTGTCATTGTTTTTTTTTTTCTCACTTGCAAAAGCAGTGTTCGACACTCAAAAACCCAAAACCCTTCACGTTGCAGAATATAAAACAATTTGTGCTGTGTCGCCTCCTATTCCTTTTTTGATCCTTGTGCTCAAGGGCCTCGCCAACCTGCTGGCTACCATGCATCTCTCCTCTATTGCTGAATGGCTAACTACTCTTACCACAGTGGGAAAAAACAAAGAGGTGGAGGACAGGCTTGTTTCTGCCCCCATCCCTCTGCAGGAATTTTCTGCCTTTGATTTCTTCTTTTTTCAATAACCAAGGGCTCTTTTCACTGTTGCCAACTCAATGAGCGCTTATGTGTCCTTCATCCAATTCCAACCCACCACTCTCTTTCTCTCTCTCTCTACTGCCACTACTGTCTCTTCCTCTTCATTTCTCTGCAACCCCCCTTTCAAATATAGCTTCTGTGAAAATGCTGCTGTGTTTCTTGTTGCTCCAGTCTTTGAAAGAGCAAAGTATTTCAGATAAATCAAGACTGTCTCTCGTGGCTTAAGAGGTGTGCTTGTTATGCAGTAAAATGCTGTTTAGTTGATCACGTCCTATTATCTACAATTAGACTCTTAAAGGGAATTTTCTTAAATCTTTACAATATAAATCAATGCATAGATATCTGACATGCATAGATTGTTAAGCTAGAAAGAAGGAAAACTCTAATCTGCAATGTTACTAAGCGACAAACCCTAATCTTGTCCACTGATAATGAAAAACAATTGTTTTTTACTTTGTGATTGTTCTAGCTTTTATATTCAAAACTGTATTGGTATTATTATGTATATAATGGCAACTGCTCTGAAGAATACAAATATACCTTACACCAACAGACACTGTTATTGGTTTACTGGCAATTAGGTGGCAGTTTTTCTTTATCTTGCACTGAAAGATACATGACTATTTGTAGCCTGAGCTAATCAAAGAAGGACATGACATAAGTAACAATGTAGACTAAATTGAAATCTAAATCTAAATTTGATCTGTTAAGCAACATAACAACAACAACAACAACAGTATTTAAATCACATACTTTTCCTGGTAGATTTTTGATGTTCTATATTTTAATGTTCATCTCATGAAGTACTTTAAGAGTTTCATTCTGACTAGCCGCTGAGATAGAAACCGCAATCATTAACATGTTTGATTGCATGTTGGTTAATGATGCTAAGAGCTCTGTGTGTTCTCATCATTAACTTCCATTAACTGTTTTCCTGCCTCATTGAATCCTCCGTTAATTGTGCAACAGGTATAAGATGAAAGCATATTGCTTTGGAGTCTAGGGTCCCCTGATCATTATGTATTAACTCATGTAGTTATTAGCCTTTTGGGCAAAACACCTTTCTAACAACTATAATTGTTAATAAAAACAATAAGTTCAGTATTTTAACATAATCAAGTATACTTTAAGGTATAGTTCTGAATTTTCGAACTGGGGTTGTAAGAGGTACTCATCCATATTCCGTGTATTACCTACAATAGATGGCAGTCGGCACACCCCAAGTTTGGAGAAGCAGACAGGAGAACGGACACAAAAGCTAAGCAATGTGTTGGAAATTGGTGTAGCAGCAAAACATATTTTAGCCACAAAAAAGGTAAAAATATTCTAAATATAGTGTACACTTAAACTGATAATGTTTTTTTTAAGGTGTTCCTTTTTTAGGTGATTAATACGTTTTGCTATGTGGCCCCATCCACAGCAGTATGCTGCTTAGCTTTGTTACCGGTACTACTGCCTGCTTCTCTGACCTGGAGTTGTGCCGACCGCCCACTACTCTAGGGAATACACTGACAATCGATTAGAACCTTATACAACTCCACTTTAAAACATCTAATCTATACCTTTAAATATCAGTGATCTGTATTACACATTTTGTATTTGAAATGGTGCTTGAAAATAATGCAGTACACTTAAAATAAGTGCCAGTTTCTAATTGGTAACCCATTATCAATTAGTACTATTTTGTATCATAAAGCTGACAATAATATTTTAAGTATAATTAGAATAGTTTACAGCATGCTGTGTCTTACAAATATGTGATTAGAATAAAATGGGAACATCTCATGTTTTCTGATGATATGATGGGCTGTAACACACTAACAACCCCAGTCTCATGGGCACACAATCTTCTGGTAAAAATCCAGAAAAATAAATCTAGTAATTAGCTGAATCTAACTTGGTTCAATAACACTGATGAAAACTGGAGATTTACTACTAACAGAAATCAAGACCAAACACATGATAAGGCTTAGAAACACTTATCTTAGAGCTGGAATTAGCTAATATACAGTACATATATCAAAAATATGAATGAGGCAAAGGGGACTTGTAAGCTATTCTGAAAAAATATTAAACAGCTTAAGTGTGGACAAAGGGGGGGATAACTGGGGGCAGCTATTGTACAGCATCTGCACAGGCCTAATGTACACATAGTGCCACAGGCATCAGTACTGGAGCATTTCCTTTTTATCGCCCATAACACTGTCCTGGAGTAAGAAATGTTGAATGCTGATGACATCATGCATATGTGCTAAATCTGTTCATTAGCAAAAACTGGGACGTTATTTCTCTAAAAATACATAACCCTAACATTTATTTCCAGGGGGAAAAGATTGACAGTTTGATTACAAATATCATTGTGGACTTCATTGTAGCTTTAAATACAAAATATCTGGTTCAACAAATGATGTAATAACTTTTGGATAATAAGGCTACACAACCCCATCACTGCACTGCATCTTATTGAAATAGGATATTCAAGCATGCAATTAGCTCTGGCTACTGCGTGTTGTGTATACATTTATGTTTTATAGGAATTTGGATTTTTGCTCAGAGGTAGTGTATATTCCACCAAGGTAAATTAAATCTGGTACAATACAACAAATGGCAACAATTATTTCGGACACATTATCAAAATATCTCCAGTCGCTATGAAAACCAATGTGCATTTCTTTTAAAATATAAAGTTACTTTTTTAAATGTGCTCATGGTCTAGCCTATATTCTATTTTTAATGATTCTTTGCAATATGAATAATGGGCAGAAACGTAACTGCTCCAGTTTAAATCAGCCTTTAAACCATCAAGGGCCAACTGAGGGGCTTCATGATAGAAATTAATCTCTTTACAAGTAACTTTTCCCAACTAATTTCCCCATTGAGTTCAATAAAGAAATTAATAAGAAGGAACAGCTGATAAAGGGATCCATGTATGAAGCTTCATTTCAGGAATGATGGTTAGGGGCTGATTTGGTACCTCAGACCTTTTTTATTCAGTCATTTAGCCAACCATTTATTCAGTAGCAATAATTAAGAGCAGGAAGTATTTTATAGTGGGAATTTTGTTGCAATACTCCTACATGCAATGCCTATAGGTTGTTTAATTGACTGAAAAATGGGTTTAAGATCTTAAATATCATTACATATTTAATATGTTAATGTTCAAAAAGCTGCAGATTTTCTTTGATATGCTCAGTACAAATAAGAGTTTTTTTTTAAACCTGATGGATGGAAATAAGTCTATTATTGTATGTATGTCTCAACACCAAAAGCCAAGAGGACGTGGACCACAGCATCATAAATGTGTTGCTCGGCAAGCGTTTGGTGCTAAAACAAAAAAAAAAATATTTTTACTTTTATTAAGTATCTGGCAAGGGCAAAGCATGGTTGCTAGCATGTAGCACCATAGCTTCAAAAAAGAAACAGAAGAAGACATTTTCTTTGACCTTTTATAGGCAAATGTAACAGTATTATTAAGCACATGTACTTATTTCCTCATCTGGCACCTACATATTAATGGCCGTTGTATCAAAACAATGGCCTTTCTCTGAGTGTAAAAGCGCTGGCTGCATGAGTCTCTTATTTGTCAGACAGGATCCTCTTCCTGGAACATTGTGCACTGTCCAAGGGTATCATTTGTAACCTAAAGGGAGCATAATTCACATGTCACATGGAAGTTGCATTGCAACTCATTTTGTTACATGAAGTTGATGTGTATGTGAACATGTGCCGGTTTGTATGTGTGCAATTGCCTGTGTGTGTGTGTGTGTGTGTGTGTGTGTGTGTGTGTGTGTGTGTGTGTGTGTGTGTGTGTGTGCGTATATGTGTATGTGGTGAATGCAGGACCTTGACTGCCCAGTTGCAAGAAACATTTATGGCCAGGTAAAACTTGTGTAAACAGCTTTTTCGCCAGTCATTGGGAAGGTGTGGTAGATAGACGGGCTGCAGATCAGCGGGAGTTATGCCTAGCTAACAATTGATCATGGTAAGGTTAGAAGGAGGAGTAAATGAGATGTCAGAATCCTAAAGATATTCAGGTCTTCATTACTGGGGTTCGTAGCATCCATGCTACGTCCCGTTTAATTGCGTCGCTTGAGTGCTCGTGCATTTGAACAGCCAAGTCGCACCATAAGCAGAGCCCTCTTTCTATGCCCATTACATTGCTTCATTTATGAATTCTCTAGTTCCACAAATATGTCCTTAATTGCCAGTTGGTTGTATCAAAATTGGATATGTCAAATCTAGATTTTGAGTAGCCTATTTTTTAATACCATCTTCAAATATGGAAATTACAGTTTAACTAAGGGACTGTAGAGCTCATGGTCTTAATATCTTTTTTAATATTCAAATGTGAATAAGTTGCAAATCATTAAAGTACTCCTATTCCTGTCAAAGAGAGCTACATAACATGTCTGTGTGTCACTGAACCGTGAGGAATATTACCTCATCCTCTCTCAATGCTGTGTTAAAAAAACTATTTCAAGTACTGGTGAAAGAGCCAGAAAGTTGGCCTGCACGTATAAATTATGAATTGGATTGTCCTGAGTCTTCACAAGGTGAGAGCAAGGATGAGGATGGGTAGTGAGGCTGTATAGATGCATTTTATTTGCTCTAGAAAATGGGGAAAATAAGGCAGTATTTATAAATTTCTATTCTCAGTGATGATTCATGACTTTGTTTATTTCACAGGCTTCCACAGTGGGGCCTGGGGACCCCCTCCAGGGGTCCCCAGGAAAATGAGGAATAGCTTAATTCCACTGTCATAATGACTGAATGTATTAAAATGTGTATATACCCTCGGTTATCTCTCCAACCTCCCGTCATATCTCATAAATCATAATTTACTTCCAAAATCACCTTAAGCAACGTTCCCTCGTTGCAAATATGGGTTCATTGTCTCTTTTTAGAGTGAAATACAAACAGTGAAATACAAATCACAAGTATGAGGATCCACTTGTGTCTAGTGCATGTTTTCAGAGGCTGCTGGACTTGAGGGGCAGGGATGAATGGACACAGCAGCGAGTGTAGCCGAGTGAATCCGAAAATCTTGCTGACCGACCTGTATGTGTTTTCTCCACAGAGGCAGAAAGAAGCGTGACTGTGAAGTGAGAGACGTAACAACTCCCTACCTTCCACAGCTCCTTCTGGGGGGTGGGCTGTATACAGACTTGTGCTCATAACTTGCAAAAGAAGAATTTTACTTGCAAAAGAAGAAATAACATTTGTTCTCGCCTTCTTGCGCGCAGGCAGTGACACTCAACACTTAAGCGAAGCTGACGTTAACCCGTTAGCAGCGAGACACGGGAGCTGCCACGAATAGATCCAGTATCCACGACCCCGGTCGGCCGACCGGGATAGGACCTCGTGTTTCGCTGGCAGTGGACTCGTATCTTTCCCCCTCTTTTCTTTTACTCTCTGGGTTGGTTCTAACTGTTGTGTTTTGCGACTGTTAAATACATAAAGTGGATTTTTGTGCTGGCTACAAACTGAAGACAGGACTAAACGCAGTGGTTCAGAGAAGGAGAGAAATGCCAACGGCGGTGACAAAGACGAGATTCAGTAAGTGCACCGTTATCTTTTTTCAATGTCCCCCATTGAACTTGAGACTCAGCTTAGCTTTGTCGTTCGCTAACTTGCATTCATTTATCTGTTTGTTTGGCGTGTTTTATAAACTGGAGTTACTTAGAAAATGCTTTTTAAAGGTATAACGTTAACGGTTAATATTTGTAAGCCGGCTCTATCTGGCCAAACCGGTGTTCGGCTAACGCCAGATAGCCACGCATACAGTTTGTTGCTGTTTTTATGTATGCAAACCCTGAATGTATAGCTAGCATTAACTTTTATTTAAATGCCGAATGACATGAGCAAAAATAACGGGTCTATTTGAATGAGTCTCACGGAAATATTTGGTCTTCATGTTTACAAAAGATCCACATAACGTCACATTAATGTGGATGGGGAAAGGAGCAGCATACTTTTTGTCTCAATCACTTATTTTACAAAGTGATTTTCGTTATACAAACCTGCGCACACTTGGCAATAAACTGAGGGCAGGCACTTTTCAGTGAGCAAATTGACGTAACGTTAGCAGTAGTCATTGCAGGGATGAAATCTTTAATCAAGCAGAAAAGGTTCCGAGAATCACTAATTAAATAATACATGGGAGCAGTGGTGGTCTATGGGGCGTGAGTCTGTCGTCACTCAATTGTTTGTCTTATTGCAATGGAAGGATTTGCTCCCGTTTTTGACCTTATGCTAGAAATGCTTTGCCATAAGGTTCAAGCCATAGCTCTCTCCAACCTGCCTTTTCCCTTCATGTGTGCGCGTGCATGAGTGCGTGACCATGTCAGCAGCGCCTGAACGACTCCGGCAGATGAAATTCTCTTTATTTATCATTACCAGAGACAGGTATTCGAGTTCTTTCAAAATCTCTTGTGATGTACAGTATGTCATTCATCTGCCCTTAAAAGTCACTATTGCTGCAGCATTCGCCGTGAAGACAGGTTTGATGTCATTCATTGTCTCCTTGCAGCTGAGGGAAAAACATAGGCTACATTCCAGCAATCATGCATTAGAGAATTCAATTGTAAAACCTTTTTTGTGACAGCTTTTGTTGGTGCGCCACTTCATCTGAGCCTAAGCCCTCCTCAGGTCTGGAACAGATCTAAAATAGGGGGGGTGTTGTTGTTTTTTTTTTTTACACAGGATGGATGCACAGAAAGATTTTCAGCAAGCCCACAGCCCTGTTTGGTTTATTTAAAGAAAGGATTTGGAAGCAAGAGTGACATGCTGAACTAGCCTCATGGCCGTCCTTTATCAATACATGAATCCGATTATAGTTGTCACAGACACAATGAAGATACCTAACCATGAGCCAAACTGTAACAGGATGAAATAGGGTGGGTTAGTTTCTTGGAATTGCATCAGAGGCTTTCTACAACTGAATCCTAGGCCCTGCTGCGCATGTTTGGGTTTCTAACCTTAAGCTCCTGCCTACTGAAAAGAAAGTGACACATTGTATTTCTACTCTAGATTCAGGGTCATTTGATAGGTAACTGTCCTATGGGCTGTAGCCGACACAGCAAAGGCCCCAGTAGGACAGCCTACTATAAAATATGGCTTTTGCATGTGGGCTGTTCTATTGAAACAGGAGAACACTTAATCATAACACTAATGCCGATTAGGCAGTATAGTCTCACTATAATTTCTTACGTAGCGTAAGTGACTCTCAGAAATGGTTTGGATCTAGGACTCGGAGTTAGGCTAGGTGATATATAGTTATATATAGATGCTTTATCATTTAAACCTGTGTTTACAATGCTGTTAGGAGCCATGCTGCTGAAGTATTAAGGATTTCATTTTTCATGTTGGCTAGCTGTTGTTGGTTTCTTTACTGAGTATCCTGATTTATTTTCCTGTTTATTCTCTCTTTTTCTGGGCTGTGAGAGCCATAATACAATCATTGAACTTTTTGGCATTTTCTGTACAATATGTTAATATGTTCTACCATGGTTTGTGCACTAGTGTTTATTTGCTGAATACTGACACATTCCCACAAGCTATTAGGCCTACTTTATACTCCAACCACTTGAGAAGACGCATGACTTATTTGACCTAACCCTTCTGACTCCTTTGGGGCCCACAATGGATCACCACAGTGCTTTCTTCTTTTGTTTCCGGCCAGAAGAGTCAACAGTTCATTTAGTGTCTGAATATTTTTGAAAGAGTGCCTGTGAGAAGAAAAAAAAATGCCAGGCACTTAGCTGGTGACATCATCTGCTTGGCATAAGTATTGGCAAAAGCTAGGCTACATAGAAACAATTAGGAAACATCAGCTAGCTGACATTGCAGCCACCAAAACTTTATGAAAAGACCCGTGGTCTAATGTGGGGGTGACACCAGTAACCAGTGTTGCATTTTGAATTCTGATGACAGGGCCACCCTGTTTTATAAACTTTTGAATGACAAATTCTTTCTTCAAATGGATTTACTTGCATTTGTAATGTTGTGTCTGTTGATGGGGCTGGGCGATAAAGAGAAAATTAAATATCACGATATTCTTGACCAAATACCTTGATGTTGATATTGCAACGACATTGTATGGTTGACTATTGGTGCTTTAACAAAATGTTATTTACACAATGAGATTTTTGATAAATATTCTCCAGAAATGATTTAATGACTTAAAGGTAAATAATAGAACAGCTAGAACAGTCTGATAGGTTCAGAAAATTACATTACTTTACTGTAATGCAGCCTGTAAAACCAGGTAAAGACAACACTCACCATATTACGATATATCCAAAATCTATGACAATATCTAGTCTCATATCGCGATATCGATACAACATCGATATATTGCCCAGCCCTAAGCTGTTGGGTTTGTTGTCCTGCGTAAATCCCTGGCCTGTGTGAGCATTTGTATGTAGTGGTGTTGGGTATTTCCTAGCAGGCCTGGTCTGGGGCTAGTAGCCAGAGCATCTGCCTCAGCTGCCTCATATGCCGGTGCTCCCTGGCATGGGCACGGCTGAATGGCGCTGTTAAAGAAAACCAGCTCCTCTGCAGCCACACACTAAAAAAACACTCGGCACACCCCTCTCTCAACTGATGCTTTCTCGTGCTTTCCATATGAGTAAAATCTTGATAATTTCAGGGCTCTGGAGTTATAATGAGAGGTTTTGCCCAGAGTGTGTTGGTCTGTGGTGGGCGGGATCAGCATTTCTCTGGTTTATAGGGGATTATAACTGTTCTGAAATGCCTCACTGGCCTACTGTCAGGGCGTTGGCACAGAGAAACCAAGGACTCTTTTTAACTAGGCAAACTGGTTCAAACTGGTTGTATTGAGGCTCTTTGGCATGGGGGTTACAGGAGCCAGACTATAACTTAAAGTTTAACACTGCAAGTCAGGCTAGTTACGATAGGTTTCAAGATTCTGCTACAGATACAAAGTGTGCTGCTTTTCTGCTTAGACATCAGGAGGTTTTATACTTGCGTCTATATGAACACCGCAAGCAACCTCTATTGTCCTGCATCCCATCCCCACATCGAGACAGGCTGCTCTTAGTAGCACGCTTGGTGGAGTTTTAACAATGCTTGTTCCTTAACGTCAGCAGCATAAAGGCAAAGAATGATTTACTACTCTGTCTGCAAGGGTAATGTAGGAGCAATTTGACTGCTGATTGAAACCAGGTCTCCCATTTCAGAGTCCACTGGTGGCATTATAAACCATTTACACTGATGTTTTACAGGGCACCCCTGAAATGGGGAACGTGAAACAGACGCACAGCCTAAAAATGGCCTGCGCTACGAATGGCCTATTTTTATCCAATCCTTGTGTGATTTGTTATCTTTACTTCAAAGTGTGTTGGTGCAGCTAAGTGAAGTAGTGAATATAGATGACATTGAAAGGTCAAATTTGAATCAGTCCTATTTTTAATTTAAGGACCAGCTAGATATAGGGGGTCCATATGTTTTGGATTATGCAGCCTTGTCAGTAAGTGGTAGAGCTATTTTTCTTCCAGCCATTGTGTGTGAATCAGAACGGCAGTCCAAGTTCTGTGAAAATTAGCTCAGGCAATTTGCTCTGTCAAGACCTTATGACTTCTTTGCACTTGTTCTGTATCAACAAATGTTAGAAGGTAGCCATTACTTAAATGGACCAAGAAGACTTAATTATATTTTTACCATCTAATCCTTAAAAACACACAACTCATTACAGTTGTGTGTGCTGCTGAAGAGCAAGATGAGAGAAAGTACAAAGACTAATGATTGATGGATGCTGAAATTGAATTGTGGAACATTTAGGATGTCAGTATTATGTTAATGCTTCTGTTTATGAGTAAAGCTTAACATTAGCTGCAGCTAAATCACAGTAAAAGCTTTCCAACAAACATAATTGACTATGGCTTTATTGTGAAGCAACCACCCTCTGTGTTCAGTTACAGTCATTAATGGTGCCTTTACTTTCATTTGATCTGTTTTCAACAAGGTCAAAGGTGGTCTCAATCTGTATTTGGATAATTTTGCTTTTTGTTTTTGTTAACCAATCACCATAATATAAGTGATCAAGTGAAGATAGACACCATCAAAATAGCCACAGTCAGCATTAGAGTTGCTTGATCATTTCATGTTTGCTAGATCAAGCTGTATTTATAATGGGAATTTACAAGTTAAGATGTCAAAGATAAGAAGTAGGTTAAGGTTTTCTCAGTGCATTACTTGCTGACAGCTTAAAAATATCACTGCTCTTTTTGCTGTTGAGAGATTTTCTGATGGAAGAAATGAAACTTTCAGACAACTGTGGAAAATAATAATCACAGTGCAGTTAGCCGCCTATTGGTATGCATACCAAAGTCTGTAGTGAGATGTAGAAACTGTTGCTATTTATCTGCTGTCCCTTAGATGTCAGATGGTTCCAGATGGCTTTGCATTCTCACCACAGAGGGACACATAAATGTGGATTGTGTACAGGTGTTATAATTGTTTTATTATGTGTCATTGTTTCCCATACAAGGATACCTGCATGTCTAGTTGCTTAGTTTCCTTCTCTCCACTAACATTTAAGCGTAATTATGTGAAGCATTTCATTAGGATTGGGCATCGAGAACCGATTCCTACTTGGAATCGTTTCAAAAATTATGATTCCAGTAGAAGTGATTCTTTATTGGAATCGTTTGGAGTATTTTGGTTTCAAATCCGATCATCATTTCCAAATTTAATAATTAAGCAACCAGGCACTTGTTGTGTTGCAGTCATGGAGCGCAATAAGCGGCGCTCTAGTGTGGCTTTATTTTATATTGAAAAAGCCCTGTAAAACTGCAACCCACCATTGAATCAAAAATAATTTGTGAAATAAGCATGTGACCCATTTCAACTCCACCCCTCAAAGAATCGGAATTGATAAGAACTGGAATCAAAATGAAGAATCGGAATTGGAATCAGAATCAGAATCATTAAAATCCGATGCCCAACCCTACATTTCATTGCGTGTAGAATGCTCACTGCAGCTGTAAATGGTTGAGATGTTGATTCAAAACAAAATGATCAATTTATTTATTACGCAGTATATTAAGCAAACTTCTTAAAACGTCTTAAAGCGTAACTCTCGCCAAAATGCAACCTAGGGTCAAAAGGAGCCTCATATAAGAATATAATTTCCTATGGAGTCCGTCATAAAACCTTTCTTTTTAGTAAACTCTGTGTACACAAACGATGTTTTCAATGCTCGAGTTCATGGATAGAGCTCCTGGTGATACTTCAAGTATAGTTTCATGTTGTGTTGAGCCTTCTTAGTGTTTTAAAAATAGTGATTTTGATGCGATCAGTAGTGCCCCTAGCTGTCCCATTCAAAGGACATTTGACCGAAAACAAAAATACAGTAAATCTTAAAAGAGGTTCTTCCGTCCTAATTATGCTTTTAAACAAAAGTTTGACTCTGGTATATTCACAAAAAGACCCTAGGTTGCATTTTCTCGACAGTTATGTTTTAACATCATAGACATTGCTAATCCAACCATGTGTTTTTGTCCAAACAGAGTATTTACAGGGTTGTGTGTACTAAATAAGTTTAGTGCTTACTCATGACATGCCTGCTGGCAGCATGGGATGGTAAAAAAACATGTTTTCATCACCTTCACCTTGCTGTATTTGTGATAGAAAAAGAAACATTCTAGACCTGAAATAATTAGCCCTTTAATTACTTGGTTAATCATGAAGCAAGAATATGAAATATTTGCTTGTTTCAACTTCTTAAATGTGAAGATTTGTTCCTTCGCTTTGTTGCCTTTGGCATGTTACATTTATTATTTTATTCAGTTATATACAGTATCATTTTGAATATTTTGGGGTTTTGGACCGTTCAGACAAATCAAGCAATTTGAAAACTTCACAGTGGGCTCTTAGAATGTACCCAAGGACCAGTATCTGCCTTATATAGTAATTTATCAATCTGGCTATACATTAAGTTACATGAGGACATTAATAAATGGTAACTATGCTCTGTATAGAGTAGACTGATGATAACATGAGTTTTAGGGATATACCAATACAATGTACCACTTAGTATCTCTCAATGCAGTGTGCTTGAGCTGATACTTGGGATGAATAAAACAATTGACCAATGACCATGCATTTTACTCAATATCTGTCTAACAATACAGTGTTGTGGTTGTTTAGCTCAAGTGATGTCTCTTGTTTTGAAACATCATGTGGTTGTTTTTGTTGCATTGTACAGTGCTGCTATTGCTTCGTGTCATCCTGCTGAGAATTAGTTGAAAGGAGACACTATGTTGTTTAATTTTGCGCTCTCAAATATTATAGTTGAATACTTTCATAAAGTTGAGTGTGAATTGAAATATGAGATTCATTCTCAGGCAGTCATTATTGCTGCAGTGTTGAAAATATATAAAATGGTGTTGCCACTGTAATGCATCAAATCCAACTGTGGATTTTCTGAATCATTAGAGCCCAAATAGCTTCATGTCCTACAGTCGCCGCTTGTGTGTTATTACGTCTTTCGTCCTAACATAGATTTTGTATGGATGCTCATCCTGGGTGATGGCACAGTAGACAGTTTCACCACATCTTGTGTATTGGTAAATGTACTAGGGAAATGACAGGAACATGTGACACGCATGTAACACCTCAATTCTGGGCTTTGCCCAGTCAGCAGAAGTGCACAGATGATGCACTCTTTTACTTCAGACAAATGCTTGATGCAGACAAATGGAGCAACGGCTCACTGGCTGGTGTCATTCATTTCCTTGTCATTGTCAACCTACTCTTTTCAGGCTCGTATGTACTGTAATTAGAACACACACACATACACAGAACATTGCATGAAGGTCAAACAGTCAGCTGTCTTGAGGCTGGACTTAAATGGAACATAACTATATGTTTCGAGAATAGAAGACGTTTGACAAATTTCTATAGCTTATCTAGATTGAACATTGAGTGCAATGAACAATGAGTCAGTTTTCACACTAAACTTGGCCTGGATTTAGGAACATTTTTCGTAATAGCAGGGCAAGCAAGCAAACCTATCCTGTGAGAGATTGAAAACATCCTTCTTGTCTTCTTGCATTTACTTCATCATTCACTATTGACACGTAACATGCTGTAACACTTGCTGCATAACTAATAATGTTTTACAAATGTTTGACATTTGACAGTCATAAGGCTATTCTTTTTTTATGTTGTTAGAGAATCAGTCATGACTTTGCGAGTTTTAGTGAGCACTCTTTCTTTCATTGGAAGGATGTCAGCACATCGTAGCATTTCCCTGTGTTTTTTTTTTCTAAAAGCTCCTTCCCTCAAGGGAATATCTGTCCAAGCCATTACCAGTTTTGGCAAGAATACAGTTATACAAGCACATGGACAGTCAGAGATTTTGTGTCCACTTTCAGGTGCAAAAATCATGCTCTGTTCGAAAAACGGATTGGAAATCAGTATCAAGACACTGTCAAGCAACTCCATCATGATGCCTTTAGCTTATGGAAGGGGTAACAATAGTTTATGATTGACAGTTGGAACCATAATAGTTTTAGAAGGCTGACTTTATGGGCATTGTGTCAAGACAAGCCAAAAGCAATTGTTTTTGCTTACAGAAACAAAAATTGAATAGCTGACCATGTGTTGATTGTACCAGCTAAGACTGACACAGGAACTCTTATTGCCACTAGCAGGGTGTGCTAAAGCACAACAGTGAATTAGGAAAAAGTGCATGCCTTGCATTATGTCTGCCCCGCTGATAGGGCAGATGGATAGGATTTTAGGGAGTGGAGGCAGGGCACTTTGGCAGTGAGGGACAAAGATGTCAGCTCTTCATCCATGGAGGGCTACCAAGGGCCTTGGCTCTGAGCACCTACAGTAGTGTGTCCTCCTGACAGAACCTTGATGCCATCCTAGAACATTAGCATTGACAGCATGCCCATCATGTCACACTGGAGCTCATGGTCAAGAAATTAATAAGTAAGAACCAAAAATAAAGAAAGCACACTTATGTAAGTAAATTGTAATTGTACTAAGTTTAATACATAACGTACAGCTGTGCAGATGATGCTTATTTGCAACATTTCCCATGCTGTCTGAATGCTGCCTTGGCTTGTGGCTTTAGCTTCAAGCATAGACTGTCTTGAGAGCCTCCACAGCTAGTGTTGGAGATGTTTTTCAAGATGCCGTGATTTGATTAAACGTGAATGTATGACACAAGTGAAGACAAGTGACTCTAATAAAGCCATGTAAGGAAATAATTCAGTGACTGAATTAAGGACTGAGCAAGGCTTAAAAGAGTGCCCTTCTCACAACTTGAAACAAATTTAAAGACTTTAGTAAGAGGCTACTTACTGTAAATAATTTACTCTTAGGGCTACAGCTTGTGCTTGTCAAATGCTGAAGTATGGAAAGAACTTTTCATATGGTCAGACTGTAAAGAAGCCAATCATGTATATTTAAGCTCTGTGCTGTTTACAAGTGATATGGTTTTAAATGGTAAGAAATTTATATAGTTAACATGATAAACATTTTCACAACAATGCATGTGAGTGTTAATTCTTCTCTACGCTGTAACATACGTGTATGTATATATATGTATGTATATATATATATATATGTATGTATAAATATGTGTATATATATGTATGTATGTATATATATGTATAAATATGTGTATATGTATATGTGTGTATGTGTATATATGTGTATGTGTATGTATGTGTGTATGTATATATATGTATGTATATATATGTGTGTGTATCTGTGTGTGTGTGTGTATGTATATATGTATGTGTGTATGTATGTATATATATATGTGTGTATTTATGTATGTATATATATATATATATATATATATATATATATATGTGTGTGTTTGTGTGTATGTATGTGTGTGTGTGTTTGTGTGTATGTATGTGTGTGTGTGTTTGTGTGTATGTATATATGTGTGTGTGTTTGTGTGTATGTATATATATGTGTGTGTGTGTGTGTATGTATATATGTGTGTGTGTGTGTGTGTGTGTGTGTATATATGTGTGTGTGTGTGTGTATGTATATAGATGTATCTATATATATATATATATATATATGTGTGTGTGTGTGTGTGTGTGTGTGTGTGTGTGTATATATATGTGTGTGTGTGTATGTATATATATATATATATACACACACAAATTATATATATATATATATATAAATTTAGGGATTTTATTTAAGTAAAGTACTAAAATATACTAGCCAATGTCATGCACATATAAAAACAAATCATCAGATTTTAAATACTAAATTGAAAATAATGTTGCAATTCATTTTTTACAATATACCCTTTTCAATATAAGACACATACCATATTCAAATGTTTTTTTGTTTATATATAAGATAACTAAGTGTGATAGTACTTAATACTTAGTACTTAATCACATACTATTTCAAAGTGAAAGTTGTAATACTTTCCATTACAGACATGGCACTCGCATATCTCTGAACAAGTCCTAAATGAAGTAGACATTAATGAATCACCGGGAGGTTGTTTCCTGTATCCTGTTTATATATAAACATGGGCTATGATAATATAAATTACCCAGTATGTAGTTGCACATTACCAGTATTCATCAGACTCACAATAAGTATGTTTCAATGGTACACAATGTTGTGCTTAGCTGTTGAATTTCCCTAACTGTAGTCAGAAAGTAATTGGATATCACAGCATGAAGTTATCGAATGGTTTAGGTGATGGAGGGACGGGAACTCATTTGGCTCTATCTGTAATGAATTTAATTTATTGTATGTTTAATGTGTATGGACACTAGATAAAATGCGATGTGAGAATACAAATGTCTGAACGAACTGCTCTGTGAGGCGGTGTAAACTGCGTCATGTCCTGTCTGCTGCACGCTCTACCCAGCGCCACTCCCTCATCTAAATCAAACAGCGTATGTCCAATAAGTGAGAAACGCATCGGACTCTGACTGGACTATGTCGGAAGCTAATTCCTCGGACATAATCCAGAGTTCATATGTGAAAACAGTTTTAACAATAGTTTAGGTGGCACATAGGTATTATGCTTCATAACCTGATTTTTGGAACTCTTTGGTCGCAGTTTCCTCCACTGCTACCAGGAAGAGTCAAGAGAACCCAATGGACATAGCAAGGTGAGATCCATGCTGCAGCTCCTCTAAAAGGGCAATGATTCATGAGGCTGGCTGTCCTGTCCCTTGGGCTGGGAGGAATAGCTGGCATTATCTCCTGCAAATAGGTCTGAAAATGCTCTTGGCCCGGTTGACCAGGGCACTGATTTATAGCTCAAGATGCGCTGTGCGGTCTGGCTCTCTTTTTCAGCATAGGTATGAGCCCCCACCACCACTGCATGCACGGACATGCACACAAACTCACATGTATACTCACACCTTTGGCCATGTACTGTATTTAGGAGAGAAAACCAAAGAACCAAATTTATGACACCAAAGATGTGGCATAAAAGAAATATCCTATTGTTCCTAAGCACAAGGATAATGAGTTTCCCACCAATATCTTTCTTTGTCAGGGCCTATATAGAAATTTGAACCTTATCCTTGACATGAAGTAGGAACCACCTTCAGAGAAAGATACATTTCTAGAAGAAGTTCCTTTAAATCTTGAATCTGAAGATACAATTGTTCAATCTGAAATAGTGTGGAATAGTGTGGTTAAGCCTTTCTGGATAGTTTAAATCTTAAGAAAGGCTGCTTATTGCTTTGTGTGTCTTCCTCACTAATAAGCCTTATTATAGCCATGTCTGAGCTTTGGAGCCTCCAAGCAGTTCTGAAGTTCTACTTTCAGCCATTTCATGTTACTTACAATATTTCAGATAATTAGTTGACAAAGTAAACTGAAAATGTTTTGAAAAAGCTCCAGTCACTTGAAATGGTGCAGATTCATTTAAAGCCTTCAATTGTCACAAAGCAATTAATGTGGCAGACACATTCACTGAGCCCCTCATAAAGGCTCTGAATTTTCTAGTCCTTTATAAGTGGGACAAACTTCTGTCTGATTCCCACACTGGTTCCTTTGCATTACACAGAGAAGGCTTCACATGCAAGCAGGCATCAGTCTGTTTTCACATCAAGCATGTCCTTTCCTGGGATTGTTTAGCCTTTTCTCATCAAAATAGCAGGGCTTGGCAGAATCAGGGGGCGGGAAAGTCAGACTGCAAACAAGGGTTGCACAAACCGGATTTGACTTACTTCGTGATGCGTTTAAAATGCAAACTGACAGGGAATGTTTTAGCCAACATCACCTGCTTCTAGTGTTGCAGTCCATCCCATTAGACAATTCCCAGTCCTGCCTCACCATTGTTACGTAAGATCTACATAAAAGCAGGGAGCTCATGTCCCTTTTCTCAAAAGAGTAACTGGAACTCTCTAGGGGATCAGCAGCAGTTGTTTTGGGTTTTAAGGAGTGACTTCTAACATTTATATGTCTCAGAGGTCTCCACATGGTGTGTGTCCCCCTACCCATCAGACTTTTTTCATGCTGGGTGCTAATGTTTCTAAATGGTGTACTTACAAGTGGATTATTAAAAGGCTACGTGTCAGACAGATCTTTATCTGGCTGCCTGGCAGCTTGACTCGGACTCACTCGGCTTCCTGTCTCTGCATGTTGATTAGCTTGTTTTTCTCCCCTTTCCTTGCGTTGCTGCGTAGTCTTCTGTGCTAACTAACCTCATGTGATTTGGGACCAGGGTAGGGTTAATCCTTTTCTTGTCCTCTTCTTCCATGGAACATAGTAAAGACTAGCCACATATTTTGTGCATGAAAAAGTGAATATGATGAGTATTTCCATTCTGGATATAGACACATTTTCACAAATGCTCATCTTCCATTTAGTTCAAATAAAGAATGAAGACACTTTTAACCTTTTGATCAGCTTACTGTTGCTTGGCAAAAACATTGTTGTCTTTGCCCTACATTATGGTGCTTTGTAGATAAAACAAAGCAAGTTAATCTTTGAAAAAGTGCATTCATTCAGCAATATTCAGGTATTAAAATTCAGCAAGAATATCACATAAAGGCTAGAAACCACCAAATGCATCCTATTGCTAAATGTTGCTGTTTTCAGTGAACATTTTTAAAGTGGAAATGTGCATTGATAGTGGTATCATGATTGCTTTTTTAGAAGAAACTTAAGTGACAGAGGGAGCAGTCAAGACATGCCCACCCAAACAAAGCTTACAAAAAAATGAAAATCTCAATTATTTTAGCCGCTTTTACAACTCTTTTCTAGCATTTTATTCTTGTAGTGACTTGTGTAGTGACTGTCAGGACAACATGCCTCATTTCATATTTAGCTCTTTGTTCTAAAAACCAAGGCTAATGTAAGCACAATTGCTTAATAACAAAACTCATCAATAATGTTCAGCAGCAAGACCAAATAATGTATTTCTCACTTTTGCTTGCTACAAGTCTTATCTATACGCCTTTATACCTGCACAAAGCAGTCAACCCCTTTGATCTGATCTAAAAGTAATATGCAGGCATACTTTATCTGCCAAAGGAAGCACCAAAAACAAACAAACATCAAAGAAAAGTCCAGCAATTTGGGAAATAAGTAAGATTATTTTATAGAAAAAAATGGAGTTCTAATCTCTTAGAAAGTAAGGAACACTGTAAAATGTATCGAACGTTTAAAGGGCAACTGTAAACCCTGAATAGGACATAAAACAACAGCCTACAGAACTACAACTGGCTACGGGTTGTTTTGTCCACAGAAGTCCACAGAAAAGTAATTTATTAGTGGGGTTGGAAGTTTTGATGACAGATGATAGAAGGCTATGCTCAGACCTACTACCTTTTATTTTTATCAGCCCACTAGTCCTTTGATGTTGGATTGAATCCAATCTGATACATAGAATTTCCTAGATAATACAGCTCAGAGTGCACACACAAATTTAAGTGGGTCTAATTTAAGATTGGTAAAGCATTTTAAATATCTCTGACAGCAACATACCTCTCATTATAGTCATCATTACTGCTCTTTGATGGTTTTATATTGTATTCCGTATATTGTGTACTGTGTAGTTTTATATAAAGTTCATAAAGTAAAAAGTATCAGTCTTCTGTTGCAATGCCTCTTATTTGCTGTGACATATCTGCTTCCCCAGACAGCTCTGCTTGCCAATGAATGCCACTAATTTTCAAGTAATTGATTGTAACTGCACATTTCTTGCTTTCATCATTGTAGATGCATTGGGTAATGGTTGGCCATTCTTGACTGCTGTAGCAGAAGCAAACAAAGGATTGGGAATGGATAGAGTTTTACATAACTGATATCAATCCATCAGAAGCTGGCTGGATTGGACCTGATCCTGGCTCAAGACATTTATCCAACCACATGGGAAATTCTGACCACATCAGAATTTGCCTGGCGTGGTCTGAACTTGATTGTTTCACAACTGTTTGTTGCTGTTCATGTGTGGTTAGATCACCCAAGCATACTAGGGAACAAGGTTATAGATGCAGGGACTTTCCATGCCTCTGGGTTAAATGAATTAGGGTCCTGGGTTTTGGTGGAGAAACAACAAGCCTGAGTCCTCCAAAATGCCAAAAACCCAGAAATTATTTATGAGATGAGCAAAACTAATTTGTGGTCGTCTGCATATTCATTGCTGACTTGTCCCATTATTCAGAGGGTCATTTACATTTTAAGCAGCATATCATGGTCAAGGACTATGTGTACTTCCTCCCATAAGCGTCTGGAGCATTCCAATGAGTTTACTCTTTGAGGGAAGAGATGAGGCTATTGATTAGAGACAGCCTGACCTGTGGTGGTAACAGATGAGCAGTCACTCACTTCTAAAGCTTCAAAGGGACATGCAGCAGTGATTGACCTTGTTCAAACCAAATTAAGATGACAAAACATTAGCGTTTATTTTGTAATCATCGTTTAATAGCTTAATTGGGTTTGTCAGATCAATGGATTTATTTTACTGTGAAGTTTTGAAGGAAAGGCTGGCCTTTTAACTTCCAATTTGCAGTGATGTCTTGCCAATTATTTTGCTCCCTCAGGCTTTCATCTGCAGGATTTTTTTGTCACAGATGTTAAGTTCAAGTAAATATTGTCCTTAGTATGTCAGTCCCCCGGTTTGATAAATATGATGTGTGACAATCTAAATATTAGCAACAAGTGTGATGGTCATAAAAGTCTTCATTGTTGGTATTTAGCCAAGGTCAAATTGTGTAGATTGCTTTCACATGTGGTGACTTGCTAAAATCCTTGTATGGCCAAACAGTCATGTTTTCAGGGCTATGAATGAACTGATGGGATGATGATTCAATTCAGTTTTATTTATAGTATCAATTCATAACAAGAGTAACCTCGAGACACTTTACAGATAGAGTAGGACTAGACCACACTCTATAATTTACAAGGACCCAACAGTTCTAGTAGTTCCCTCCAGAGCAAGCAACAGTGTGACAGTGGCGAGAAAAAAATCCCTTTTAGGAAGAAACCTCGGACAGACCCGGGCTCTTGGTAGGCGGTGTCTGACGGCTGGTTGGGGTTGAAATGAATGTTGGCAATAACAATCACAGTAAAAGATAATGGAACAGTGACTAAAAATAGTAGTTTGTAGTAGTTGATGATACACATAATGATGATGAGTTGGACAGCCATATTATTTGACAATGGGGGCACAAGACTGATAAATTATCCATAGTGAAATTGGAAAATGTAATTACCAGCCTATTTTTTTTTTTCTTTCAATAATGGAATTTCAGCAGGTAATTACAACCAATTGGCTATTAGATATTGGACTGTTCAGTAAGGTATTGTGTTTTTCTACATATGTTGGGCAATTTCCGAAACTGGAGAAACACTTTATTGTATTTTTCATTGGGATGTGCAGAAATGAATATGGTATTTCTGTGAGTGCACCCCTCTTTGGTGCTGCTAAGCACCCTAGGCTACAGAAGGGTGAATTCATTGTTGCTTCTCCTTCACTGCCGCATCTTTTATTAAAATGTTCACAGACCTCTATGGTGTTTTTGCATGTTTTAGCCCATTCTGAATTTGTTCCTGCTGTGCTATGGAGCAGCATGTAATGTTTTTTTTTCTCAACTGCAGATTATATTTGTAGTCATTTTAATTTGGGGGTGGCAGTAGCTCAGTCAGTGGGAAGTTGGGTTGGGAACCAGGGGGTTGCCGGTTCACGAGTGTGGACTGGTAGCTGGAGAGGTGCCAGTTCACGTCTGAAGTGCCCTTGAGCAAGGCACCAAACCCCCAACTGCTCAGGGGACCTGTCCATGGGCAGCCGCAGCCCCTCACTTTCACATTTCTCCATTTGTGCACATATAGGTCTTGAGCATATGTGTGTATATCAGGTTTGTTTCCTGTGTGTAAAACAGAGTGAAAAATGTAATTTCCCTTGCAGGATTAATAAAAATAAAAAAATTTCACTTTGAAATACAGCGGGCCATTCCTGGCCCCCCTGACTCCATCCTCCAGCTCCAACCCTCAGCAGGGGCTGAGGCCTCTTCATTACTGCCCACTACCGAGCCTCTCCATCCATGGATTGTCAAGTGAAAACTTACTTGGTAATACACCCAACTCTGATTTGTGTATGTCTGTGGAATTATCCATGTTTACAATCTTTTAGAGCATCAGTGCACATGAAGTTTGGATAATAGTTAATAACTAGTGTCACCAGAAGATTTGTATCACCTCCTGCAAATTGGTACATTGCTAATTTTGAATTTAAAAGCCTCAGCACACAGAGTTAGTTCTTAGTTATAGGGAATTTTCTGCACAAAAACAAAATTGTAAAATTGGCTGTAGACACCAATTTTACAGCAGTGCACCATAATCATTTATGTATATCTAAAATAATAGTACAGCTAGTCACCAAATAAGAACACACAGTACAGTGATTGTATCAGTGTGATGTGTAATTCATAACTTATAATACTCAAGAAGCATTTTGTCTAGTGCAGGCTGTAGTTCAACACAATACATCCAAATATGAACTCAATAAAAATCCTGCAAAGCTTGATGAGTACCAGACAAATTGCCCCTATCCAAATCAGAGATGAAAAGCTATGAAATTGAACAGTTCCTCTTCTGTGTGATACTTTTCAAGGTTATCTCCGTCATTAAACGACGGGAGAGATTGACACTTGGGGTTTTATGCCGGAGCATAAGAGTGCTGTGGCAGCCACAGCACCAGAGCTCAGTAGGTGTCTGTCCTGAGGCTCTTCTCCCCTCTGGTGAACTGTTCTAATGTGAGCATGTGCATCTTCATCTTCACATTAGCAGGAACAACAGTGCAGCTGCCATTTGACTGAGCTGTTTAACAGGCCAACACAATGTTTGTGTGTGATGCTGACACAAGAGGGGCAGTGAGAGCCTGTGCGGAGAACTTCATCCTCTAGCACATGTTAATAAACCAGGAACATGAGGATTATATTGCTCTTGTCAATCTAAAAAGTCAGGAGAAGTAAATGGCAGTTTTGCCTGAGGACAACTTCAAATAATGCAGTATCTTGGCTGCTGTATTCCATTAATCTGAATAATAAGGATTAGACCCACTAGCAGGGTTTGACAATAACAATTGTCCTGTTGCCTGTGGCCAGCTTCTCTAAAAAGTTTTTTTTTTAACTGACTAAAATGGAATACGTTTTTTGCATTTCTCACATATTACAAGGTTAGGTAGTGCTAGCTAAGAATGACACCATCTGTCTATAGATGCTCTATGTTGTATTCCTTTTGATTTCAATTATGCATATTAATTATTGGCTACATTTTAATTATAATTCTGTGATCAAAGCTTTTCTACACTGACCTACTTTTAAAGTAAAAAAACAACTAAAACTTAATAAGTTCCCTAAGTTTAATTTATTGCTCTTATGAATGGTTATGAATTTTATACTGTATGAGTATTTGTTGCATGATCAAAAGGGCTATAAGCGTACTGTGTTTTTATCAATAAAATGATAACATAAAAGGCACAAACTGTCTTGCATGAAATGAAATTAAAGATGTTTTTCATTTTGTGGATGAACCCCTGCAAGCTGCTTATGACCTTGTGCCCATTAAGTAATGATGAATTAAAGCAAGACACAATCAGTGTTTTTAAATGTGTATAAATAGAGTTTATTCTGTACACTGTGCCTTTGTTCATTTTCTTAAAAGGTTTGGGTTTATATTCTGCTACATTTTTTCTTTCACACACTGGAATCAAATCATTGTAAGATTGCAAGAAAGAGAATTAGGAGCTGGGTGTGCATGATTAAAAAAAATGTTCTAATGTATTTTGTGAGCTGGTTCAATTTGTTTTTTCTTTCCTATGTTAGACTCAAAGTTGAATATTAAATTTTGTTCTGACAGCCTTACTGGATGCCACCTCAGAATTAGTCAGTGGGGCACTGGGAGCAAATATGACATAATGTAGGGACATATAAAAACTAACCCTAACCCTAAATATTGCATGTTGTTCGTTTCATTGTGGAACTACTAGCAAGGTTGAAAATGATTAACATCAATGTGTAAGTGATTACTGTGTATAGCAGATGTATTGGCTGACGGTTTAGGAAAATTACTGCAAACACACTAAATGGCTATGCTGTAAGCAGAGCCAGCAGCACCTATCTGTATGTTGGCATTATATCTTTCTCACACTCCCACATCAGGTCCTGTTAATGTAGTGGCAAAACGGATGTGGAGATTAACTTGCCTCATGAATAGCCATTCTCTGTGATGTTTCATGTTAGTGCTGATTACATTTACAGAAAAGTTTCTATTTGTTATGTAAGAGGGCTTACTCATAGATACAAAATGTGCAGCAAGGGACAATTGATATTATGTAGTTGTTAAATTCAGAGTCACTTAAAGGAACACCAAGGGATTTTCCCAAGGACTTTCCCTACGGGCTCTCACTTGCCCTGTAAAACAGCCGGTATAACACAGCATAATAATTACTGAAAACATTAATGTGGTTGGTGTGTTGCCTGTCCAACTTCAACTTAAAGGTCTTTGTCCATTTTAAGAGCTGTGCATCTTGAAATGTTTTCCTAGTTTTTTGTTTTTGCTAGTCTCAAGGTTGTTTTCTTTCATTTCTTGTTCTTCTTCAGGCGTAACTTTCTCAGACTCACGTATTCTGTCAACCATTGAGATGATCTAAGCAAAGGTATTTGATAACCGAGTCAATAGCCAGCCTACACACTGAAAACACATATAATTCCCCATTTGACATTCATAAGGTTTATGCTTTTTTGTTTTTATTTTTACTTTGAGTCCTTGTAAAGCTTCTTTGCTTGTCTGTTGCTCTGTTTTGCACTCATCTCAAACTTGCTGCATTGCTTTAAGAAAATAAGAATGTTTTGCAGCATTAAACACAAGAAAATAAATGTTATCCGCTGGGGACAAATAAAACTGAAACTCATGACACATCCTAATGGGCTTCTTATGGTTGAATGACATAAATACCTTCTTAGAAAAACATGTATTTTTGGCAACAAAAATGCAGTGCAACAAATACACACTGTATACGCAGAGTGTCAAGTGCTGTATGACATCAGGAATTTTTTTATGGTATGTTCGTCTAGATATTGGATGCCTTGTGAACCGCCCAAAGATTTGTCTCATCAATCTACTATGAGAGAGTGGGCTTCTTCACAGGCTGCCATTCTTTCATTCTGGCCCTGTTGGGAATGGTGATTGGATCCCAGTCAACCAGCAGTAGATGGATTGGCCCTTGACTAGAATGATTGAGTGGCGCTGCTGTCTATGCATGTGAATATAGCTTTTGTGTGTAGTGGTGTTTGGTTGTTGTGTGTGCTTACCCTGCATGCTGCTCCCTCTGAACAACAGCACATCTGTGGCACTCCACCTCCTCTCTCCCGTTTGAATTTGGAGTTCTTTTAATCATCTTCAGCATTGCTGTGCTCTGTCCCTGGTTTGTGGGCTACAGAGAGGGACCCTATTCCTGTGAATGAGTTTCCTTGACTTAGCCATCAAATTATTATAAAGACACTGTTGATGTAATCACAATGAAAATGAGCATTCAAGATGACATTTTAATATGTAGTGTAAGATGAGGAAGCATACAAGATGTGAAATAGCAGGCAAACTTTGTTTTCAATAAAGTGTTCATGAGACAAATGGATCTACCGGTATATCAATTTATCTAAACTATATTGCTAGATTACTCACAAATATAATCCCAAAAGTTCGATAGAACACACAGTTTGCACACATAAATACATTTTTTTAAATCCATACAAGGTCTCAAGGCATGTCACTCATACTTGTGTGCACCATGTTGTATTAGTCTATTCCTTTTTATAATGACTTGGTAATTGCTTTGTCCCTGGTTATGAAATGACTGCCATGCACTATTACACCAGTTTAATGGCGTGAAACTATTCTTCTTAACAGACCCATCAATCACAGGTGTAACTATGGTAACAGCATAAGCCATTATGCAGATGTTGGAATCAAATGTATGTCACACCTAGTGAGGTACCACAAGTACCCCCATTCAACTTCCAGTACCCGAGGAAGTCAGAAAAAAATGACTATAAAAATGCTTTGAATGTTCTCCTTTCTATGGATGCTATTTATAGTTTAATTGAAATGACGCCCCAAAATTGTCAGCCAATTTTTTTTACTCCATGCTTGAGCTGCGCTTTATGAAAATTTGCATGGCCTGCAGAGCAATCAGCAGAAATTCAATCATCTGTTTTTGTGTAGAAGGGCCAAGTTGTTATAATCAGAGTAGCTTAAATCCTCAACTCCTTTTTACTCCACTCAAGTTGTTCGATAGTTTAATAGTTACATTTTCCATCCTAACTCTCTGTTGCCTAATTTGACCTTTAATTTACAGCACATAAAATGGAACATGGCAATGCAGAAGACGTTGTATCTGTCCTTTGTGCAGGCTAATAGATGTTGCACATTAGGGCTGCACAATATACTATTGGTAGCTAGGGAATAGGGCTGCTTGTTTTTTTCCTATCCTTATTTGTTGTTTATATAAATGTGTGTATATATATACGTATGTATGTGTATAAATATGTGTATATACGAGTATATATATATATATGTATATATATATATATATATATATATATATATATATATATATATATATATATATATATATATATATATATATATATATACGTATACGTGTGTATATACAGTGGTCTGCAAAAGTTTGGGCAACCTTGTTAATTTCCATGATTTTCCTTCATAAATCGTTGGTTCTTAGGATAAAAAAAATCAGTTAAATATATCATATAGGAGACAAACACAGTGATATTTGAGAAGTGAAACGAAGTTTATACCATTTACAGGAAGTGTGCAATAATTGTTTAAACAAAATTAGGCATGTGCATAAATTTGGGCACCACAATCAAAAGAAATAACTCAATATTTAGTAGATCCCCCTTTTGCAGAAATAACAGCTTCTAAACGCTTCCTATAGCTTCCTATGAGAGTCTGGATTCTGGTTGGAGGTATTTTGGACCATTCCTCTCTACAAAACACCTCTGATTCATTCAGGTTTGATGGTTTCCGAGCATGGACAGCTCTCTTTAAGTCACACCACAGATTTTCAATAATATTCAGGTCTGGGGACTGAGATGGCCATTCCAGAACGTTGTACTTGTTCCTCTGCGTGAATGCCTTAGTAGATTTTGAGCAATGTTTAGGGTCATTGTCCTGTTGAAAGATCCAGCCCCGGCGCAGCTTCAGCCTTGTCACTGATTCCTGGACATTGGTCTCCAGAATCTGCTGATATTTGGTGGAATCCATGCGTCCCTCAACTTTAACAAGATTCCCAGTCCCTGCACTGGCCACACAGGCCCACAGCAGGATGGAACCACCACCAAATTTTACTGTAGGCAGCAGGTGTTTTTCTAGGAATGCTGTGTTGTTTTTCCTCCATGCATGACGCCCCTTGTTATGTCCAAATAACTCAATTTTAGTTTCATCAGTCCACAGCACCTTATTCCAAAAGGAAGCCGGCTTGTCCAAATGTCCTTTAGCATACCTCAAGTGGCTTTGTTTGTGATGTGGGCGGAGAAAAGGCTTCCTCCGCATCACTCTTGCGTAAAGCATCTCCTTGTGTAAAGTGCGCGCAATAGTTGTACGATGCACAATGACTCCATCTGCAGCAAGATCATGTTGTATGTCTTTGGTGCTGGCCTGTGGGTTGACTTTGACTGTTCTAACCATTCTTCGCTTCTGTTTATCTGTGATTTTCCTTGGTCTGCCACTTTGAGCCTTAACTTGAACTGTGCCTGTGGTCTTCCATTTCCTGACTATGTTCCTAACTGTCGAAACAGACAACTGATATCTCTTAGACAGCTTTCGGTATCCTTCCCCTAATTCATGGTGGTGAACAATCTTTGTTTTCAGTTCATGTGACAGTTCTTTTGAGACTTCCATGTCGCTACTCTTCAGAGAAGATTCACAGAGGAGGGAAACTTACAATTGCCCCCCCTTAAATACTCTCTCATAATTGGGTTCACCTGTGTATGTAGGTCAAGGGTCACTGAGCTTCCCAAACCAATTTTGAGTTCCAATAATTGGTTCTAAAGATTTTGAAATCAGTAAAATGACAACAGTGGCCAAATTTATGCACATGCCTAATTTTGTTCAAACAATTATTGCACACTTCCTGTAAATTGTATAAACTTCATTTCACTTGTCTCCTATATGATATATTTAACTGATTTTTTTTATCCTAAGAACCAACGATTTATGAAGGAAAATCATGGAAATTAACAAGGTTGCCCAAACTTTTGCAGACCACTGTATATATATATATATATATATACGTGTGTGTATATATATATGTGTGTATATATATATGTATATATGTGTATATATATACACGTATATATGTGTATATATATATATATATACGTATATATGTATATATACGTGTGTATATATATATATATATATACACAATATACTATATGTGTGTATATATATATATATATATATATATGTGTGTGTGTATACGTGTATATATACTAAAATTATGTAACAATAGTATATCATTGTTTTAAGTATGAACATTTGAACATATATATATATATATATATATATATATATATTTTTTTCAACATTGACATTGCAATGTGCACATGCGCAGTCACATCGCGGACAATGTCAAGTACGGCATAATTGCCACAGCCACGTGCCAGAAGCTGGAGGCAGAAAAAAACACTGCTGGCTAAACTATTTAATGGTGGGTTTGTTCAGGACACCCCTGTTTGTTGCTAGCGATGATGACGCAGTGATTAGTGATGATTCTCTCCGACCAATCTGTAGTCTGCCGGTTTTCATGTCACCTTTTGGTATCGCCTCAGCTCGCTTGGAATCTCGCTGGAGGTGATAATAAAAAAGTATCTGTTGGCAGGTACCAGGGACTTTTTTTCAAAAAAAGGCGAGTAGAGTCGAGCAGGAACCATATAATGAAAAAAACCAATAAGTCTCGCTTTGCCAGACGCTCCTCCAAAGCATGCTGAAGGACGGTCTGGCTACTCCACATAGCATTCGTGGATGGGAGGAAACCGTGCTCTGGTTTAACGACATTTCTTTAAACCAATCAGAATTGTCATGGGCGGCACTAAGCTCCGCACAGAGCCTCTGTAAAAGTACTTGTGCGAGAGGAAAGTCAGATGGTCAATTTACCCTCCAGAGATCTAAGGAGAAGTCAAAAATAGTCCTCATTTATCTACCGAATTGAAAATTCCAACACAAAGAAAGCGGAAGTAAACGGAACATACATGCATCCCGCAGAATTTCCTGTGACACCGGAGCAATCCCGGAAGTGTAACGTTAAGGATATAGACTAAGTAAGTCTTTTCTTGTCAGTATGAGCATAACTGGTTGAACTGTATGTAAAAAGCTTAAATTGCAGTGCTGGCTCTAACTAAATTAACTATAAATACACTACACTTGTCTTAACAGACACATTTTTGGCCAATGAGCCACCATTTAATGTAATACTTATTTGGGACATGCACTGGCTCCTTTGGAATGAGTTCTTTGGGTGTGGCATTGTGACAGTCTTGGCTATGCCCCACTTACCTCCCAGCCCCCAATCCTTGACCTCTTCATTAGATAAATAGGGCAGTCTATTCTCTGACCTTCACTTGTGATGGACAGCATCTGGCTGTTAACATGAGAAATGTAGAGACAAAAGTTTCTCTCTTCTTCCCTTTCAGACAGTTTCCTCCATTTCCTTGCTCCCTTATTTACGCCCCAGATATTATATGTCTGAATGACCCACAGATATAACAGAGGGTGGGACATAGCAGATGCTGATTTTCCCCACTCGCCGTGTTGTTTTTCAAGAGGAAGTATAATTGATTGGTCACACTTGGCACAATGACTGTGGTATTACGTCCTCATAGGGCAACGATGCAGTTCCACAGACACATCTTTATGCAATCCGGTGTGGATTTAGACACATTAAGGGAATAATTTGGATGCACCAATACCAGCTCCTCAGCTGATGTTCTCACCATATCCTGTAAACTTATTTGCTGTATGGCTTTTCTTAAATTTTGTTTCAAGTTTTACTGAAAGTGCAACTGAGAACCGAGAGCCTGACTAACCAGCAAAACCAACCAAAAGTCCATATATATTCAATTTACAGCATAAAAACAGATACAAGCAGAAAATGCTCATATTTATGAAGCTGAAACCAACAAATCTGTGGCAGTTGTCCTTGATAAATAACTTCTCATTGATCATCATTCATTGTTTGTTGATTTTCCGCACTAATCCATTAGAGTACTACAGTGGATAAGAGCTTTCCACATCTTTCTTGTCACACATAAGAAGAATAAATATACACCACAAGGTCTAAGTCATTCAGAAAGTTTAAATCTGCTGTACAAACCCCCCCCCCCAAAATTGATACTATTGAGTTGCTGATGTGTCATTGAAACCAACAACCCAGGCCTGTCTGTTATAATGTGCCTGAAAGCTAAGCAAAAAATATGTAATCAGCACTTCTGTCTCTTTACTGTTTGTGCACTAGTACAGGCAGACAGGCAATCCATCAGCAAGCAAATATAGTATGTGTCACTAAGAAAAGTACTCGACCAGCTGAGTCAGTGCCACACACATCCAAATTTTTATGATGTCGATATGTGACGTCCGGTTTGACTGGCTTGAAATTTTAAAACCCTGGGTCTTAACGTGTCTTAACGTGTAAGCTTTTTACGCTACAAAGCATTTTACAATTACTGCATGCATTTTTTGTTTTTTAGAAATGTTTAATGAGTATAAAACCTAAGCATACCTATTGTGATACATGAGACTATAATGACTTCTAGGATTTTATTTTTCTGTGGAATGTGTCACATTTTCACAGTAGGATGAGAATGTACAGGGGGTGGCATCTAAAACAAAAAACTGAATTGATTTGTCCATATTAAAGCAGTTTCACTAAGATGGCACATTACCAAATAAGGCTTAGGCGCATATTGTTAGATTAGAAATGCTTTCTGAAATAATGTTTGTGCCCTCCTCCTTTGCAGCTTATTTGGTGCAGGGCAGGCGGACAATTTTAAAAGAACAGGCCTAAGGGAATGCAGTGCACAAGTCTGATGTCGTCGTATCTTCTTGGTCCAGCACTTGTTCTTTTGGAGCTATGCTGAACCAATCCTGCTCCTCATACTTACCAGACCCTCAGGCCCCACTTTGATCTCCCTTAACAACCAGGACCGCAGTTCAAACATCTTGTTATATTTGACTGTTTAATCTATCAAATGTGTTTGTCTCAGCAATAGGCTAATGAACATCTTTATCTAGGCCTTGCCACTGTTGAATGAAGTTGAAGCAGGATAGACTTGTTTCTGCAAATTATTTCTGTCTTTGTATTGTTAAGTGTGATGCTTATTTTCCATACTTTCACTAAAATCCAATGACTTTGCATTAAGGATAGCAAATTCCAACCATCACAATTAGCATGGCATTGTAATACTGTATTCTCTGCTCTCTCTTGGCAATGTTTTACACAATTTTAGTAGAGCACAGGATTTATATTCCTGAATCAGCCTTTTAGGTTGCGTCCTTCTGCTAGCATGTCCAATACAATCTACTGTATCAGCCCCCCTGTGGCTAAAATGCCAAGCCACTAAGCAAAATGTCTCAACTAATTAGGAGCTTTAGAGCAAAGCTGTAGAAATGCATCATATGACTGACTTCTTCTTTCTTCTGTTCCTTCCTTTTTTCCAGACCTACTGTATTGGTCTTACATTGGTGACTTTTTCATATAAAAACCAAGCCAATTAACAGTCTGACTGACAGACAGTAAAATCTTCAAGTTTTGCATTTGCAAGACATTTTATGTTATATATAATGGTGTAGATTGTATATGTTATATATTATGTGGAAAACCTCTTTAATTGGATGATCAATGTTGATCCATGCCGTATTTGGATCAACCAGCATTTGAAATTAGTGTTGCTGTTTGCACCTATGTTGAACGATTGGCAGCTATTTAAAACTAGGCTTTCATCTGAAAAGCTGCTGGGTTTTACAAGAAAAAATGTTGGAATATCAGCAGGGGAAGACAAAGCTTAAATAATGTGTTTGAACTCAGGAGAACCAATATCCCACTTGTTTGCCCAGATTTCTGCTATTATTTCATTTTGTATACTTCAAATTATCTGCTACTTTATCTGAACAAATGTATGTTTTTAAGACATTTGACCTTGGCTAGCCGCCCCGCTCCAGGTCTGTTTCAACTCCTGATAGACATTTTACTAGTTTAATTTCTTAGCTCTGCTGCAGCTCCCAGATGCTCAGTGCGTCTGATTTGTGTTTCATACCTGTTTACACTGCATACACACTGGCATTTGATGTTCTTTTTTTTAATTTAGCAAAAAATCTTTAATTAACTCCAAACTATTTTCATATCTTTGGGGTGGTGTTCTTTGTCTCGGTAATGTCTTTTGTAGTGGATAACAAAGCTGCCAGGATTCTGTGTAAAATTCATAGGGGATGGACAGAGTAGACCCAGCTGTATCCACTTCATGAGAATGTATAGACTATCACAAGATTGTCAGTTCTCATTTCTTTATTTCAGGGCAAGCACTCTAGTGACGTAAACTGACTGGCTCTCCTTGAGAGTATCTTGCACATGTCAGTCTAGATTATTGATGCAAAGAACCATGTAGAAAGAATAAGTTTGTCTCTGAAAGCCTCTATTTTCTTACATTTCTGAACCCATCAGAGATTCCCTTGGCATGTACGCCTATTCTGACACCTAAAATCAGGTTCCAAGTGCTAATCTGATCCTTATTTTTCAGTTTAAATATTGTATGTTTATCAATATTTTCGGAACTGGAACTAAATATTGTATGTTTATCAATATGTTTGGAACTGGAACTATCTACTCACTACTTAAATGCTTTTTAGATTTTTACTAATCTCAGGGCTGAAACAAACAATTATTTTCGCTATGGATGTATCACTTTTTCTTGTTTTGTCCAAAACCCAAAGCTGTTCAATTTACAATGATATAAAAGAGAGATGGGTCACAGTGTTTGCATTTGTGAAGCTTGAACCAGCAAATGTATGATATCTTTTCTTAATAAATGAATTAAATAATTATTTGTTCATCAAAATAGTTGATAATGTTACAATCTTAACAATGTTAGGAAACAGTAATTAACCGGGATTGTTCTCATATGACTGCGAATGGATCACTTTAATTAGTTTGTGTGGGTGCCAATCCAGTAGCATCGGGATCTGGAATTGTAGTTTTTCACTGTTGACCAATAATCACTTCAAATGAAACTATTGGAGGGTAAGGGCTTTTCTCCTTGCTTCAGACTTTCCCAGCTGGCAATCAAACCAGGCTTGGCTAATGCTGCCCCTAATATACAGCATATTATTACCTCCGTTCGGAGCTTTGCTGTACGTAAAGTGCCCATTAAATTTGACACTAAGCTTGCTGAGGCTGGTTTGCATGCATATAATCCTGCTACTTATAATTTTAATGTTTATGCTTCACACTGAACTAAAATGATGTTATGATATTTAATATTTAAAGTTAACATAGGAAACAACATCAGAGCTAGGTGAGCCTGCATACGTTGATACACTGGATTTCTCGCATATTAAGTGAAGACATCTCGATCCTCCATAGTCTCCTTGCAGGACTGTGATCATTCTCACCCTTTCTACCTTTTCAGTTTGCATTGAAGTTTGATAAACCTGACACTAGGAGATGGATTTCCCAGCCAACCTAGCTCTGAAGTAATGGGAATCGAGAGCGTAACAAATGGTGGTGCCAGTACAGAGCTGGCTCCGCTGGGTGTGCAGGTGGTCCCTCATTCTCCTTGTCAAACCCCCCACTGCTCCCCCAAAGTGGCCATGGAGACTTGGGCAAGATTATTTTGGAGTTCAGGTTACAGCCCAGCTCTTTCACTACCCATTAGTCACACTCCAATTTCTGTGATGGGAATTTATTTTACTGTCCCCTCACATTTTGTAATTGTATACACAGCCTTTCCCCCTTAGACTTAAAGGTCACAGCATGTTTCTGTAGTTTCTTGTCTGCTCTGATTATTTTCATCTTAACTGCCGTAACTGGGTTTTCTTCTCACATAAATGAAGAAGAAAAAGGTTTGAAGTAGAGTTAACAGGAAATGTTCGTTCAGATTTCAAGTTAAGGAGTTCAAAGGATTTCCCCTTTGACTGGATCTCTGTTTTCTTACAAGTCCTTGCCCTCTCTGAACCAATAATGTTTATTGATTGGATTTTACTGGCTTGTTTTCACTTGCAAATGGAAGCCTGTGTGCTATTTTATCCAGAGAAAGCTACATAATTTTGTGCTGTCAGCATTATAAGAAATGAGACTGTGGAATTTTTTCACGAGTTTATATAAGGCACCCTCAACTCAGTCTACTGAACAATTGATAATACTGTATGTTATCAAATGCCAGACTGAAGGGGATGAAATTAGTTTACTCTTTCAATAAGTGTATTAAGTTAACGTGACACCCCAGACACATTAATTTGTTAGGATTTGATTTGGCTGACCAACTTGCTACTTAACATTTTAGTCATATTTAGCCCCAGAGACTATTCTCATTCCCCCACTTGTATTATTTAGTTACTGTTTAGCTACTTGATTTAAATTGCCAATTTTGTCTAGGGCATTTGACATGTAGACTAATTTGCATAGTCACTTAAGGGACACAGGATTACTTTAATTCAGCAGTGAACATATTTTGCTGCCATGGTGGGTTGTTCGCCCACAAGTATTGGCCATCTGGTGACACAATTTCTAAACTTCTCTTCAGGAAAATTAGGCATTGGGTTTCCAGAAGAGTTATTTTCCCCAGAAATACACTGTTATCACCACAATAATGAACCGGGGGTGGACACAATAACATAAACACCTGTACAGTGTAATGGAATCTGATACAATAGCCCTGCCATAAATACTGCGTTTGTGAAGGTTATAATGTTCCACTTTGGTTGTGGATTGTATTGGATGTATTCCTGGTGTTTTTTACATTATACTTTTAATCGTTTCTCCTACTGTATATTTATGGACAAAGGACAAAGCAGAGTACCATGGTAACATATATTCCAGGGGGTGTTTGATATGATTACATTATACAACTATATACTTAAGAACATATAATTTAATTATTTAATAGTATAAATCATAAAGTAAAAATATTCATATTTTGTCTTTTTGTGGTTGGAACCTTGTTAGCCAATTGCCCTTTTGTTCTCGAATCTACTAAAGTGGGTCTTAAAATTGGTTTAAATTTGGATGTTTCACTATGGCTGTTATAAGATGCTATGTTGTAAGAAATTTAAAATCTTTTGTTGCGGTAACACCTGTATTTTCAAGTCAAACTATCAAACAAGGTTGCATAAATGTCAGTTGTATACACCTGAAATGTTCGATCCATGCTAGTCTCGCATTGCCAGACCTAACTCCACAGCGCTGCAGAGGAGTGTCTGGCTAGTCCACACAACATTCTGGGCTGGGAGAATAACGTGCTCAGATTTATTGGCATTTCTTTAAACCAGTCACAATGGCCAGCGCCCCAAAGATGAATGTTGTTGTGATTGGTTTACGGAGCCATGGTGTCTCTGCAATAGCTTTGTTTTGTTGGAACGTAAATGTTCAAAAGACGTTTTAGTCGTGCAAGAAAAAACTCAGATTGGACAGATAGTCTAGCTAGTTGTCTCAGTTTACCCTGCAGAGATCTGAGGAGCGGTTGTGTATATATAGCAGCATATACTTGTCTCAAAGTTTAAGCCATGCAAGTACACACAGCCGGTACAGTGAACCTGTTAATGGCTCATTAAACCGTGTGTAACCATGTATTACTCATAAATCAACCAGGGTTTAGAATGCATATACAAAGAAAGTGGAGGTGATGGGCATCCGGCAAAAATAAGGACATCCGGAGGAATTTCCTGCGGCATCTGAACAATCCTGGGAATGAAATGTCCTCAATGTAGACTAGATCCATGCTAAAAATCAACATTCTGCAGTGGCCAGGCTTGCATTTCTATCAGATCCCAATAACAGGTGGACATTTATTTTTTATTTACCTTTATTTATACAGGTAATCTCATTGAGAGCCAGGGTCTCATTCTCAAAAGAGACCTGTTTGACAACATTTTGGCTACAGTTTAGCCGCTGGGCAGGATATCAACTTTTAAATGACACCAATATATTTTCAAACAAAATATTGGAAATTCTGTTTATATCAATATAGTTTGATGTTGTTTACATAATGCCTGTGCTGCTCTCTGGTGCTCCAAAACGGACGTTAGAGGCAACAGAAGCATCACTGCACAACGCTACAGTTGGCAGCAGCTAACGATAGCCTACCATTACCTAGTAGCTAGTTTAATTAGCTTATAATGCTAAAAGCTAAACAGTCTGTGGCTATATTTCACTCGAAAGGATTCCAACACTGGGACGTGCAACAGTCTGCATTTAGTTGCGCCTTGTAAGCTTACAATGATGTTGTAAATAATAAATTATTGTTATTGTATTTTGAATAAATGATTTAAATTTGACCATATGGCCTTAACAATGAACAAGCTGTTCTTTAATGTCACCGACTGTTGTTTTGTGCTCTTCTTTTGTTTTTCATGTATCAATTTAGGCACCGTTTAGGCACCTAAACCCTATTAGCACCAGTATTGGCAAAAACACAAACGATACCCAACCCTACTCACAACAGGGTCCAACAATAAGGATTACCAGATGCCCCGGAGTCATTAAAAAGTTATATTGGGCCAGTTAATACACACAGACAGTTGTTCAATTGGGCAAGTGCTTGAAAAAGTGCACGAACAGAGTGTGTGTGATCTGATCATTGTTCAAAATAGAGTTAGTGAGAATAGAGTTCACATTTTAGTGTCAAATTTGGAAGCGTCACTGTGGTTAGGCATGTTTTCACATTTTCCAAATTCAAACACAAAGGTCACATTGAAAAAACAAGTAGAATCGACACAGTGACAGAGAGGTGGCATTTGTCCACTGCAATGCTATTCTTAATATTGTCCGAGATATAACCAGAGTGACAAAACTCATAACAGGGATCAGAAGTGATCTAAACATTTTGCTAGCGGGAAGCCTCTTCATAGTCAAAAACCAGGCAAAATGCATTAGGAGATGCTAGGGGAAACTACATCACGGTTACACCTACCATTTCAGTTTGGGACCGTACGATGGGATCAGCTGTATAGCTCTTAAGCGAGAGATCAACTTTTGGAATGAGTAGGGGCCTACCTTTTTTTTGACAGTCTAACTTTAAACCATGTAGCACAAGTCTGATCTGTGAGCATGATGGCATGCTCTGTTTACTGGGTAGCAATACCCAAAGTGTGACCTTCAGTATAGCTTTGACTTCAGCCTGAAATATTTGATTACTAAAGGAAGTGGGGATTGTTCCAGGGTGCTTCAGTGTTACCCACTTGGTGGCCCGGTTAACGACATGCTGCTGGGTCAGACAGTAGGGAGCCTCAATGGAATTTAGTAACTTTAGGAATGCGTATCCCTTCGCCACACCCAGTGCAAACACTTGGTGATACAAACCCTATGACAAATCTATCTCCTTTCATTTTATATTTTGCGTTTTAATGTGTTGTAGAGATCATCAAGAACAACCCATAAAATGTTTTTTTGTGGTGCACTTGAATGACATTTAAGTCCTCAGTAGTTAGCCTCAAATTAGCTCTTGATTCTTAGCTGATTGACTTCATTCAAATGGTATCTACAATGTGCCTCTGCAATGGCTGTTCTACTGTATCTTTGGAAGCAAGAAGTCACTACTCTCACAATCCACTGGTGTCTGAGAGCGACATGACAGTTGGCCTAACTTGATAAAGTCCCAGTGGTCTTAAGCTTAAACATTGTACTTTTCCAACAAAATTAAATTAAACCTATGAAATATTAGTTGATTGAAATGATTGGTGGTTAGAATTTGTATTGGTGTCTGAAGTAAGGTTGAGATGTGTGGGTATTTTCCCCAGTCTAGGTTTCCCCAGACATATCTGTCCCTGAGATACAGTTGTCTTTTGTGTGTTTTTTTTGGTACTGCCCCAAAGAGCACTGCACTTTTAGCACTTCTACATTTAGCAAAAACTTCCCATTAAGAGGTAAAAATGGCACAAAGCTCTAGACTGAAAAATTGTACTTTCCCCTTGGAGCACTTAAGCTCAGATCTTTGTCATTATTAGCTGGCTCCCTTAGCCTCAGATTCTTCTTTTCTAACGACAGAGATCAATGCCGTGGACCCAGTTTGGCTGATCTGCTATGAGCCAGAAATCACAGAGATAAGTAGGTGTAACTCTTACTGTAAAAGGCAAAATGAAGTTGAATGGGAGAAAAGGGAAATTACTGGCTTTCTTGCCCATTATCACTCAGATTAATCCAGTCATTTCTTCACTATAAATTTATGAGGCACTGATGCTATAATAAGAAGTTTTATGTTGAATATTTAATTTCCTTAATTATTTTGGGTGAGCTTTCTAGTCAGTTGCGTGAAGTCCATTTGTTCCTCCTAACTATGAATGGTTAATGACTAGAAAAGCACTAAGATTACCAGTAAGACTTTAGTAAACTGAGATTACAGTTTAGCTGTCAGTTATTTAGTTATTTATTGAGTGCATTCAAAAACACTATGTATTCCATTTTCAGTAAAATTATCTTCTAACTCTTGTCATTTGATAGCTGTTAAATATAGAGGATCCAGCCTTACCATCAGGTCTAGTCTAAATCTAAGTTTGGACATTGTATTTAGGCTTATAAGATAGGAATTCAAAATCACAAATCTTTATTTTAATCAATCACTTGTGTAATTCTTATAAACTTGGATACTAACGACTTATTTCCACAACGTCATTCCATTTTTATTTCTTTTTGCTTTGATGTTTTGGTCAACAGAGGGTCCTTATCTTTCCCTGTCAGTCAAGCCATTGTTCAAGAGAGGGACCTTGCAAATGCAAAATGGCGCAAGTGATGGATTACTCTTTTATTTGGCAGGCTTTTCATCTGTTGAAATGGTGTGTATGTCTATGCAGTGTATTTTTAGGTTTGCTCTGCACATCTGGAAGAACACTGTGTTTCCCTGAGGTTGACTGCTTTGGGGCAGCGTGTGGGCCAACTCATTCTACCACCATACAAAATTCCAATCTCAAATGTAACACTTTAAAGTTCCTTTAACTATTTAGAGGAACTTTAGAATATTTATCAGTTACTTCCATATCCACATAAACTTCTTTTCACATCAGCATAAATTAGATCAACTGCACTGCACATATTTAATACGCCAAATCCGTCAGCATGTTAGTTGTTTACTACTGACCCTGTTAAACGGTACCAACAATGTTATCTTCACTTCACCTGCTTCTCCTTTGCTCCACTCTCCGCTCTGTGTGTGCATTATGGACGTGATCTACGCCATGTCCGTGCCTAAGTATATTGTCCGTTTCCACACTCAATGAAACACGAGAGCAAAGGATATTATGTCATGATATATTCATGTGAAATTCAGTTTCAGCTGCAGCCAAAATTAATTTAGGGGAAACACTGAAAAATTAACTGAAGCTGATCAATTCAAAAATGATTTCCGAATGTTAAGCTTTAAAGAACTACTTCACCGCAGTTCAGGTCAGAATTCCAAAAACTCAGTGTCTATTGGTTATATTTTAAATCAAAACATTTAGTTAGTATTACACAATAGACAGGGGAAGCAAAAGATTTGATACATCCTACACATTCAAATTTGTGTTATGTTGTTATAAATGTCAATCTCACTGCATCATCACGTTTTATATTGTGTGTATATATATACAGTATGTATATATGTATATATATATTTCCATTCTTGTTAGTATAATCATGTAACTATTTAGACAAATTATCAAGATATTAAACTATTTATTTGCATAGCCTAAGCCATTCTCAGACCCTTATCAGTTATTCATGCAAGAAGCTAACTCATAATTTGTAGTTTTTTTCCTGTTAGCAGTGGAAGCATCCTTCTGCAACAGATAGAATCATTTGATATCCTCCTCCTTTTGAGGATAAAGTGAGGCACTCTAGTGCAAGCTTGGGGAGATTTTGTAATGAGAGCTATTAACAATGCTGAAGTTGATGTGTGTTTTTGAATGCAGCACTTTGTGTCCAAGTTGTTTTTCTTGCATGCCAATGGGAAATTATTAGAATAATAAAATGCTTATTAGAACACAACCGGTTTGTTCTCTGGAAAGTGATCTCAGAGAAACATGAGTAGCACTATAATTATTTGGTTGTTTTTGTGTGGTTGAACATTTTGATGTTGAACGTCCATGAAGCATAGAGTGCATTTCAAAAGCAGTTGACACTTTTCACTTTGGCCAGTCAGGCTACCTATCTTCTTCAGTGCTAGCACCTTACCCTCTGTGTGAGGCAGAAATTTATTGTAGGTAAAAAAAAGCTGTCTTGGCAGAGACAAAGTGTAGCCTCCTCAGGTTGGGAGAGACTGCTCTGTTGGGCTTTTATGAGGAACCTCTTGCTGAAAATGTTTCAGATTTATCAAAGTCTGCTTAGTGCACAGCATGCCAACTCCATCTGAAATACTGTAGAAAGTAGTGGCCCCTGTTTGGATCGTATCGTATTCTTGCCCTATTCTTTCCTACATTGCATGCTTGTGTGCAAGGTTTGTGCTTGCTTTGATGTTGGTTTCTAAGCCATATCTCTCTTGGTTTTTCTCAAAGGCAATATATGTTTTCCAAAAAAAGATGTATGCTAATACACTTTGACAAGACATTGTGCTTCTGTCGCCTACACAGTTTGCTGTTTGGGAGTGGTTTTCTTTATTCTCTTAAAGTGCTCATATTATGCTCATTTTCAGGTTCATAATTGTATTTTGAAGTTGCACTAGAATAGGTTTATGTGATTTAATTTACAGAACACACCATATATTTGTTGTACTGCACATTGCTGCAGCTCCTCTTTTCACCCTGTGTGCTGAGCTCTCTTTTTTCAGCTACAGAATAAGACATCGCACTTCTTTACCATCTTTGTTGAGAGTCGCACATGCGCAGTAAGTACTGCTAGGTTGTAAGTTGAAGAGCATAAGAGCGTGCCACGTTAGCAGCTAGCGAGCATTATAACGTGTTACAAAGTGACTCTATTGGACTACAATAGAGCTGTTTGGAGCAGTTTGTGAACAGGGTTTTCTCTGAAAGTCCCTTTGGGGTAGACTTTGGGCTTTTTAACTTTGGAAACCTATAAAGTGCACAAAAAAGATATATAGCACAATAAAGGAATGGGAAAAGCCAAAAGGCATAATATGAGCACTTCAAGATACAAGCACATGATAGACTTCATTTTCCAAATGAAAAAATTAAAGTTATTTGTAGCAGATAATTTTAAACATGAGATAAAGACAAGGTTTGTGAACTTTCAGGGAGAAATACACCATAAAAGAATCAGAGCTATCAGTTTCTCCTCCCATAGTAACATCAGGAAAAAGGATGCATTGTAGAAACAGCTTGCATCTTTGCGGATCTGTTGACAGCAGCCTGTGAAATGTAACACTGCTGAACAGCTGCTCACAGCACACCACAGCATTGCTTGTGCTCCGCACTGACTTTTGCTTGATTGGAGAACTAACTAGAATGCTTTTGCGATCCCTCTCTCCACCTTCACGATAGGTGAAACATCTTATGATAACCTGGTTAGGTAACCTTATAATATACTTGAAGGAACCTACAGTGCTGATCTTATCAAAAATGCATCTGGCAGTAATCTCAGTGGAATGATCATTGATCAAAAAGACAAATAGAGGTCTGACAATTAGACCAGGAGGAGACATGTTCAGGTGGGAAAAGAAATGAATTGAACCATGCAGGCTTTAGAGTAGGGAGTGCATGACATTGTAAATCACCCGCTAAGACACGTTTGGACAAATGGAGCCAACATCCATATCATTGATTGCCAACTTACCCTTTGAAGTTGCACAGACTTGCATTGAGTCCCTTGTCTTGCACGCTGTTCTCGACCTTGCTATATACCATTGGGGAACTCTTTACTGCTAGAACAGCGACTGTACAAAAATTATGAGTGCAAGATGAAACAATAAAAACGATGCTACGTCTCATAAACATTACCTCCCGTAGTGCAGATTTCACCTCAATGCGACTTTGTGAGCCGTCATTGCCACCCCCGTACCCCTCGCTGAGTGCAGTATGCAAGAAGTCTCTGTCTCTGGAGAGGTTCAGGGAGCGCAGGGGGCCAGAGGGTGAGGGGGCACAGTGCTGTAACGTGCCTCAATGTCGCTTCATTTCCTCATTTTAATTGGGCTATCTAAATGCACCCCTGGTTTGTCAATACCCGCCAGGGTCCCAGATAAAAATGATTTGTCTCATGCATTCGGCGGCATGCTCTGCTGTTCCTCTTAGAGAGCGTGTGCCGCCAGTGGTCAACAACAGAGTGTAATGGAGAACGCGCCGTTTTTGTCTTTTTCAACGTGTAGCAAGAAAATGTTTGCCTTTCTTTGTCAGTTGTACCCGTCTTGTCTTAGTTTTATTTATTTTTTTCCATACTCATTCTGTCTGTAACTAAGAAGTCAATATAGGTATGCACCTACCTTGATGGACACATAGACAGACACAGAGGCACAGCGACACATGCACAAATTCACATGCTCTACACACATAGACACATCTGAATGGGCACACACACACACACACACACACACAGGCACTCACTGAAGGTCAGCAGTCTTATTTGTGTTTTTATGTGCTCTGGTTCCCACTGTCCTTGTGTTTTTCACACCTTATGTCCCTTTCAGCGCTGGAGCCAGTGTTATCTGCAGACAGTCCTGAGAAACATTCGGTGTGCCCTTGGTGTTCAAACTGTTGAGCAGAAGTGTGATGCTTACATGATGTTTGACTTTATTATCTTAACTGATGGATCATAAACATGCATAAAGAAAGTGAAAAGATAGTTTCATCAGGCTAGATATATAGCTTTCAAATGTTTTCACTATAACATATTTTGTCCTAGATCACAGGCTGAGGTTAAATGTTAAATTGATCATTTGAAAGTACCCCTAACCCATTTGGGGAATTATAATATGTATCTGATATAGATACCACCCGATTGCAATCTGGACGTAAATTAGCTAGCAGAGACGTTGTGACAGACAACAACAGTAACCATGCCTCAGTAAATTGTGAATTGGGCTGGGAATTTTCAGCTAACAGGTGTTGCCCAGCTGTGCTTTTGGACATGATGACATAGTGCTAGTCTTAAGAGCTCATCAGCAGCAGCACACTGACTTTCACAGCTCAGTGTTTACGACACAGGTCAGCATTTTTTCACTGGCATGTAGCCAGAATTGTGTTCGTCAGGGACCCTGCCGAGCCCATTTGTTTGGATGCCATTTAAAGGATGCTTTTTGAAAATTAGATAATGTCCCTAGATGTGGTTTTGCAAAATGCAGTGAATACAGTATCATCTTGTAATGATACATCCCATTTATTCAGTCCATTTGTGATCTCCTGACCCTAGAGCAAGAACCTTATTCTCTTACCTTGAAGCTGAAACTTGTTAAAGTGTTTTGACAGACTTATTAGATGGTGCAGACAGTTATATTGATAAATCCCAGGGTCAATGGGATTCATCCCATCCTACAGCAGCCAGATGATAACTGTAGCTACCATGGAGGAGCTAAGGTGTCTGGCTTGATCTAGGTATTCTTCCCCTGCAGATAACCCTGGAGCTGCACAACTGATTTTGTACATGCAATAACTCACAAAATAAAGGCAGAAACAACATTGACCTTATAAAAGCATAAAACACTATAATCTATTATAAGTGGGTACTGTTAGCAGACTGGCTTAAGTCAGGGCGAGGCTTCAGATTGAAGAGGTTGTCAACCTTTTCTTCCAATCTAATAAAATGAGTGGGGGATGGGTGGTTGTCACAATGTTATAAATTAGGGGTAGGGGGTGTTTCCAACTCTTTTCAAGCTCATGGGGTGGAAGGGGGTGTCTCATTGGCGACAACAGTATAATTTTGCATAGTTGGTTACTGCTCGAGTCTATCTGGATTTTCAGTTTAACATTGTGCTGTATGAAATTACACTTGAGATTAAATGGCTAATGTTGTGCAACTGACACACAACTGTACACCACATTACTGTAGCTCACAATTCATTTTCTCCCACTCTGCTGTTAACACTGCCAGCCAATAATCTTTAAGCTACTTTTACCACTGTGTGATTTGTTCAGTGATTTGATCTCAGGTGAATGTGACATTTAAGTTTGGCACAGACTCTTGACACCAACAAAAAATACTTTTTCTCCTCTAATGGGTGTGTGGGTGTAATTATTTTTACCCAGAAGGTTCTCTCAAACTCTCATGAGTTTGCAAGGAATGAGAGGTTTCCAAAATATCCAGATTGGTTGCTCTCCTTTTTTGCAGATAATTGTGATTAAAATTGAAGGAAGCTTTTGTAAATGGTGCATGCGTGAGATGCCATTTTGTTCATTAGTAAGATTAATACATATAGCTAGAATATACTATACTGTATGTTAGGCCATACAAATTGAATTACATTTGAATCAGATGGCCCACATCCCATTTGTTCTCAACTAGAAGGAAAGTTAAAGATAAAACAAGTCTTTCTCTCACTAAAAAGTCAGTTGTATGCACAAATCTGCAGCCTCCAGTAAAATAAGACTGTCTCCCATTGTTAACAACAAAGAGAAATGTAGAACACATTGCAGTTTGCCATTCCCTTCAGCAGAGTTTAAGCCTAGAAGACATTCAACATTGCTGCTCTTTGTGGAAACCCTCATAAGTGCTTTTTAGAATTTCAATCTGAATATCTTTTGTTATGTACTATATCAGCAGTACTGCCCTGCTTATATTATTAAGAATTACACTAGCCAACAGTATGGCAATTCTTCAATTATTTTCAATTTCTGAAAGTATTAACATATTATGATATAGTTGTAATGTATAATTTAATTATTAATGCTCCATGATATTGCATATGGCTTTATCTGACAACAATTGTCTCGACTAGGTCACAGCTTGCAGCGTCAGCAAAGCCACTGATATATAGAAAAACCCATCATTACGTCAAGGGCGAAACATTGTTGAAGCATTGCTTGATGAGTCAAGTTACAATCCATACAGTAGTATTGGGATTAATGAGCAAACCTCTCCCCAAGGTCCCGAGGCTCTGTGATCTATTAAGGCGCTGTCGTCTCGGATGGTGAATCTAAGAGAGCAAGGGAAATTTTGAGGAAGAGAATGGTTGTGCTGACATCCTCTCTCAGTGCAATCCCTTGTCCTTGTAGGACAGAAGAGAAAAACAGCACCAGCGGCTGACTTGGCTGTTCCTCTGAGCTCTGTCATAAATCCAACTGAACATTTCGGAACATCTGTTGTGGATGATTAGCTCCACGGCTAGCAGAGTTTGACCGGAGGGAGTGAGAACCGGTGTGTGTGTGTGTGTGTGTGTGTGTGTGTGTGTTTGTGTATCCTCAGTGCCTTGCTGATTTAAGAATGGGAATTTTACATATTTATGTTTTTTTTTTACCAAAAGAGCAAGATAGGGAGAAATTATTTTTTATTATTATTATATTATATTATATTATTATAATTATCCACAATTCACATTACTGGACATCACATTTGCACAGTCCTGTGGGAATGCTTGTATATTTCAAGGTCACACTTTGTTAACCCCATAGTTTCAGTGACAATGACAAGGCAAATTGATTTGGAAAATCAATGTTTGCCACACCAGTTAGCCTACCTATTTTATCCAGGCTTAGGATAAACCTCCACATTAGGTCACATTTTCTCCCTGGAAGCTGGTTAATGGATGACAAAATGGAGTCTCTCTATTTCAGAAATACATAACAACACATGACTTGTACCTCTAATCTTTTTTTCTACACTCAGGTACACTACACACTACATTGTTTCTCATTGGTCAAGGTTCAAAAAGGTAAGGCCCTGCAGCCTCCTCCCTCTTCATACTGAAATTTGACACTAGTGACATCACATTGTGGGTTCGGCTTCTCCCAGGCAGTCCCTGAACACCAGCTCAGTGAGTGTCTGAAACAAGCTCTGCCACAGAAGGATCTCTCCCCCTAGCCACATTTCTCTATCGCCACAGCTGGAAACATATAGCTGAAGAGCCAAGACAGTTCCTCTGGTTTAATGAAATGCTTTGAATGGAATAGCTGAGCAGGAACTGGAGACTACTTTCGCTCAAACACTTTTTTTTTATAAGACATTGTTCTGGGATAATCTTTAGTGGATACTGCTGGATTTTCTTTTCTAGGATTTGGATACTCTGTCTGTCTCTCTCTCTCTCTCTCTCTCTCTCTCTCTGGAATAAGGAATACAAATAATTTATTTATAAGTGGAACTAATTGAGATGCATTGGTAAGTGTGAATTTTCTACCACATAATTGTTATACCTTGTCAGTTAAGAAAACTAAACTTGCTTTGTTAATAAGAGATGAGGCACAGGTGCATTTTTTTAAATTGCAGGGCTGTCCTACTCTGAACTTTATGTTTTATCTATTGTTGCCAACACTATTCCTGTTCCACAATGTATTTATTTTTCATCTTGGTATACCTTTTACAAGTTGCCTCTTAGAAGTATAAAGTAACAGAAAAAGATGATGTGTTACACTTAAATAGTCAGGTATTTTCTTACTATTCTTTTGTCCCTTTTTCTTTTGTCCTTGCTCACTCTTGCTTGTTAAGCCAAAACAATAGTTTAACCTCGTCTTGGCTTAGCTCTATTGGCTCGCTCTCTGGCAAATTGCCCTGTCTGGTGCAAGCCCTCCCCTACGTATTCAGAGGACTTTGAATAGAAGGGCCATAGAATGTCCCTTAGCTACCGCTGCTAAGGTGAGGCACCCTGCCGTTCTACTGCATTAGGGCCTACACTGAGGCCAAACAACCTGTTTTTCCAGTTGTCTTTATCTCCCTAGGCAATCTGGAGGGTAAAGTTTCAGCAACAAGAATTCCAGTTAGAAGGAGACACTGAAACGCTTTGAAATTCAAGATAATTGTAGAGGAGAACTTTTGGCAGTCACAAATTATGATTTTTGAAAAATGTTTTGGCCTTGCTTTCAACAAAGTTTAACCTGTAATACACATGTCTTTATATGTAGTTTGAAGTTAAAAATGTGTGTCTCTTACTGTGATTATCAGCTATACCTTTGATGAAAGACACCCACACTTTTTGTACCTTCATTTTAACAAAGGATTACTAGCTTTAAATGTTTCTCTCAGCTGTAATTATGTCTTAAAACTTATTTTTGCTTGTATGAGAAACTTTTGGACTGAGTTCATCTTGTCCTTGTTAACAATAAATGTGACAGTTCTTGCACAATAAATGTGGTTCTCAATACAAGGAGTCTGATATTATATATATGTGTAATATATGTGTATATATATACACACGTGTATGTAAAACACTAATTTTTCCATCAAAGGTGTCTTAAGCCTTTAAAGAACCTAGTGTACAACATGTCTGTCTCATTTTTTGGCCACAATACATGTGGCAGTTCTTGCACAATGTGTTGCTCAAGACAAGGAGTCTGATATTATTTTTAAATATATATATATTTGTAGCAGCAAAGCGCTACGCAGTCAACACAGCAGAGCTGTGGAACCCTATTATTTTGCTAAGGATTCTTCTTCTCCAGTATTATTATTCCTCTCCACGTAGAACTGCCGCTGCAGCCTAAACTGTACATGGTGGCGGTGTCCCATTTTCAGGACTGGTCCAAAACTCCTCAAATACCTCAGCCGCAAAACATTACCTACTTCCACCACTAGGTGGCGCTATAGTATAAAAATGCACTTGGCCCTATAACTCCAAAACCGTACATCGGAAATTTAAAAACATATATGCACGCGTTTGCTGGATCCAACCGGACCTCGTGATAATAGGCCACACCCATTTCCGCCTAGACTTTTATGCGTGGAAAATCTCAATTTATTGAACACCAACTTTTTCAAACTCCTCCTAGACCGTGCAGTGGATCTGCACGAAACTTGGCAAATACCATCTCCTGACCAACCTGTTGAATAAAGATTTTTTATAGAATAGAAATTGCGCATATTACGCACAAACAAATCTGTGTAGCTAACTATGAAATTACCAACTTTGCCATATCTTGGCCAAAATAAATGCTGTCAAAGCCAAACTTTAGATTATTCTTTGGTATGATCTTCTGAGGCTTTAAAACATATTTCACTAGGGGGCGCTACAAATAAAAAAGTTTATTTCTCATGAACCGCTCATCCAAATTTTACAAAATTTGATGGGTACCATCTAGGCCCACTCCTAAGTTGCCCCTTACAGTAGGGTACTGATTAGTTGGGCGTGGCCTATGGGCCAACGTTTTGATTAACCAGTTACACTAAAGTGAATGACTAATATTACAAATTTGGACCACTAGGTGGCACTACAGTGACGTCAAACGTGTTTTTGCATAACTCCCACAATATACATCACACATTAAAATTCTTTACATCCACATGATCACTGGATCAAGTCAAGTCCCCTGATATAGGCCATGCCCATTTCTGCCTACAATTTATTTTGCAATATTGCGCTTAGCATGAAACCTACTTTTTCGAACTCGTCCTTGGCCGTACAACAGATCTGCACGGAACCTGGTTTGTAGCATCTCCAGATGGCCCTGACAAAAAGTTGTATAAAGATTAAATACATTTTGCTACGTTAACGTGTGCGCATTTGATGACCAAACAAATTTTCTGTAGTAAGCTACCAGACATATCATACCATATCTCGACTAAATTAAATGTCATCACCAAAAGACTTGAAAGCAATGTTTGACATCTCTCCCCGATGCTCGGTACCAAATTTGGCGAAGATGGGCTATTAGGGCGCGCTATAATCAACGTTTGTTGGTTTTGTCGTAAAAATTGATGCATTTCAATGAGAAACTTGCAATTGCAGTATCTCTGCCACAATAACTGCTATCAATACCAAACCTGTGATGATTGTTTGGCATCCGGCTCGGAGGCTCTGTACCAAATTTGGTAAAGATAGGTCATTAGGGGGCGCTATGATAAATGTAGACAAATTTGGGCCTTTTTATCACTTCTGAGGTCGAGTGCGTTGTATGTGATGCCAAACGGCACGTCTGATTCATAACTTCGTAACTTAATAATATAACATGATCATGATGATATGTAGAAACATACTGCTTTTTTAAGCTAAAAGCTAACAGTGATTTCTAATCATCGTTGAATTGGGTTATGTGTAATGGCCTGTTAACGCATGATGGATCTGCTTAATCACTCTAGCCCCGTTCTGCTGATGTCTTTGTTGTCTTCCAATCCCTTACAGTAGGTTTTGTATCGTGCCTAGAAGCCCACAGTTTTTTGGGGTCATTGTGCTATTAATCTGTACTCTTACATGCGCCTCTCCATATTTCTTGACGTTTGCCCCCACACGTTTCACTTTGGGTTCTACTTTTGTGTGCTCCCCGGGGTCGTTGGGGCCAACTTGCGTGGGGAGGCTTGGACCCCGTTGTAACTGTTTGCAGTTCTAGTTTATTTATTGTTTATATTTTACCTTTTTTAGTTTATGATTCAGAACTGCAACCCAGACTTTACAACCTTTTTTTTTTAGTCTTGGGAGAGGTAACTCAGACCTGATTAAAAAATGACCTTGAGGCGAAACTCAAGACAGACACTTTGTTAACATGTCTTTTCAGCTGCTCAGTAGCATAAACAAACAAGACAAAAAAACTGTAAGCAACAGGTTTAAAAAAATAAAATAAAGCCAATCCCTATCCACACTGGATGACCTGTAGGTCGTCCTCCTTCACCTCCACCATGCAGGCCACTGACCCTTCATTCCACTTTTACGACTTTGCTTCAACCACTTTGTCACCAGTAATGTTCCAAAGAAACATTAACCGATGTCTAGGAAGTGACCTTAGGAAATAACTACAGCCATTTGTATACTACTGCTCCTTATTAGATTCCTTGACTAACAGACAAAATATCCATCACTTAAATGACTACCTCAGCTGAATTCTTTCCTTTTAAATAAATTACTCTGTGGAACGGTCAATCATTCAGTCTCTCTACCCATCGGATTCCTCAAAAGTAATTATGGGCTGAGCATATGGATTTTTCCATAGAACTTGATTTCTAATCATCGTTGAATTGGGTGATGTGTAATGGCCTGTTAACGCATGATGGATCTGCTTAATCACTCTAGTCCCAGTTGGGACATGAAAGAGGTTGCTTACAATCACAGATCAATGTCTGTGAAGGCAATTGTGTCAGTTTAGCCAGACATTTTGTCTATGACACATATTGTAAGTGAACAAAAAACCTGCTAGCTTTTGTTGGGTAATTATATTTCAAAGCTGTGATGCTGTACCTGACGTGTAGACATATTTATGACTAGGTTTCTGACTTTAAAATGCCTGCAGAGGAAAGATTCACATTTGTTTTTATGTTCAGGAACTGTGGCCTGATGGTGACAAGGTTGTGAGTAGTTGTTTTATGATGACATGGCCTAATTGTCAATCCTCTGTTCTGTACTAAAAACATGTTTATGCAGATGGGGTTGAGTGTGCCAGATATGTCCTGCATAAAGTGCAATGTCAATCAGAGGCTACCGCCTGTGTGATGTGTTAGCTGTGCTGATAGTCACTTTTTTGTCCTAGTTGTGACACTTCTTTGCAGACTGTCGCTCATTCATTGTGACAGGTACTAGGGAGAAGGTTTAGAAAAAAATGGCTTCTTTACAACTAAAATCAGCAGTGCTTTGACAAGAAACACTTTTCCTCAGATGCCCCAAGCAGAGACCTCATTTGATTGAACTAGCTCTATGTCTGTGCTTTGACATCTACACAGACTTACTAAACACACATTAAGGTTTTGACAAGAGCTCATATCCAAATTAGCAGACAGGTTTATTTTATATAAATCCTAACTCACTGCATCTGTGGTAGTGTAGCTTAAGCTCTTTGGCCCTGTTCAAACCTGGCATTAAAATGCGTCTTGGGTGGACTGCTCTAAGTCACCCAAGAAGCATTGAAGATACATTAAGGTCATTAGATAATATTATCATACTGTTGGTGATGTGTCTGTGTTTTTCTTCTGGTGCTATGCACAGATCTGACACCTGCCCACCGGCTCTCTAGAGCTCTGTGCTCCGCCGTTGCTTGGCAAAGTGTCGGTGGCATGGAGGTCCCCAATTACTGCCGGTTGACAATAACTTTATATTTTTGGTTGATAAAATGTTTACAAAAATGAAGGATATTACTACTGCTGCATATCACTTGGTCTTTGCAAATAGAAATGTTTTTTTCACAACAGATAACTTTTGCTATGTTTAATCATTGCATATACACTACTCCAGTGTTTAAGAACCCCTAAAACGGAGACATTTAAAATACTGCTGACCCCGTTTTAGTTCGAAAACTCCAGGGTTGTGTTTTAGTCTGGACAGGCAGAAACAGAGACCTTTGGAAACAATGACGCAGACACCCACGTTCATTTCCTTATTGGGTCTTATCATTCATGATGTCTCCTTCCCTGATTTGTCACACCTCTGTCGCCCAAGATGCATGTTAATGCCAGGTCTGAAAAGGGCCATTGTTTCTTTAAAGTGAATTCAAGTTTTTTTCAAGCTTTTCTTCTGTCCTTTTATGTGCTCTTTTTTACATTCTATTCTACATTTTAAGTGTATCTCTATACTAACTACATGTAATGCCCAGTTATAGCTAGCCAACAGAGGTCTGTTTTGTGCTCATAGCCTGGCACCTTTCATTTAAACCTAGCTCTCTGCATTACAGCCATGGGTTTCTCAATGGGAACACAAATCCACTTTGTCAGTGAGGACATTTCCCTCCTTGCGCAAAACTAATTTCAATTCCACATCATCCCTTTACGCCTCCACATTGATTGAAAAAGTCTCCATTTTCAGCCTCCATTTTTCTGGGGCTGCTGCAGTTTTTGTACTGTTATGAATGACAAGGCCAAAGCTTATGCTTTTGTATGTAAAATGTGCAGCAATGCAGGTTGGAGACATATAGTGGCAATGGATTAATTCTACCATGCATTACACTATTTAAAAAGAGAATACTATGGATCACTGTTGCATGATACCTTTATGTCATATCATGGAATTACTGTATAATACGCTGCTTAATATCTTATATTGTTTCTTTTCTGCAAAGAGACTAGGTCAAATTGGTTGCTTGTGGGCTACCATTAAAGGGAATTAAAGGCTCACAGCTTTACCTTGCTTTCAAGTGTGAGGGGATAACTGATGCTAAACTGCAGTAAAGCAAATAAAATTGAATGTGTGTTTGATTTATTTGGTGCTTGGTTCTGAAAGTATAGTCATGTGGTTGATTTATCCCTCTGCCTCCACCACCGCCCTTGTTTGCTTAGCTTCCCAATTTCTACAACTGCCTGGCTTAGACTCGACATTCTACTTGATTACTTTATCAGCCCTCCTGTCACTTCCTCCAAAATTATGACCTCTTTTTTAACAGTGCACTGCTGCTGTTCTCAAATAGGCGCAATAAGAACTGGCCTCTCTCTATCAATAAGATGCCATGTAATGGAATAATAAGTCTTTGCATTCTTGGATAACTATACACAGATTTGGACATACTCACTCTACTAGCATCTTACAGTATCGTCCGTGTGTTACATGTTATAGAGTAGGGTGTATTCAGCATCAGTATAACGTTTGACTTTTGTGCATCTTGTGGTTCATCCTCAAATGCAGGTAATGACTTTTCTTCCTGCAGAACTCTGAGGTCCCTGGCTTGTTTTGGGAAGATGGATGGGGATTCATTTGGTTTCATTATAACGCCTGACCTATTTATAGCCTGCCTGTGCAGCGCCTCTTGGCCCACTGTGGCCCTGTAAGGATGCTGGGGGCTGAGGCGTTGATGAAACATTCCTGTGTCCAGGGGTTATTCTCTGAGGAAAGCACTGCTTGTTTAAGGGAGGCAGCGGGGGTGACAATGCAAGAACCATGGGCAAGGCCACTGAAATCTAATTCCACAAACTCTGCCTAGCTACAGCATTCCTGCTCGAGTTAAAAATCTTGCACTGTGGGGGTGTTAGGCTACGTAATGACACCATCTAGCCTAACAACATGGGGGAAACTATGTAATGTGATCTGGTACTATAAAAATACTTAACACAAAGGAAGGGAAGAAAGAACTTGCTTAGACAACTCCCATGAAACACACTTTAATATTTTACTTATGCACAGTTTGGTGTTTGTAGTTTTCACAGAACCAATCCCAAACCTTTATCTGGATCTCCCCCTTCAGCCTCAGAGATTACCGCTTCACAAACCCTGGAGCCGGGATGCTGTCTGCCTGGTAATTTGATGGCTAATCCCCTGCCTCTTCCCTACAAATCTCTTCACTGATAAAGGGGTTGCTTCTACATTAGTAAACATGGAAGACTTGGCTGCCTAGGCTGACAGTCAGACAAGAGGACTTGTTGATGAAAGGGGAAGTACAGGGATAACCAGTTCCCTCTGTATAGTTAATAGGAAAGACCCTTTGAATATCATTCTTGGAAACTCAATTTACGATGAACATTTTAACCATGGAAATGCCCCCTGGTCAGAATCTCATGATGATAATGGTTTGATGGTGAGCTACAAATGTGTTGTACTTCACAGTCCATTGTAAATGCACATTCATTACCTTTTTGACCTGAATATGTTATCCTAATGATCACTGTGCTTCTGCCGCGGCTAGACACGATGGGTCACTTAAAAGGAATTCCCTTCCTCAGATCTTTCTTCACAGGCTTGTACTTGGCTGTATAGACTGACTACGTGACCAAAGCATTGCTAGGTTGCAGGCTGAAATCCTCATGAGAGATTTATTAGGGCATGTTAGCCTATGCCCTTTACATGATTTTTGTTTTTGGGATGGTTGTTCCCCTCCTGTGATGGTGCATCAACAACGCACTAAGCGCGGAACTCAAAACTGACACCTTGAGCCGAAACATGCTCAACAAACGGGATGTGGCAAGATAGCATTTACCAGTCTATGGAATGACTTCAGCTTGATGACTGCAACATTGGCTGTGATGGCTTTTCATTTGCTGACCTGACAGAGGCACTTTAAGTGTCAGGGTGGATCTGGGTGTGGTGAGTGACAGGTCCTGTCCCTGCGTGTCTTTCTCTATGTGTAACGGCTGGTGTTCAGTCAAATTGTTGTCAGAGAATGAGATGACATTTCAGGAACTATTTTATGAGATTCCTGTTTTCAGCACATCGCCGACCAGTTAAACATCACAACTATACAAATGAACTGCATCAAGGGCTTCAACTTTGTGTTTTTTTGACTTTGCAATAATTTGCAAATGCAAGCACTACACTATACCCACACATCTTTGAACAGCATATATATTGTATTTTATTTAGTCAGAGCACTATATTTGCTGTTATTTAGGGTTCTTAATTCATTTTTCAACATGCAACTCTAGTTTATGTGACCTAATTATTAAGTTTTACAGATTTGTCCATAAATGGCACCAGATTTTACTCTGAAGATAGCATCTCTGGCATCTTCACTTATAATTTCTGCTCTTCTTTCATAGAAAACTTGATCTTAATACCAGAATACCAAAATAGTACTGCTTGATTGGATGTATGCGCGCTCTTGTCTAGATTTTTGTGGATTTTATGGATTTTAACTATTTGATTACAGTCAGTAAAATCCTGTGACTTACAGTCAATTTACAATTTCTCTGTGATGTGTGTGTGTGTGTGTGTGTGTCCTGTGTGTATGTATTGTGTGTATATGCCTTGTTAGCCAAGCTGCAGAACAGTGACTCTACACTGGTGGTAATTGATAGTCTGGAGGCTGTCTCAGCTGCAGGTAAATCCTATCTGCAGCTGAACTGTGAGGAAGAGGAGTTGGGTAGGGAAGAGAGTATAAATAAGTCTTCCAAGGACTAAGGATTTCAGAATAACTAGAGGGAAAGAGGACAAGGAGAGCAGATAGCATAGAAAAGGTGATAGTGGGAGAAATGTTTAATAAGGCAGAGGTTGCAGACAGTTGAAATTTCTTCAAGATTGCGCAGGCTTAAATGTACATTTAGACTGCATTTTTCTCAAGAACATTGCTCTGAAGAACAGTCTATTACCCCAAGTCATCTTTGTTCTGTATCCATTGCTTGCCGAGTACATGAAGCTAAGTACAGAGGTTTAAGTGTGGCTTTTACCTCTTTTAAAACGTTTTGATTGACAGAGTGAAATTCTATGTCCTATATGTTGCCCAGGGAGATGTACTGTAGAAAGAAAGCAAGAGACAGCAAGAAGGGGTTGAGCGTGTGAGAGATTGGTCCCAGTGAGAGATTCATAGGGAGTAATGAGGGTGTTGGTGGAGTGCAAGTCGTCGTGTTGTGGCGCTGGCCTGTCAGTGTAACGGACCTTGCTAGTCAGCTGGCAATCGATTGTACTGCTCACGACCTCGTCTGCCTGTTGTTCTTCACTCTTCGTGTCTGTCAACCTGCCACCCAGAGATGGAGGACAAAGCAGAATCTTCTCCCAGACGACAGATAGATACTCTCTCATTACCCAAAATGCGGCATGAGGTGAGGTGTAGGGGAAGGCAGTCTGCCTCCACATTTGCTGCGAATGTAACTTAAAGAGAAAGCCTCAAGATTAACTTCCCGTTTGTTTTTGGTAACTTTCAGCCTTCAATTGGTTTATTAAATGTGAATTTGACTTGTGTTTTTAGGGCTGCAACTTATTATTATTTATTATTAATGAACCGGAAGTTTTTTTATTAGTCTATTAAATATAAGAAAATAGTAAAATGCCCATTGAAATTTTACAGAACCAAGGGGTCGCTTTTAAATTCCTTGTTCTGTTTGACCAAAAGTCCGAAACCTAAATGTATTACATCTATGCTGATATATAAGTAGGGCTGACCAAAGTGAAAAAATAATCTAATTGTAATTTTTTTACGCCAATATTGTTGTTACGATTTAGTATGCCATCAGATTAAAAAAGTTCCTTAACTTCCTCTATCTTCGTCATTATCTGTAGCATTATTATTGTTATTGAAAAATGAATATGATTTTTACTGATATCCTGTCAGTAAAGCCTTATTTATGGTTCTGCTTTGAATCTATGCCGTAGGTCCATACATAGGTATGCGTAGATATGTACCCTACACCGTACCGTATGCATTACCCTACGCTGTAGCCTATGCCGTAGCCTGACGTGCACCTCCCTAGAAATGTAACTACACATCACGGCCACGTAGACCACAACTGTCATTGACAGGGTTAAATTTCATCATACTTATTTCTGGTTCTGCTTCTCCGTGATCAGCATGAAATCAAAGAGGGTGAACTTTTCTGCTACAACTTTCCAACCGTGGTCAGAAAGCACAGGTGAGGGCTAAAATGCTGACATCGCAGACACACTAGCAGACAAGTAAAAATCCTCACAACGACATAGGCCACTTGCGTAGGCTGCGGATTAGGCTTTGCTTAGAGCTACTATAAATCAGCTTTTACAGTATTGTGACAAATCACACAAACGTAAGTGCACACTGACTATGGCTCTACCACTCAAAATATTTGGATAACTCAGAGCCCCATTGTAAATATGTTGTTAACTGTTCCTGCTTTGACATCCAGACCGTGGTCAGCATGTTGATGCTCACTCTGGGGTTGATGAGCTGAGGCATTTATTCATTCAAACAAAAACCTACACTGTACATCACTTGACAACTTTACTGCAAATGTGTTCTCTGCTCCGATTGCCAACACCTGTCTGCTCTGAGCGCATCCAACGTCTCTCTCTCTCTTTCCCTCGCTCAACCACACACATTATGCCACTCTTACAACAATGTAATGTCTAGACATGTGGATTGCATTTTAACCCGACATAGGCCATTTTCACACACTAGTACTGAAAGCATCAAAGCTTGCACGTGGCGTTTTACAAGTTTTCTCCATCTACAGTACTCTTATTTACAGTTGTCACATTGAGCTTAGGGCAGCGTGTGTGCACATAAAGCCCACGGGGCAGGTGTTATTTGTTTTTGACCCTCTGGTTAGTTAGATGGTGTAGCATTCAAAATTTCACTTTTTCAATTTGAAAATTGTGTTCTATTACACTGCAATATCAATTTGAATGAATTGTTGAACCTTGTATATAACAAAGCAATGCAAGTTCACACATTTGAGAAGCTTAGTAATTAACTGAAATAAATTCAGCATTTTAATTTTCTGTCCATTGACTAATCAATGCATTACATAATTGTTTTAGCCTTAGAAATTTTCATTTTTTTGCATGAGAACAACTATTAATTGAAAAGATTAAAAACTGGTTATCAAATTTGTTCATGATTCATTTTCTATCAACAGCACACAAACACTTTTGGGCATCTGCTTCTGTTACCAAGAAATACAGTTCTGCTCATATCATGTAGGATAAAATGTTGGATTAGACACTCAGTTAAGATAGAATGCTAGGTTTGTGGTAAATTAAGAGGCTACATCTTTGTAGTTAATTGCTCTATAGCAGAAACAGTTTTTAGAAGAACTGTAGGCTACTTGTTTGATGAACGTGGTCTAAGCTGAGTGTCCATGCTTCTCTTGCCCTTTTATCAACTCAGCCCGGCATATTCCGCGCTCATCTCTTTTACATTTTAAATCCCCAGCCCTCCGGAGAGCGATGGGGATATATGGTTCCATCTGCTCCAACAGACTGGCTTGTGGCTCAGACAGAGTGAAAGAGACAGAGAAGGAGACATGGCAGAGAGAGAGAGAAATAGAGAGAGAGAAATAGAGGGATGGAGAGAAACACAGAGTGACAGAAAGACAGAATGGCTTATTAGAATCTGCCTCTTTTCACTAGTTAGACTGACTGAGAGGATAGTAGTCTGGAATAAAGGCCTGGAAAAAAGTTGGATTAGGATGGGATCCTCTTTATTCAACATTTGCAATGGCAAAGCCATGTTAAATATTAGGTTAGGTCCCAACTGTTTCAGGTAGACCAGGAGTCTTGGGTTTCCTTGGTGTAACACAGGGTTTTTGTTTCAAGATAGCTGTCAGAAGAGCATATGTTATGTGTGCCTTTTAGATTCCTTCAAACAACATTTCTCATCAAGGGTTGTCTTTTCTAAATAGAACCTTATTCTTCGCCCCAGACACCATCAGGTCCAATGTTTCTGTTTCCCACCACAAATGCTTGGTTACATAGGAAGTGCTTTTCTCAGGCTTCCCTGAGTTAGTGTAACCCCTCCCTGTGTCAACACTGGGTGTGTTCCTCTGTACCTTGGAACACAGAGGGTTATTATAATAATATATTATAATATAATATATAGTTTCATCCACACATTTCAGCTTTAACAGAAGCCACACAATCCCAAAACTATCCAGTGTAATATGAAAAATCTTTGGACATTGTCTGACATGAAGTGAATGTAGGCTACAATTGCATGTCCTCACTTCTGTGTTTAGTGATGGTATGTTAGAGGAATAATGTTGCACTTACTATTGTTGACTAAGGCTGGGTACCAAATTCAATATTGTTTAGGCACCAACCGAATTGCTTCCTCAGTATCGAATATTGGAAAATGCCTCGTCATTCAACACCCAATTTCATTACCTAAGGAGCTAATCTTATCTAGCCAATAAGCATGCAGCATGCTTCTCCCAAGATCTAATAATGTCTGTGATTGGCTCTCTAACGGTACACGTCAAGACACGCAGTAAAAACTCTACATTGCACACAGAGACAGGGCTCACGAGCTTAAAAATAAAAATGTGTGCCCTAATGTAATTTCTTTTTGAAAAAATGAATTTTAAAATGGTATCAAAAAAAGTATTGTTTACGAACCGGTATCAAGGTCACAGTATTGGTATCAATACCGGTATTTTTGAATGATACCCCACCCTATTTTGCATAAAAGAATGTTGTGAGATAAATGGTTGCAGTTGGACAAACACAAACCATCCCCCAGTACCCTTGAGCCAGTGAATGCCCGCTTTTGTTTTTAATAACCAATGCAGTGCATAGCAGTTTGGTGAATCCTTCCACAGCCAATTTGAATTTCCATAGTATGAGTAGGCAAATCCTAATTACTGTAAAACTGCAAATATGTACAAAGTTGGATTGTGCAATATGGATGAACTCTTAGATAAAACAGACTTTTTTTTCTTTGTGAACTAAATACCTGACCAATCAAGCTAGTTGATCACATCCTCATATAGCACCAACTTCAGTAAAAGTATTGTGGCAGACAATTACTAGAGTTGCTGCTCTGTCACTGAGGCCACAGCTTAGTTCTTATGTAGGCCTCTAGAATGTTCTTGTTGGCCAAAGAGCTTCATTCCCAACCCGTTACAGTAACTAATCTGGTCTGACACCAAGCTGATTTACAATACCCCCCTACCCTAAGCACTGACTCACTAGAGGTAATTGATTTAGAACAGTGTAGACACCTGCTGAATAGTATGAAGCCCTGATAAAGCCCCCTCCTACCCTCTTATACAATGTTGGGCCCAATATTTTCACCTCAGTGCCTCATGTAGAAAATAAATAGCCTACACTACCCAAAGAGAAAGGGAAGGTTTAATTCCTTGTTGAACAATACTAGTGAGAATACCTGCTTATACAATGTGTTTTTAGTTGTGTTACATGTTCTTCCATGTCCTACCGTAGTTCTACATTGCTAATCGTTCTAATATTTCCGCTCTTTCAGGTTGCTAAAGATTCAGTCATGATATATATGTCTCTGTTTGGCCATCTATTGATCTATGGAGCCCTGTATTTGCCAGTCTTTCTCCTCAAATGCCTTCACTCTATTTGTCTTTTCTGGCGGAGCCAAGGCTTTCTGCCCAGGGGGTGGGGGAGTTAAAGTTGTGGTCTTAGGGGCGGGGGTGGGGGTGTCCATGCCTTCTGTGCTGCCTGCCTAGTCATTTTATGGCACCATCTGTCCACAAGCAAACTGTCAAGTGGTTACGTCTTTCCCATCTTTCTTGCTTGACAGTATGAATTTCCTTCTGATATTTATGCACACCTGCTGTTGAAAAGTGTCTAGGTTTCTATTGCTAGTTTAATGTTTGGCCATAGAACAGAATCATTCTTAATGATGAAGTAATTAATTTGTAGAACTCTAAACTGTAAACCGGTACAAATAAGTAATTAAAAATAAAATTCTTTGAACTAGGGCATGGCTATCTGCTGCGAACATTTTTAGAGACACTGAACTGAATACAAAGCATTGTTATTTTATCATTTCCCATTAGTTTTATTTAGGCCCTACCTTTGAGCTTGTCCAACACAATAACAATGAGAATCTTTATTTATATGCCACTTTTCACACAATTAAGCCTCACATCTCAAAAGTCTTCAGAATAAAAGCATGGTTTAACACTTGAGTTAAACTTTATTTTTTAAATTTTACTTAACAACTTTATGAATATTTAATTTTAATTTTCAAGCTCAAAGCTGGAGCAGGCCATTTTATTTGACATAATTGGACAATTTGTAATTCAAGGATCTGAGAGAAAAATTGACCTCCCTACCTCCTTCTGGCTTTCTTTTAGGCTTTGAAAAAAATCTAGCCCGTGACTGGAGACTTTGGCCATTAACAGGTTATGTCAGAGAGAGGGTGTTCCTATTGGCTGTTCTACTAATGCAGGTGAAAGCCTGATTCAGAGAAAAGTTGCTATTCCAGCATTGGCAACAACTGCTTACACTGCAAAGCAACTCAAAAAAGGATGACAGACTTTTCAAAGAAAGAATCTAAAAGAGTCGGACATGAACGCAATAAAACACATTAATATTGGCAAAGAATTTTAGAGATGGAGAGAAACTGTTGCTAATAGTTAGTAGTAGTAGCTTTCTACTAACCGTAGCCAAAGGCTCACGGTTGCAGAATTGCTACTATATAACTGCATCAGGATCCCAATCCTGATCAGGATGATTGAAATGAGGTTAGGGTTAAGGTTACTGTATGAAGCGCATGTCTGTGCTGATCTAGTGAGAAGGGCTTAGGACAAAGGGGAGAGACTGGTTTTAACTGTTTAATATCTGTACATTTTTAACTGGTTTGTATCTGTAAATATGGTTCCTAAGGTTAGTGCTACTTTACAGAAAGCTGTTTCATCCATTCAATTGTTCCAGGTATGCACAGCATTGCTTTTATTTGATGAATGTCTGTTTTACATTGAGCCTGCTTTTTGATTTATTGCAGGCCCTTTGCCCAGCACTTTGTAGTGCAAGCCATTTTCTCCTTGCTCTGCTGCTTGACAACGCCAATAATCACTCTCCAATAAATTCAAATGGAAGTGGTGCTTTGGTATGTCTCTTCTACTCCGTGTAATACATTTCAGTGTAATACATATCACCTTTCATTCCAAGATTTATTTGCAGCTGAAAAGATTGGTAGCCCCCCAGAGGTGATTGTAAATCCCCACTTCAGTTGCAATGGAGGCGCTTGAGTTTTGTTAAATGTTCACTCAACCAGACTAAATGTCAATCGACATTGTATCATATGGGTGAAGCCAATATGCGATGGTCTTTGCATTCTGTTGAGTGGCAAGTTAGTGCCTCAGGACATTATCGGGAGCCCGGTGCATTAAATTCAATTCTCATGCGTCACAGATTACATCACAATGTGTTGTGGAGACCTATGTTGTAAATGTCTGCATACATTTTATATGGATGTAGTATTGGCATATGCTTTTGTTGAGGTGTCTTAAATTAACTACCTAATGGATATGTCTGAGTCATCCTTACAAGCAGACACGTTTCTCATGTGATTTACTAAATTTGTCTTTTATTTGTAGGTCAGCATAATCAGTGCTCCTTACTTTATATTGCTCAACTTAAGGCAGTGCATTTATGTGTTATAGTTGCCTTTCAGTCTATCAAGCTTCTGCTCGGCAGGAAGGCGTTAACAATTAACTCAGTGGAATCAGCTTGTAAACAAAAGTGCTGTAAAACTTGATAGGTCACAGGACATTACCCTTTGTTAGGTGAATTTCAATGCAGGGCCTTGTTGCAGCCTTGTAAAAAAAGACATGCACCATCAAGTCTGTGTATACAGAAAGGCTTTCAGAGTTGGAGGGAAAACTTAATTTTGTTACTTTATACTTTGATTTTACAATACGGGGCTCGTAGGCTTGCAGTAGTTCTCCTGGGGTCATGGGGTGCGTGTTCACTGCTGAGGTAAAAAAGGAGCACAGACTTGTGAGGGTTAGCCTGCTAGGGCATGGAAAACTAATCATGGACCAAAACACTGCTGTCGAAATTCAGCTTGTAACTGTGTTTATGGAGCCGTTGCAGGCTACGCCAACACAAACCTCTCTGGTCTGGGTTTATCACCTCCAGAGACGGCCATGATTAGCTCCCCACACCGCCAGCCATATGTCTCAGCTGTCCCCACACCCCCACCCCCTCAGGATGACCCATTAAAAAGAGACGGAGAAAAAGGGAGAACATGAGTAGGAGGGATGGAAACGATGGAGAGCATTGATGCTACCTGTAGTTAGTGTAATAGTAGTGTTTACTCAGCCTTTGCGCTCTCTCTGCACAGCTGTTCCTCGTTTCATCACTACATTGTCTGTTTGTAGACCACCAATTCTGTATGGGTGGCCACTCCTTTGCACACACACACACACACACACACACACACACACACACACACACACACACACACACACACACACACACACACGTGGTAATGGCTTGAATGACAGGCATCTGATGTTGGTGGCAAACAAGCACATAGGAAAGGTGTGTATTTTTTGTTATATTCCCTTGCCTACTGAACTCACTCAAAAGCTCTTTTGTCCTCCACAGTTTACCGTTTAGATGGCACAACCCATTGTTTTATTGTTAATTACTTCACTAAACCTCTTAGTCGTCTGCCTAAAAAAGTGTGTATACAGTATACGTCACGCTCTGCATTACTGAGAACTCCTCAGACAATCAAGACTCCAAAGCCTCTTTTAAAAGGTCTTTAAAGTCCTGCCTGATGCCCCAATGAGTTGCTAGTTGGTGCGGGTTATTTCAACTTCAGTACCAATTTAAAAACCTCTCTTTCATGGTGTTTGTGTTTAGATACAATGTTACCACTATAGAGTATTTTCTCTTTATAAAGCAACCCAATGCTGCACCTTAAATTATGTTTAGCCTGAATCTCCACCTACATCTCAAATTTTGTTGAGTAATTGAAAACATTTTAGGCTCCAATGATTGGGCTAGCTGTTCCTAAACATTAGCTAATCAAGCTAGAACATTTTAATTCATTGAACGCAGCCTTTTGTTTTTTCAAGAGGTTAATTGATAGGGAACTAACAAATCTTTGACATTGTCTTGTCTATTATTTTCCTATATCAGGACACCAAATTCTGCCATAATTCTATAATTCAACCTTTCATAATAATAATAATAAAAATTAGAAGTTTTGTTATACGTTGTGGCACACCGGTTTATGGAACATTCAGACTGTAGGTTATTCATTAAAAACATATCTACTCTAGCTGTAAAACTATTTAGCTCTTAAATTCATCCTGACTAATTATTGTGATTATTAATTAGATTTCAATTTCTGGTGAACAAATCTGGATGATCATTTTAGCCGCAATTATGTTGTGCCAGCTCTTTCTTTTTCATCCACACTTTCCTCTCTTATTCTCACACTCTAACCAGGCATCTGAATTAATTTATTACCAAGACAGAAAGATTCAAGTACCATCTCACAAGGGCAGACATCCACCCCTACACGTTCTTATTGTTTTTCTCTCGCTTTCCCACATAGTTCCAAACAATGTCTTCCTCTGTGCTGAGCCACTTGCTCAGATTTTGGATCACCCTGTACCATTTTCATGTTGGTGCCCTGTTCTTCTTTCAGTAGCACTACCGCCACAGCACAAATGCACATAGTGGTGAGTGTTGTCCCATAGTATTTGTGTGCAGCTGGGGGCACCAAGCTACACTGGGATAAATAAGCAGCTATATAAATAAAGAATAAACCTCGCTCTAGGAATTTGTCTCATTGAAGATGAAAAGCATCTGCCTCTCTCTGGCATCTGCTGTAAAAGATATCCCTCCACCGCCAAGGGTTTGGAGCATGGCGAGTAGCCAACTCTATCAGCCTCACTCACTCTGTCTAACCACTACCATGAACCAACGCAACACTAGCGTACATAAAAAGGAGTGTCAAAACAAATTTGTCAGCCAACAAAGTTGATGGGAGTTACACTCATTTTGCAAAGCTGACTTGGGGTATTACATTGAAATACAAATGGGGCCTAAATGTCTTTAATTCTGGTTGCAGAGTAGGGGTATGATTGAGTACTTTGGCACCCTGACCAGTATATTTGTGCATATTTTTCATCTGCTACATTTTAACACATCAACAATAAGCTGCTTTCTCATTAACAGTGAAGGTGAAAACACAAGGGGAATCTCTTTTTCCAGAGGTTTTAAATTATTAAAACTGCACTTGTGGGTTTTTCTTAAAAATCCACATGCAGGGAGGAGTAAAATACAGCTTGATACGATCACAGCTTGAACTTTCACTGATGATAGATGCTCTTGGCTGCACACAGTGTTTGGAAATTCCTTCGATGCAAGGTGTGCTGCATAGGAAATGAGTTTAGTAGACATAAAAGCCTAGAGGCCCATTCCTGCAAGTGACGAACAGTGATGCCGAGCTAGCCGTCAATGATGCCTGTCTGTAACTGTGCCCAGGTGAGGCACAAGCACCGTGACTCACACAAAGCATTCCTTCACATCATTTTACTCAGCTATGTCTGTCTTTTCCTTTGCCAAGTGACTTGTCGAAAAAGGTTAAGGCAGAACTCAGATGAAGAAAAGAAAACCCTTGAAATTTTGCTTTCCAAAGATCTCTGCCTAGCAGGTCTTGGTCTTGTTTTACAAGAGTTGCCCGGTGTGTGTGTGTTCCACACACATTGAAACAGCCACATGAGTAATGGGCTGCTCAACACCTCCACAAGCTTAAGAATGGAAAGGTTTTTTCCACAAGATACTGAAGACATTGTGTTCCTGACACTCTAACTTATTTAGCTGAACTGAATAGACTAAAGCTGCCTGGCCACCCAGCAAGCCTCAAGATATTTCACATTGTGAGCCCCTCTCTGTCTCTTTTACAAATATCAGCAATCAGTATTGTTCACTTGCCACTATAAAGTTGACAGTGAGACTGAACAGACGAGCTAAGACAGTTTTTAATTCAATTCCAATATGCCTCTTGTAAAAGCTTTACACAGAATCATTGTCAAGGAGCCCTTGAAGAAGAAGCAGGCTTACTTGAAAACTTTTAAAACTTTTCTTATTTTAGTTCATTTTTGTCCTCTGGAAATACTGCTTTAATTTCATCAAAAGAGAGGTATCTATACTTTCCATATTGTGGTCTTCTTTGCAGCGTTATGATTATTCATCACACATGGCCATGGGCAAGAGTGTAGGGATAACAAATGTAGTTATCTCAATTCATGGGGATACACAGTTACTTTGTTTATAATAACATTAGACATCGAAACTACTGGCTATGACAAATTTAGGGTCATATATCAGAATCATAACAGCTGGCTTAGTCATTTCCTACACTAAATGTAATTCCAAAAAAGACAAAAAAAATCAACGCTGGTGTGGTTTAATTTTAGGAGCAGCCTTTGTTTTTGTGTCTCCACCCACTATTTAAGATTATGGACTAATGCTTTCTGTTTTATTGCTAAGTTAATTATGGTTAATTTGCGGTACACCTGCTGCTGCTTTTTTGACCAACCATGTCCCCTTGTGCTGCGTTATATGTTAAATGTTTATGTATGTATACATGTTGCCATATTATGAGATCATGGCACTTAGTGTGATTTGAACCCATCTGGAAGACACAGTTTCAATTTCTTAATGGGGAACATTAAGTGTGTGGCAGTCCTTAGGGAGTACTGTTTAGGAGGTCCTCTGGGTTTTTAACTGATCCCCATTGTGAGAGGATAGCTTAATCCGGCATTCTGACCTCCCCTTTGTTCTTCTTATTTCTTACCATGATTTCTCTCGTTGCACTGTACTGCCTTTGTTTCCTAGCTCTTTTGCTGATGTAGTTTGCGTGTTACATTCGCTTCACTTGTATTTTCCTCTGCCCCAAGCAGAATTTTGTTGTGGGTATTGGGTGCCTTGTTGATCGCGACCAAAGATCTCTAGTGTTATGTGCTGTTGTTTTCTTACAAGTGTAGTGTTAGGGGTTCTTACAAGTGTACAAAATGTTAGTCTCTTTTGGTTCTGCTCTGCGACTTGCTTTTGATATTTCTGCTTTACTGTGTTATTATGCACATTCAAATATATGCAAATATATAGTGTATTTGAATACTAATGTTTCTGTATTCCTGTTCTGCATGTGTTTTCTCTCCCAGGTGTTAGTCTTTGATCCTGTCAGAGTGGGACGTGTCTAGCAGGGGACTGAGGAGGGAGCAGTGCCAACTTGGAACATGGTGCCTAATATTCATCTGACAACGCCCCTCCTGCCCAGAGGGGCATTGCTTTTCTTGCTTCTACTCAGCTGCATGGTGTTCTCCTTTCAGGCAGAAGGTAAATAACCTAATTCACCTGTATTCACCTAAGTATTTTGACAGTAAGAACATTTAAGCCCATCATTTGCTACACACATGGGAGGTTAAAATCAAGTTATTTTAGAATAACTTCAGGTGTATTACCTTAGCTAGTCATCAATTGAATAAATTCAGCCCTTTTGTTGACATTCTTATTTTAAGGGACTGACAGCATTATATATCTATAAGTGAATTTTAACCCACTGCATTGTTGGATATTAATTGAATATACAGGGATATTCACAAATAACAAGATGTCATGCTGTGCAGCAAAGAGTTTCATTTAAAATAGAATATAGATTTAATTTACATTTGGTATCTTTGGTGGATTCTAACAGAAATAGAACCTTGTCTAATGCATGTCCTAATGTATAACAGTTAGTTTGCACTATTAATATACCCTACAAAATGTTGACGGACCCTAGCAGCAGCAAATGTAATTTGCAGCAACTCTCCGTTGGCTTGCAAGCTGGAAAAACCGAATTATGGTCAGGCCAATCACATCGTGTATAGAGTCGGTGGGCGAGTTTAACATAAGGACGGCAGAGTTGCGACAGTTCTGCATGAACTTCCTGCTACTTGAAAACAAAGAAGATGGCAGCTGCTACTGGCAAACAGCGGCCTTTGGCTGCCACTCTGGAAGACTTAAGCAGAGTGAAGCACCGAAGTCATTCTTAAAAAAGGAAGATGTGTTTTGCCAACCGGATGCAACAAAAGTTTAATCTATCAACTAGCGTTGCTCAGGTTGGTTTGTAGCGCTATCCTACTGTGTGCAGAGGGAATTTGAAAGACAACCACTTATCCCGCCCCTCGGATTGAGCCCTGCCAATGGTGAGTTCCCAGACCCAACATCTTGTCAGGCTACTAATAATAAACATACAGTGCACAAAGTAAAGCTTTACCAGCCTCTGTGCCCGGTTGTAAATCTGAATGACGTTTGGCTGTGAGAAGGCGCTCAGGAAGATGTGTCATCATTGCTGTGCCTTAGGGTCTTAAGGGCAGTATAGAAGCACTGCCCTGCCGAAGACGCGGTCAGGGACGGAATTAATTCAGCACATGACCTCACCTATAGTGCTGTCATGGGGTTACTTTAATTCAATTATACCTCGACCGCTCCCATTCCCCCACCCGACCACGCCAACTGCCCTGTTCTGACATTCATGTTACCGATAGGATTTGTTTTTCTGTACCCCTTTGCCTTGTGTCACTCAGCAATGTGTTATCATCTTTGTTGCAGTGTGTCTAGAGTTTTGCACAGTATCAGTGTGAACTTGACCTTGCAGAAAGGTTTTGCACTCTTCTCTTTTTTTCTTGTGGTCTGGCAAGACTGTATTTGCTCTGCCTGTAATGGGATCTGACCAAATTAAACACTAACTACTGGACAGTAGTAAGACCCGCTGCACTGTGTCCATTCCCACACATGAACACACATACTTACTGCTTTTCCTATGCAACCAAAACTATTGCAATATGTTGCAATATGTCTACTCCCTCCATTGCACCCTATACACTCCTAATACGAATAATAACAAATATGCGTGACTATTGAAGGTAAATCATTAACATTAATAGTTATGTTAATGAAAGGAGTTAGATAAATAATTGTCTGGAGGAACTTGATTAAAACATTGTAAGACAGTTTGTGGTCTATGAATAATTGGAATGACAATCTTTTTGACAAAGCAAGACCTGCAATTGTAAGACAGTTATGTAATATGACAATCTTTTTGACAAAGCAAGACCTGCAATGTCAGTTAGTTATTTATTGGTTGTGCGCCATTTTCATGGTTGTGTTACAGTATGTGTCCTAAATCTGTCAGACGCCCAATGTAACCCAGATTTTGGATGGGACCCTAATTTTTAATATGTGCTGCTAATGTGCTTGTATTAATCTATATTGTGCAGCTACTGTACATACAAAGGTGAATATTAAGTAGGTTTACTACGGGATCTTATGTCTTTAGGGGATGTTGGCCTTCTTCTGTTGTCATATTTTCAAAGACTCACATACAGCTAGACACGGCTTGCTTGTATTTTACTGTGTTCAATTCTGTGAGCAGTGGGTTGATTTGGGCAATGTTCTACAGTATCTATACTTATGGATATCTGGTCTTTTGCCACTCTGCCTCTCTGTTTCTGTGAAAGCAAGAATGCACTGGTCTCTAATTTGGGTAATCATATCATTTACAGATAAAAACCCAGAGCTAAGTATTTTAATTACAACAAACAAAGATACTTTGCTGTGACAAGCTGGCACAAGTGTTTCTATTGAATGATACATGGATGAGGAACAATAAAAAAGATGGAATTTCAGCTTATATAGACTCACAGAAAAGTCTGGCCCTGGTCCGAAGTTAACCCATGGTTATAATTTAATGTAAGCACACATGGGAAAAGGCCTAGGCCTGCTATTACCCAGACTGTAAAACAAACAGACATAGAATTAAAATAAGACAGTTGGGGGGCAAAAATAACACCTACCACTAATGGTGGGGTTGTGTGCATCGGATGCCTGTAATTTGTATGCAACTGAGTTATGTGAACTTAATAGCTCTGCTTTGGATTTCCTGTATAAAAGTACAGGCAGACACCAGACAGATATTATGGGCGGGGTGCCTGGCAAGTTTCAGATTACACAGATTCGGTCTGATGTCCTTTGCTCCACCTTGAAAACCTTTAGCAGGCAAAACAACCACAGGTTGAAAAGCAGTGTCAGGCCTTCTTCTTACATAAGAACTATAGATAATTCCATTTACATTCAATGCACATTTGCTGGTTTGGGATGGCTACTAGGAATGTTCCTAATGACTGAATTTCAACTTGAATCTAAAGTTAGAAAACACTGACAGTCACAATTAACCACAATTAAATCTTAAAGGTTATACATTTTCCGTTATTAATTAATGATTATACTGCATATATTATAAGAGCCATTTGAAAACGTTAATCACTCTTTTCAATAATATCTCCAATAATATCTCCCCAATGTCCGATTTGAGAGACCGGCAAGAAGGACATGGCTGAGCTATGGAGTGAGGGGAGCTTAGACGGCATGGTTTACCTAATAGTAATAATTTTAATACTATGTTTAACCGACTGGTATTTCTGGTGCTGACTAGCATTGGTAGCAACATTTAATCGACTAATAACGCACATTTCTCCATGGCTCCATTTCAAAGGTTGTTGTTGTACGATTTGTTTGTGAAACTTAAGATGATGCAATTCATCATGATTTTGAAGCACAAATAAGTACAACAAATCCTCCACCAGTATGATCAATGTAAAAGCCCTATGACATCATTCATGTATTGTCACTGAGTAGGTACACAATACAGTGTGATTACTCTGAGTGCCGATTGCAGACGTCCCATCGATCTCCGGGGAGCTCAGGCTAATCAACCAGCTCTCTGTACAGCCTCCTGGTACACAATAGGCCATTGGCCCACAAGGTCAGCCTCAAAGTCATATATACCCAGCACTCAAATGTAATGGTTATCTCTTTGTAGTGCTGTCATTGTGAGTTATTTCATTGGCTTTAATAAGCTTTTGATGTATGTGTCTCTTCTCATGCCTCTCGTGTTATAATCTTGAGTGGCTTTTCATGTGAGGTGCAGCAAGACCACAGTAGCCTTTTGGCCCAAGCATGCTCTTTTCACTCCCAGTGGCAGGAGGATTACAATGGGACCATAATTAACTTAATAAGTTTAAAGTGACTTTTTACATTAAACCACTGTCCTGCCACAACTGTTTAGTGTCTTATTTCTGTGTCCACACACATGCCACTATTACATTCATTGTAGTTTGTTAGTTCTATAAAAATTTATTAGCAATTGTGTTTCTTTATTGTCCATTTCCTAGACCTCTAAGAGATTTCCCATGGGGTGGCTATGCTAAAAATACTGTACAGATGCACTGGTTTTGGACAAGAAATATCCACAATTGGCCAGTAATATAGCATATCTTAAAAACATAACCTATAAGACAAGCTCAATAGATTGATTTGGCAAATCCTAAAGCTTGTACAATGGCCTGATGTGATTGTGCCAAAGTGGTTTGGAGAGGGGTGGCCAGACGGGCAGCCGGGTGGCTGGAAATTGGATTGCATCTTTTAGTGTCCATATGGTCACCTAGTTTAAACACTGACAGGGATAAAAATTGATTCTTTTTTAATTTAAAGTAACCACATCCACCTTGGAGAGCCACTTGGAGAGTAGTGGTCCACACACATCATAGAGACAGGCACACTGAGAGGCTAAGGTGGTAGGAGAACTAAACAACAGAAAATGCACTCTGAGAAAGCAGTGGGGAAACAGCAATGTATGTGAGAAAAACATCTGCAAGATAAAGTGTTAGAAGAACACAATTTAGACGTTGGGAAGATTTGATGGGTAGTTGTTTTCATAAGCCAATGCAGCAATGTCAGAATGGAAGGAGAAAAGGGGCATTGGATGTTAATGATGTAAGATTAATAGTTTAATTAGTAGCAGAACCAGAGGCAGTCACAATTCCTCACTTTTACTTATTATTTTTTACATTCTTACTAGTCTTTCATTGCCAGACCTTTCTCCACAGTCTAAACCAATCAGTGTCTAAACCAATCACAATCGTCTTGGGTGGTGCTAAGCTCCAGACACAGGAACAATGGTTCTGCAAAATGGTCTCGGGAAATAACTTTTTTTGGTAGAACATTTGCACCCTACAAAAGAAAATGCCACATGCAATATTAACTGTTCAGTCCCTCCAGGATTTTGCAATGTTGCGATCGCGCCAATTCACGCAAATTCAACCAATCACCGTGACTTTGGTGCGACTCACAATTTTGACCAATTACCTCAACTTTTTTGCAAATTTGACCAATAACCAGAGTTTCTCACAACTTCAACCAATCCCAGCAGTCCCACGTGGCAGACTTTGTATCAGTATATTACTCTCAGAGCCAATGGTCAAGCAGGAGTGAAAACGGGTTGATGTCCAACGTACTTGGCCATATTCATTTCCGTGTTTCTGACTAGATGTGTGTGTGACTCAAACATTTCACATTTATCAATAAAATGTACAGCGAAAGACCATGCAAAATATTTCAGACTGTCCTGCTAACTTGTATACATTTTAACATCAATGTACGCTGTAATATTTCTTCACACAAAGTCGCTGAAATGTGCTGCTGTTTTAATCCTGTCGGCTCTCTGCTGTGGGCGGGGCTGCTCAGTTCCCCTCACAACTGATGCGCTCAGGCAGACACACACAAACAAACAAACAAACAAACAAACAAACAAACAAACACGGTGGATGCAGGAAAAAAACGGAGATGAGATGGCACAATTACCTAAATTGAGGACAGCTACGCTTGTTATTGGAAGTGCAATGATAAAATAATAATAAGTAATTTATCAAACCATATGAATGTGTGTCCAGGTTAGGAAATTAACTAACAATGTAGAGATCAACACGCCACTGACACATATGACACAAATTTGATTAATTCAATAAATTATTATCATTTGTCTTAAATCCACCTGCCATTTTCATATTATACCAGCATTTGCAGCATCCTGAGCCTTTTTGGTAATGTTACTAGGAAAACTCAGCCTAGAATTCCCTCCGTGGCTGCCCTGGTGCTGCTAGTTTGGCTTACAAGATTAGCTCCCTTGTCGTCTGTTGCTAGCATGGTCGTGTTGGGAGTGACAGGTGTAGAGGTGCTGCTGCTAGTTGTTTTGGCTTCAGTTGCTGAGTTTTCTACCTCCGGTCTTTCAGGCATTTTAGTTTGTGGATTATATAAAAAGAAATCCAAAATGTGCTTTTGTGCCATGGCTAGCTAACTTCTGTACTGTTGATCAGACAGTAAAGTTTCCACAACTATCTTCACTCATGTTGTTGTTTCCCGAAGCAAACAGACTTTGAGAACGGCAACACAGAGAGGGCAGAAAGTGAGGGACATCTGATGTGTGAGCCTTGCACCGGATGTAAGGCAGTTTTTTCTGGAAATGTACTTTTGTTGATCCAGACTACATTCTCACTTAATCTTTGGATACTTTGAATTGAAATAATTCAATATTATCAGAGATTTTGAAGGTATGATGTGGATTTAATTTGTGCCCATACAAAAGTTTTGTTACATTCATTGATCAGCCGTGATTTGAGAAATCTAAGATAGCTGGCAAGAACATAATCAAGTAATATTAAGGCACATTGCCATACACCCATGTAGTGTTTACTGTTGGAGCATCCTCCAAGGTGCTATAAAGGCATCACATTCAAACCAAACAGCCTGTGGACATGGCACACAGCATAACGCATGGATGGATCTTAATTGATAACGATTTCATGGTTAAATGGTCACCTTAGCTTTTCAAAGTTGCAAATCACAAGGGAAACAACAAAGAGCCTGTTGGGGTTAAGCCATAATTTCTTTGTTGTTCCATATCCCTACAGTTAACATAATTTAATTTCACCCTCAATTTTGGCTAGTGGAGAGTTGAATTACTTAAGATCTCTGGGCTTCGTGGGTGAAAAGATGAGAACAATTGTAGGGGCTCTTTATGGTCTCTGAGGGAAGGCTAATCTAGGGGAGGCAAATAAATGAGGTTAGTGAGGTCGCAAGGGGATTTATGGTGATGGATGGAAAGCTAACCCTAAAATAGGATCTCTGAAGAAGCTAGGAGCCATCTCAGTAGCGGATCCCCATCCCACCCCCTACCGGGATCACTTAACACACTTAACATTTTCCCCACACTGGTCTATTAATGTCAGAATCCAAGCCAAGGTGACCCTTGGATTTCACCCCCATTATTTGCTCCAAATGTCTTTTCGTACTCCCCCAGCAACTTTACAGAGTAGTTTGGATTTCCATAACAAAGATGTTATGCTATATACTTTATTACATATTCAAGCTGCATTCAAAATATGCTTTTTATTATTTGTATTTTGTTTTTCATGCGAGTGTCCCCAGGTTAACACTGTGTTACCCACCCACACTTGCATCCAAATGCAGCAGTCAGTCGTCCTTCACCGTTTCAGAAGGGAAAAAACACTTAGTTTCATGAGAGGGCAAATAAGAACACTTCATTCAATGAACTGAATGAACATTGGAGGTGATGTACCCCCAGGGTTATGAAGAAAAGCTGTGCCGTTCAGCTGAGACATTAACAGGTTTGTCTTTTAGGTTAGGGCCACACACTTCATAAAGAGCCTGTTCTTTGGAGACAGGGAGTGATATTGCATTTTACATTTGCATTGTGTGGAAGACTATCCATCAGTCTTTTTCAGTTATTGATATGGTGAGTCTCCAACCAGCAGCAAATGAAGGGTGTTAGCACTGAGAAAAGGTACTGTAAAACATAAAGTATACTTGGCACTCATTTTCTAACTATCATTTTTATTAAAAACTTATGCAATAAAAAACATAACAAAGAAACTAATGCCTGCCTTTATCTAATGCATGTTAAAACCTTCCCTTAAGGAATCAGGTGGATGGAAAAAAAGTGGTGAATCATCTTTGACTAGATTTTGGTTGGGCGCCAGTTTAAATACCACAGGTAATATAAAACCTCAGATTCCCAAAAGTTTGATAATAGACACACCCACATCCTCACCATCAATAACACAATCAACCATTTATCCTTACATCTTTTTTAAACAGTTATTTTTGGATGACCACTCCAGGCATTGGTCAATAAAGCACATTGTGTTTTTGATCAAATGTTGTAAATAGACTGGCACACAAGAAAGAGAAAGAGCAGACTTGACTAGACTCTCGTTCATAATCGGCTTGAGAAGATGAAAGCCATTATATTAATGTTGCTCACACTGGGAAGAGAGGAATGAAGGGTAATTGCACTTAGAGTTCTTGTTCTTCTCCGCTGTCTTCAATAATTCACTGAAGGCAGGAAGGCCTTATATAAAGCTGTGGTCCACGAGGGTATTGAAAATTTGATGTTTTTCTTTTCCTTTTCTCTTCCATAGGTTTAGACATTTAGGCTTAAGTACAGTAGGGTTGACCCAGAATAGTTGCCTATTCAATAATATGTTTTAAGGAGCCTGATTTGACTGCCAATCTCACAGTTGAATCGCCACAGTGGCGAAAAATGTTATGACACAATGAATCATTCCATTCAGGCTGTATTGGGGTGCTGAATGTCTGATTTTACATATAATTTCTTGTTTTCTCCCAATAAATCATGATATATAGCCTATTTTGGAATATATTTATTAATCAGAACTTTTACATAAAAATGTAGCAAGAGCAGAGCGCTACATATTTTTTCAAATTTATGAATGATTCTCTGTCAACATCAGCAGGGGAAGGAGCTTAGATGCAGTGCTCTCGTCGTTTCCCTTTGGTCTGTAAATAGTCTGTGAATTGCTAAAATGGGTTGAAATTATTAGGGCTGCAAATTCTATTTACAACCATTAAAAGCAAGCAGGCTAACTAAGTGATGTGTTCTGTCTGTCTGTCGATGTCCTCCACTCCGGTAGTGCCACACCTACACACACACACACACACACACACACACACACACACACCTACACCTACACACACACACACACACACACACACACACAACAAACAGTGCTTTCTGTTCTGACAAAACAGCTAAGAGATAGTTACACCACTGTTGTTGTTTTTGCTCTTTTTCTACATGAAGCCTAAATAGAGGGGGCAAAAATACATGTGACAAGTTGTAACCCTGAGCGTCTTTCAGCGTGGAGAAAATGCGAGCCAATTTCACAAATGTGAAAGAAAAAAAATGTATGATTCAACTATCATAGTCGAACTTGACAACTCAGATACAACTATGTAAATTCTTAGTCAGGGACACCCCTAAGTATAGTATCTCAGAGATGATGAAGGACTCTCAATTTCACTGAAGCTTTAAAAGCTCTACCACTCTTCGGCAACTACATTATCATTCTCCAAAAAGAAAGAAAAAAATTCTTTGGTTTCTGTCATTATGAGTCAATGCAGTGTGAACGGACTGTCAATGACTGGGATTAGAAAAGGCAACAAAACCGGACCATCCAGCAAAGTCTAGTTCAAACGTAGAGAAATAAGCAAACTCCACCCATATAGGTCCTCATTGTGTTTGTTAGAGGGGGGTTCTCGTGTGAGGTGAAAATAGGAGACACTGAAGCTTTGTGTTACAAATGTTTAGGCTATAGATATTTATGCCTAATTACCTAAGCTAAAAAATATTCTGTGTCTCACTCACCTTATTCTGTACGTTTAGCTCATTCACAGTGAGGGGAATATGGTGTTAATGACACAGCAAGAAAAAGTAGAGGAGCTGGTGGACTCTGCTGTACTGTGCATTGAACAGTAACAGTTGCATTGCTATATTTGTATAATGTGAACTCAATTTGACAGATTTGAAATAACCTTAAAATAAACATTAAAATCATGTTTGCCTGAAAGCCATGTACCGAGGGGAGGAAAACCCTGCTTCATGTCATTCAGTCTGAGGGTCCTTCAATATAAATACTATCATGTGCTATGGGCTGTGTGTCATTTTGGGGGGGAAAACAACACAATGTTCCTTGGTGTTCCGCTGTAAAACAGAAGGGCAGATAGCAAACATGTTTATTGGTTTAAATAAACAGCCCGAAGTGCAGTTGACTTTATCGGGGTAAATAACTTGCAGGGGGGGCAGCTTTATATGGAATTAATTGCAAACAAGTTGCCTGCTAATGGCCCGAAAAGGCCTTAATGGAAGTGTTCTATTAAAACAGCAAGTGCTGATGCCATCAGACAAATTTCCACTAAGTGTTGCCTCATGAAAATGATAACTTGCGAATCCATTATTAATACGAATTAATGGTTTTCTCTCTGCCGGGTTTGTATCGATCCCTGATACTCTACACCACAGAGTAGCTCTCATTGGCACTCTGGCAGGCTTGGGAATACACTAATTGTTAGCCACACATGACATTTACGCCACTCTTCCTTCTGTTTCTGCATTTATTACAAGTCTTGCTCTGAGGCCCTACGACAAGAATAAAATAGAAAACTGTAAAGCAGCTTAGTTAACATACCACACACTAGCAAGCTTTCAGTGGGTCAGAACAACACAAGTTTATATACTATATCACTTTCCAATTTATCCTGTCTCCTAAAAGCTTGCATCTGATCTTGTGCTGAAATATGACCTGTATTTTTAGTTTATTCATCTGACTCATTTTCTTGTGCTCTTCTTGACAAAGTCGGTCACTGTTTGCTGTACATTGACTGGTGTTACACCTTCATATCTATCGACAGAAAATTAAAACACCCACAATACAATATTGGATTTTGGGAACCCCCCCATACCTTTCATCTCTCTAATGACCCTAGACCCCACACATACTGCTACAGGTATTAGGTATATTAGGGTTTTCCTTAATTCCCTAATAATCAGGCTAATGTCTGTCAGGATGTGAGGTTGTGTGGTAGCATACAAGAAAAAATTAGTACCACAAGACAAACTGAGGGGTTTCACTTTTGTCTATTGTTTTTTTTGCTTTGATTAACATATTCCAATCATTAGTTATAACATGAAAGCTTTTTTGCTTTACTTTACTGTGTGTGTGTATGTGTGTGTGTGTGTGTTTACCACAGATACCAGTCATGCTGCTGTTTGTGAACACCAACACTGTTTTACATGTGGATCACATTCTGATCATTCTGATGCATTAAGTTGGTAATTATAACCAAATGATTGACTAGTAATCCAGATATGTTTAACTGCTTTGATTTTTATAATGTTTACATGATAATGCCGGTAATAAAAGCAACGTCCTAATCTTGTTAGTGTGAGTAAACTAAATGTGGCAAATATGAAGTATTCAGTCATAAGTTGATAACCTCAACCCTGAAATTCTGGCACCTTGCAACCATATTGGGCCTGACAATTGTGGCAGCACTTCCTACACATTGCCAGCGAGAAGAGAGCATGCCTTAAAGTCTTGAATGTCAAGATAGGAGTTTTGAATGTGATATATCTAAGCTTACAAACACTGCAGCTCAAAGCTTGCAGTCACTGGCTGAGGGAAGGATTTGCATAGGTAGGCTTATGTGTTTTCCACCTCGTCCCTGCCATTGTTTTCATGTGACAACTGCCTGACAGCCAGGAAAATGGGACACAGGCAGAGAAAGAAAGGGTTGAGTCTGGATTTTGTCTCTCTAAGAAAAGAACTGACAAACCCAACAGTTTGATATCCTCACCCGCCAGTGGTGGCACAGTGAAGGAGGGACTTTGCAAAGCCTTAGTCCAAAAATAAATGTTTGCCCTTTTGTTGGAATGTATTAGGACTACTATTTATCCCTGTTTGTAAGTCAGGGGTTTAGGGTCACCACAGACCTTTTTGAGATTTTGTGATTGAATACTTGGTGAGAGCTGGATTAAGGATGGACAGTTCGGAATTTGCCATAGTTTTGCCTTTAAGTCAAAGGTTAACTATCAAAATTCAGGGGAAGCTTTTTTAAGAGGATTAAAACGGAGAAGCTCAGCGAGGGCCAGTTTACCCTTTTCTTCCACTTATTCCTAAAATTCCTTATGATTTGTAAGATTCACTGGTTTTTCACTTAAATGTTTATTGCAGTATATGAACTTAACTTTTATTTTGAAGCATGTGCTGGGAACTGTTCAATGCTGCCTGATCCTCCATATCAGCAACAATGTGAAAAGCCCTTACATCAACGTAAATGGAACTACTTTGGACAGATGTGAGCAGGAACTCTTGGAAGTGAAAATGGTGTTAATCAGGTTTTGAGGATTCCAAATCACCACCCAAGCACGCACAGATGCATGCTCAGGCATACGGTCTTAAGAGCTTATTGGGTTTGAATCATTAGAACTCTCCTGCTGCTGCCGGCGAGCGTGTGTCACAGTCACATTGTGACGCTTTAGAAAACTGCGCTGTTGCAGTCTAAATCTTGGAAAGATGAAAATATCAGTCAAATGTCAGGTAGGTTTAGGTTCTATGAAGGGGTCAAAGATCACAGATTGAAGGATGTGTTGGCTTACTGTGTATCGCCAAGCACGCATAACTGCCTACTCACACACTACTCTGCACAATAGCACACTTCAGCCTATCACTGGTATGTAAAATGTTGTGGATTTGATTGGGTTTTATCCTGGTTAGCTTATCATGATTTCTTTTTATAAAGGACCATGTTAGCTTTAATCTCATGTCTCTAATGTTACGGTGACTTACTCTAAGAAAAAACATATTATTAAATTTATTACATAAATTAATTATTTCAAGAGTAAATAATATCAGATAGATTCCTGCAATTTACCGTTTACCGAAAGCAGTGAAGAGATGGTACCTGCATTTCTGTGTGGTGTTCTTTTTGACTGATATATGAATGTTACACATACATTCCAGTTGTTAAAATATTTCTTTTATGTTTTAAATCCTCTTATTCTCCAGTCCATCTCCTTACACTGAGTTGCATGTTACCTACAACATTACTTCCACACACAAACACTTCTTACTCAGATATTTTGTTCACTAGTGCAACTGCACTGCTGTTAGCTACAGTATATGGTTATCTTACAGTAAAACACCCAATCTTGTCAGACACTTTACTTTCATTTTGTGCACGTATGTCATGAATTATTGTCCTGCATGGACAGTAAGCTTTCTTCAGGAACCACCTATAACACACACATTATACATTTTATATTTCTGGCCCTCCGTCTAGTTTGGATGATCATTTAACGTCATTTAAAATGCGTTAACATGCAGTTTTACGATTATCTTCGGGTTAAGGCAATACCCCTATTTGTCTAACACCATGTAAACACCTTACCCCGGTTAAAATCTGAGTTTTAATAACCCGGTTAACAGAGGTAGAGAACTCCTTCAGTAACCGGGGTTTCTCTAATCAAGCTAGGCCCTGAAGTCCCGCCCCTTATGTTTGCCTCCATGGGACTTATAAAAATTAATAATTATCTCTCACTGACTCCCGTTCATATTTTTTTGAAAGTTATTGTAGTTCCTATATTCTCTCACAGTCTCTTACTTCCGCCTGTTTTGAAAAATGCGGCCGATTTTGTGACAAATACTAACCAACCCGGCTCCGCTAACCGGAAATACTCTCAGACAGGGTCGAGACCGTAAACAACGTGGGGGTAAGAGAGAAGTGCTAACGTTAGGCTAATGCAAAATGTGAACAAATTGCTTGCAGACTGGAGCCCTGGGTAGACCTGGAGAATATACTCACTGATGGCCCTATCCATATCAAAAAGATACAATGTTATGCAAACTAGATATTGAGCCCGCCACCCCACCCGCTCACCACCACCCTTCTCCAACCAATGTTATATTAGAGCACACAAAAGACAAAAGAATGGTGGCAGCCACTGCTGGATTTCCCCATGTGTGTGCTAAGATAGGGGAAACTGGTGTCTCCTCTGTGTATGTACTATAATGATTCACCCCTTTGTGCGTCTCTCTATGGGGCAGTCTGCTCGTCGCCACTGCGGTTTGGGTGTTCCCCACCTTTCTCTTCAATGACTCTGGAGATGAAACATCAGCTGACGGAGCTGGATAACAACATTGCGTCATGTTGTTGAAGCCAGACTTGTAATTCCTCGTATACGTCTGAGGCTGTAAATTAATTAAGCATGGCGGCTATAGCATGGAGCTAAGGTGCGCTCATTGTAGCATCATTTTAATTTAGACAGGCTGTCACCAAAACACACACTCCATTGTCCTGTGCACAATGTAGTTAGGTGTGGTTGTCGGTAAAAACACCCTGAAGGCAAACAGGGGAACCATGTCAATAGGTGTTCTCCAAGATAGTCCACTGTGTTGTTGTAATCAAACATTATGTAGGATGTCACACAGGTCACAGAATCACAACATAGTAGTAGCAGCCTTGTTTGGATTTTAGGACACACCAATCAGTTTTAATACCTTATGAAACAAAAGTGGTTAGAATGCTGAAAAACCTGATTAACCCCCAAAGTGTCTAATTAACCAGAAGCTTGCTTTTCTTGCTCTTAATTTTATGTGGAAGAGTTTGTCAATTGGGTTTAATGCAATCATTTTTTAAGAGAAAGAACTGCAACTTTATCGCCTGTGAGCCACAAACTTTGCCATTTCAAATGGTGTCTCAAAGCAGAGGTGAGAAATTCAACATGATACAGTGACAGGCAGGCACACAAAGACTGGATGTTTCTTCTAAGTGTAGCTGCCAGTATGCAGAGAAACAATGTCATTGTGAGCTTTGTCATTGTTGCCTTTGTGTAGAGAAAGTGATACCCATAGATAAGTTTCACATGCTGATAACTGGCTGTAGGCGCTAACATCATCTCTCTCCATCCCTTCTTCTCTGCTTCTCCCTTGCCTCTCCCCCTGACGTTTTCCCCTCCCTCTTTTATCACTTTCCATCTCCCTCTACCCCCTTTGCTCTGGCTTCCTCAGCTTTGCCAACTTTCGTCAAATCCCCAGAGGACCAGACGGGCATCTCGGGTGGAGTTGCATCGTTTGTGTGTCAGGCCGCCGGGGAACCCAAACCCAGAATCACCTGGATGAAAAAAGGCAAGAAAGTCAGCTCCCAGCGCTTTGAGGTGAGCACTCATGCCATGACTTTCAGATCTTTGAACACCCACATGTACACACACAAATGCAAGCAGGCACAAACACAACACATGGGACAAAACATTACGGGCGTAGGCTTTAGACTGCCTCTGTAACCCTGCCTCTCATTAACACAGACACACATGCGTGCATACTTGCAGTGTTTACACAAAGCGCATACTCACACACAATCAATTGCCCTGTTATTGAGCATCACGCCAGCTCTTCTCCAAGCGAGATCAGACTGGCTTCCCTTCTCTTTAATCCCATCTTGATTTATATAGTCTTCTTCATCTCTTTGAGTCTTTTCACACCCTCATCCTTCCCCCTCTGTTGCTCAGCTCCACCATCGCTAGCCATACATCCCCTTGATGTATTACTTTATGTAGTTCCCCTCCCTCTTTTGAACCTATGTGAACAGAAGGAAGTGCCCTAGGTGGGAACTCTCACTCTTTCTGATCAGTCTTTTCTCTGTAAAATAATGTAGCCATGGTTGCTGGGAATACTATTGGGTTATACCCCTGTTTTTTTTGTCTTGATATGATACCTGCTGAGGTTCTGCTGTGCATCACACTATTCATTCACACTAAACATCATGGTCACTTCTTACTTGTAATTTAAGGGGACATTTTGGCAAATTTTAATTTGTTAGCTGTTTTTAGTGAGAACATCAGACTTATATTCTACTTCTAATAAAAGTCTAAGTTTTGCACCAGGACATGAAAATAGTCTTTTGAAAAACTGTAAAGCTGAAAAACTAGCTCATGTTCAATTTATCCTTCTCTAAGATCTGAAAAACAAAAACTCAAAATTTCTGTCTTAACGATGTGTTATTTATAAGTTGCAATAAAGTTACATCATTGGCCAAAATAGCATTCCTGCCCTTTTGCATTGCTCTCACTCTCCCAGGTGATTGAGTTTGATGACGGCTCGGGCTCCGTACTGAGGATCCAGCCACTGCGCACACACAGAGATGAAGCCATTTACGAGTGCACAGCCACCAACAGTGCTGGCGAGATCAACACCAGTGCCAAGCTTACAGTACTCGAAGGTAAAATAAGTCTTTTTTCCGCTTGGTTTCTTTCTCCACTATGCTTTCACTCTCACTCTTTTTATTTTACCCCTCCTCTTTTCATGCTGCTTTTGCTGGTTTTTTGAAGTGTTTATTCCAATATGTCCAAACGCAAATATGAGTGTTTACCTTCATAATTCATACGTAAACATTCGCAAGCCCTGAGGATATCTGGTATTGGCAGTGTCATGGAGGAGCGGATCTTTCTTAATCTAAACTCCACAAGGTGAGGGGAAAAAAATGCAAGGAATGCGTTTTTAAATAAGATAGCAGACAGCTCAGCAATTCAGCAAATGTATGACTGGAATCCAGTTATATTGTAAGACACATTTGTTGGCTAAAATAGGAGATTTAATTGGTCTCCCTCTCTCAAATAGTCAGTCAGCCTAAACAGAAAATTACAATTAAATCAATTAAAACAAAATGTCCTTATCAGAGGCCTTATTATGAATAATACTGATGGCTAAAATATACAATTTTAATAATTGGTTACTTGTCAGTGATTCCCTGCTTATCCAGCAAACTGCCCCATATGAATATATAAACCATTTTTAGTGTGTTTGCACATACAAATCCTCCATGCCTGCAGGCTATTGACATTTATGGACCCCTTCTTGCATATAGAGTTATTGTATGTGATTTACAGTATGTTGACAGAGGTTCTGCACCTCTCCCTGCTCAGCCTTCCATATAACTGAGCTGTGAGCATGAATTTCTTCCTTAATTGATTGTAATCTGGTCATGTGGGTGCTAGTCACAGCAGGAGTTGATTTCATTAGAAACTTTATAAGAAAAAAGCTCCAGAGCTCGCCAGCAGGAGGATTAAGGACGTCCATAGCCATTACATTGGCATTAAAGCAGAACCCCTCTCATTCAAAGACAGCCTTCTTATCCCTTGTTTGAATCCCATCTTACTTACAAACAACCTTCCCTTTTTCTCTGCCCATGCTGATTTTATGATATCATCAGCCAGGCTTGTGTTATCTTCCCGAAGGGACTTTTCTCCTGCGCAAAGAAAGCTTTTCTTTCTACCCCTCCTTTGCACAGTTTTGTGAGGAATGCAGCACTAACAAACAGCACTAACATGAGATGAAGCGCACATGAATGAGATGAAATAATCAGTGTTAGTGGTCCCCTCAGTTAGTGGAATAGGAAAATGGACGACAGCCTTATTCAACAGTGAGTAACCGTTCTCACCAGCAAACATGCTTTGCATGAAGTCATCTTCTCTCTGTGATCCTGTGCTCAGTGTTGTAGCTACCCCAGAGTCAAGCACCATGCAGACATATGCCACATGATGGGTGCTTTTATCTATAAGGCGTTACTAGTTTACATTCACTGCATACATTTTCAGAACAAGAACCAGACCTTTAACCACGACAGCATTGCCAACACTGTGTCTGTGTTTGGGCTTGAACCACATGTGAAAGTACAGTTATTATAAAATCTTTAGTATCTAAGTCAGTATAATTTTTTTCCAATGCTTACTATTTCTTTTTCATAATATACACCCATTTAAAACTCCTTCAAGCAATATTCTTTATGATAATATTAAATTGAGTGACGGCAACACAGAAGGGTTATGAGTGTTGATGATTCCATCAAAAATGAACACCTGAATCAGCGCCTCTACACAAAGACGAGCCACTGTAAGCTCATTGTTTTGGTCTGACAAAACAAAACAATGTAGGTTAATAAAAACTGTGGACAGCTGCTCTCAGCCTACAAGCTCAAGCTAGCAAGTTCTACGTTACATGTTCAGAATGAAATGGCAGGCAGCCAAAGTAAACAAATGGCTGGTGAAGTTGAAGTCTTCGTCAAACATTTAGCAAGGCATAGAGAGACAGATATTATTTCCAAACTAGGACTTAAGTAGGATGTTGCCAAGTTGTTTTGTGACTGCTAAAAGTAAGCATTCTCTGCCAAAACTTAAAATGATAACCTTATGGGCTGATATACTATAGAGGTTTGTTGCTGTTGTGTGACGGCGGCGTCTCCTCCTGTCCACTAAAAATATGCGCCAGGTCAAATTTTCATAATAATAATGTATACTTTATTAATCCCACAAGGGGAAATTTCAATTTACACTCTTTACACACAGGCCTGAATTACACATATGCTCAGTACCTATACATGCACTAATGGAGAGATGTCAGAGTGAGGGGGCTGCCCATGGAAAGGCGCCCTGAGCAGTTGGGGGTTTGGTGCCTTGCTCAAGAGTGGCGAACTGGCACCTCTTCAGCTACCAGTCCACCATCATACTTTGGTCAGAAAGGGGACTTGAACCAGCGACCCTCCGGTTCCCAACCCAACTCCCTACAAACTGAGCTACTGCCACCCCCAAATATGCGAGCCGTTGGGCGTTCAACAGGCCGGGCAGCAAGCGGAAGGACGAGAGCATCTAGTCAATATACCAAAAGACACCCAAATATCATATACGTCTCCTCTACAACACCATGGATGATAAGAGATTCATCTTGGAGGTGGTAAAACAAGATTTTAACATTATACCACACCACAGATCCTTTTTATGAGGACAACGCTTTAAAAGAGAAGGTAGATACTACCTAATAAACACCTGATTGTTCTTTTTAAGTACTTGTGGACTTGCATCCACATGAAGTTGTCATAATACATTGAGAACCCACATCCTGAGAGGCAGTGAGAATGGTGAAGTCATTATATCACTAAGTCAATCGGGATAATAGGCTTTAGCAGAGAAAAAGAAAGCCAAGCATTAATTATGAATATTCCATATACTGGCACTTTATTTTGTTATGCCAATCCTGCAAAATATAGATTATGAAGCACAGATGTCATATTGGTGCAGCTTTATGCTTGCTTCCACTGTGTTGAAAGGTAGGCTGTAGTGTACAAAGGAAAATACCAAGGTTCAGAAGTGCATTATAGTCACTTGATTGATATTTTTAGCCTAATTCAATGGGTCCAACCTAATATTGTGTCAGTAGTGTGAACTTACTGTATGCAACACCAACAGACCTCAATAATTCCCGTTAAGGGATTTCTTTTGGCATGGAAACTAACTTGTGTCAAAATAGTGACTTAAGCAAAAAAAAAAAAGTACACTGGAGTTGACTTCACGGGCAGTTATTTCACTTTCTGAGTAAGTGACTGGGTCAAAGGCTGTCAAATAATGACTAAGGTGGATGCTACCTTACTTTGTATGAAGAATTCCGGTTTGTTAAGAAAACAAAATGCATGTCAAACTAGACCTGTTCACAGAGTTCTGCCCACATAGGATGTTATGTCTGGAGTTGACCAATGGTCCCTGTCTTTTTTAACCTGAGCACATGATCAGAGTTGGGTTGTGACTGTATAGTTTAGCATACCGTTTACCTGTTGGAAGTAGCAAAGGCATGTTTTCACACCAGAGCCGAGTCGGGCTTTAGCACTTTTGCAGTCAAGAGTCTTGAGTCACTCTGTAATTCTGTCACGCTGTAACAGCCCCGCTCTTTGTTCGTGGCGGTTCTCACGCCCCGTGCCGAGAGGTCACATTACTGAGACTTACATACTGGCCCAAAGTCAGCTTAGCCATCTTTCATTGTGTGTGTGTGCGTGTGCGCGTGCGCGTGAGCGTGTGTGCGTGTAAGAGAGAGAGAGAGAGAGAGAGAGAGACAGCGGTAGAACGTTAAAATGCAGAGTTGTGTTTCTTAATTGTTACACTGACATAAGTCAAAATCTGATAATCCTGAGGCTATAATCATCTTTTTCTAACTGTAGCTATTTTTCCATCCACACGTTTTTATCCGAATTAAGTGATATCGAATGAAAAATGCCTTATGGAAACAGTAAAATTTGATGGAATTTCATGAATATCAACTCAAAGGAAATACGTTCAGTCTCATCGGATTTTATGTTGATTGATATACAGCTTATGCAAAAAACGCTGATGGAAACGTCATTTGCCGAATAAATAATGAATTGCGATTAAGTTTTAGGTTATTTTATGGTTGCAACCCGCAACAAAACGAAGAAGAAGTTTTAGTTAATTTCCACTATATATATAATGTCGCTATAAGCTGGCACATAAGCACTATTATAACTTGTGCAATATTGATCATGTGTTGGTAGATGGCGTAATCCATTTTGTCTAGCAAAACTTTGTTTGCAAATGTTTGCTTAAATGTTGAGCGATTCAGTGCGAAAATTAATGGAAACACCTTAAAATGTCTCAAATCAATTTGATATACCAGTTTGATCGCAAAACAGCATGTGATGTCATTACGCACAGGTTTTTATTCGCTTTAAAGCCTCTGGATGGAAACACACTTTTACCAGCTTTATTCCCATACGTTTTTTTATTTACCGAACTTCAGATAATCTGACTGACAAGTGGATGGAAACTTAGCTAGTGATGCTTTGAAATGGTCTACATGCTAAATTAATTTTCAAATGTACAATCTACAATCCTCCCTTGATTGTGTGTGTAAGAGAGAGAGAGAGAGAGAGAGAGAGAGAGAGAGAGAGAGAGAGAGAGCGCCCATCAGCTGTGTGCAGGTCTGACCTGTATGGATAAATAATGATGCAGATGATGCTCAGACCGGGGGGGGGGATTTGTTCATTCCCCTTTTTCTTGCCCTCTTGTCCCTATAACGTTTATTTTGTGAATTTTTTTCCTTTCTCTGTTCTATCTATATATCTCTGTGTGTTAAATATAGTCGGCAGTGTGGCTTTGACGTTGTAGGACAGTATAAAGAGATGACCAGAGGGAAGAATGACTCATTACTTGGGTAACGATGCCTATGTTTTGACCTTGAACGCCCCTTTTGAATTGAACTGACTCAGTAAATGTTCAGGTAAATGGTGCTTGTCTCAGTGATGTATGAAATAAACTACTGCTGGCCAGAAAAGACATCTCCGCTCAGAACATCAGTCTTAAATGTAGTGTGCTGCCACTTCTCCATGTCAAGGCAATATTTCATATTTTCATTCCCTTTAACATTTGATGAGCATGTGGAATGTAACAAGCAATGACTCAGATCAAAAAATTACTAAGGTGGTGTCAAAGCCATGTCATGACACTAATAGTGATGATAAAATTGATGAGGTGCAATGAATAGAGTGTTTCCACAGTTGGAAGCTGACAGGTTTTCTCCAAAACAAGAGCCAAATTCTGATGAAACTGCCATCGGCAAAGTCCTTAAAGCTACATGATTTTAATTGGCTTCTATCGGCAACCAGGGAATTACAAAATTGGCATATCCTGGGAAAGGCCTTGCAAAATCTTAATAAAAAATAATGCACATTTTCCAAGTGAAAACAAGTCAGCAAGATACAGTACTTGGTAAGGCAATTCAACACAAACATCCAATTGGAGGTCACATATCACAGAGAAAAGAACACTGTACAAACATTTATGCTGCTCTGATTTCCTTGTATGGCATGAGATGGCTCGCAGTACTGTTCGCTCTGCATTAGTTCTGTATTTCCAAAACAAGCTAAAAGTCGGGAATCTTAACTTTAGTTGTTGCAGTCATTTGTTTGAATCAAATGTCCTACAAAACCCCAGGAAAGTGAAAATCGCAACCCCTATCAACTATATCATTGTAACTTTCAATAGTTTTAGCAAAATCCCTCTAAAATTAAAAAGTTAAAACTAACATAAAAGAGTCAACCGGATATCTGCAGAGCTCCCTGTGACTCGTGAATGTTCTTTAAGTGTGAGCAGAATCTCAGGTATATTCTGTGACTGTTCTGCCGTGCTAGAGAGCCTTTTCTTGTCCTTTGGGAGACAGCGGACCTGTCTCCAGAGAAAAGGAATGTTATCTAATGGTACCAGATCAAAAGCTTCATCATTACCAGAATCCTCCGCTGTCAGTGTGAATTGAAAAGGTTCTTCTTCAGATCGGCTGCACACCGTTTTTGAAGTTTCCTGGCAACTCATTTCTGAACATGTAATGTCGAGAAAAAAATTTAAATTTTTTTTGGAAAGGTCAAATGAGAAATATGCAAGGATTCAAAGCTTTTCCAGTGGAGAAGAAATATACCCCTTGCTTGGTGAAAACATGTCAAACATCAAACTCTGGAGTGATACAGCTCCTTGTAATATTAACAGTTCTGTACTATGAGTCCATGTTATGCCTCTTTAACTTTAAGATTGGAAAAGAGACTATAATTATACTGCAGCATTAAAAACTCATCAGTTTCTGCACATAGTTGAAATGATTTCTAAATGGAATTCAGTACAGTGTCCCAACTTTACTGTGTTGACTGTATTTAGTAGACCTGTGTTTGGTGGCAGTAAACAAATTATGGCCTCACTGGATAGAAAAGGCCTTTATTTTCTTTGCATGCATTATAGTCCCTGGTGCAAAGGCAAAAAATTACTGCGACACAATGCCACTAATAAATATCTCAGAAGCCAGGCAAGTGCGGACAACAAACCTGACTGGATAAACAGCATAGAAATCTCACTGCGCCTCTTCCCAGGCAAGATAAATACATACAGAAGCTATATCGGAATGATTTAATACCAAGCCCTGCTCCTCCGACAACTTAATCCTCTCCTTTCCTTCGTGCTATTCAAATCATCCACAATGACCAAAATAAGGTCTGTTGTGTAACTGCTATTCCCCCACATTACTTTTTCACTCTGTCTGATTCTCTTTTTGAATGCTGGTGGGTATCTGTAATGTTCATGTTGCAATTTTTTATAGATATTCCCTGCAAAATGTAGTTCATGTTTAGCATTATACACTGTAGGATGTTAATGAAAATGATGCAGAGTGTGAAAGTTTGCATTTGCTTTTAGTAGAACAGGTTTGGCTTCCGTCTTAGGGTAGGGCTGTTATTTGTCACTACATGCTGTAGGATACAAAAGCATGAACTTGCACGCACACAAAACCAGTCAGAGACATGCATCCTTACACACACACACACACACACACACACACACACACACACACACACACACACACACACACACACACACAACTACAGGTGTACACCCCCTACTGTATTTTTTAGCTCCATTGTGTCGGTCTGTGTCACAGATTTAATTTCTCTCACCATCTGCTGGCTGCAGGCCCAGCGTCATAGATCATATCCAGCCTGACAGATACAAACTGCATCTGTCTATGCATGCTTCTCCCAAGGACTCACACAATATGGCAGGATAAAATAACCCACTTGGCCACCCAATCTGCATCCTCATATCCTTACTTCCAAGGACTTGGGCATTGTAAGGGGGACAGATAGCTTTTTCAGGTTTGTTCAACGCTGTAGCACCTATATTGTAGTCTCTATTTACCACACCAAAATGCACAGTTAATTAAAAAGACTACAAACAAACTAGAAACATTTTACAATTATTGCATGACACCCACTTTGAGTGTCCTTGAGCAGGTCACTACATTAAGAATCCTTTCTCACTCTCTTGTAGGTTAAAAATTATTTAGGATGAATGTAGTATGATTGATAGATATGCTTGTCAAACTTACCACAGTTAATTGATCTGCTGCGTTAGATTAGTTTGAAATTGGACTAAATTTTTCACATTATATGTAAAAGTGTGGTCATTCTGGAGTCATTCTTGCATTCAAGGCAACATGTCTTCAACCCAGAATTCAGAGACACACAGCACTGACGCTGAAAGTCAGTTTAAATATGTATTTGAACAGTCTTGAAGAAGGTGCAGAGAGGGAAGGGTCGGGATTGAGGCCGAGGTAGAGCTGAAACTTGGAGTTGGTGGACCGTGAGTGTCCAGTTCTTGCTCACCAGAGGGTTGGTCGAGAGAGTGATGAGAGCCAAGCATTGAGGGAAGCTAGCAAGGCTAGGCAAGCAGGGAACAGCAAGGGTGCAGCAGGAGACAGCAGGTTAAGAACAGAATCAGAACAGAGGAGACAAAGTTACGCTTGAGCAAAAAAACAACAAAAGCACAGGGCAAAAATGCAGGAGTACTAGGAGTAGAATAACTAGTACTTTACTCAAAGCCAAGTTACCACATGTTGGTTGAAACGACCTAGCACTGAAAAGGTGAACAGCCCGGGTAGATAAACTGCAGAGGTGATTAGTGGAATGTGCTGCAGCTCGGTTGGAACAGAGCATGAGAGAGTGGCCACGCCCCTTGACCTAGATCCTCAGAGTTGAACTCGCCTCGGCAGGTGAAGACAAACACACAGACAGAAACACAGGGAAAAAGGGAAGGGAATAACGAGCAGGACAGGAAAACAACAGCTGACCATAACAGTACCACCCAGCCCAACGGGCACCTCCTAGCAACCTACCAGGCTTGTCAGGATGGGTGACATGGAAGTCCTAGCAGTGGGTCCAGAATGAAGTGTCTGGGGATCCAGGACCGCTCTTCGGGACCATAACCCTCCCAGTCCACCAGATATTGGGAACCCCTACCCCGTCTCCCGACGTCCAGCAACCTCCTCACTGTCCATGTCAGATGGTCATCGATCTGTACTCATCAATCCATGCTTTTGGCAAGATTTATCTTTAAAGGCGGCAATGTCTGGCCTAAGGAGGGAGGGAGGGAAGGGGGAGGAGAGAGAGAGAGAGAGAGAGAGAGAGAGAGAGAGAGAGAGAGAGAGAGAGAGAGACTTGATCATTACAGCTTTGGCTACTTCCCACCACTTTCTAAATTGTTGAAAGCATGTAATTTGGTATTAAAATCTCACCACACATCTGCAGCCTGTCCTAATGACTCAAAAGGGGATTTACATTTTTCAAATTTATCCCATTACTTCAACCACTTTGGTGAAAACTCAACATCCTGAAAGGTGTTAAGGACAGGCTAATGCTGGGACTTATTTATCCTATTTTCAGTGGGCCAGTGGTTTTCAGAGAGTTTAACACGCCAGAGCTTTTCCTAAAGAACACAATTTGCTCAAACTCTTAAGTATAAAAAGCAGGAAAAAGAAAATTTCCAAATTAACATAGATGCAATTTAGTATCATCTGATGCATTGATAATTATTATAATAACTCCAGTCTTTGGGGGAAAACATCAAAACCATTCCTCTTGCTGAATATAAACTAATTGTGTGCGTGAGTGATCTTGGCATGCTTCTGTCATGAATGACAATGTGTGGCACTTTTCACATATTAATTCTTGTTAGCTGAGCGAAGACGTCTCTCCATCAGGTTCTTTAGGTTCCTGTCTTGGTCATATGCTCCACCATGATAGAGGCTTGTTCTCCATTGGTCACGATTCAATGACAGTGTTGTCCAGCTTTCAGGTTTTATGTCAGAGTCTATAAGATCTCTCTAACACATCCTTGAAGTGCAGTTTCAGGTCTTTCCAATTATAAACTGCAGGTTTCTTGTGTGGAAGGCACTGATTCTACTCTCTTGGGGGCGATATCTTAGCCTGGCTCTGCCCTCCAACGTACTTTCACTCAATTTTCATTTCCCTTCAATACACCATCTGGGTTTGTGGTATATTCTGTGTTTTTTTCCGGGCAAATTTTAACCGGTTCAAATTAGCAAACAGAGGGAGTGGCTGAGAACGATGACGTTGAGGCCATGTGCTAGAGTTGTAGTGCCGTAATGGCGGCGGAGAAAGATGCGAGTGAAGCCATTCAGTCCATTTGGGCAACGCTGCCGAATATCCAGAAATTAAAGCCCGAGCAAGAACAATCTTTCATGAGCTTTGTCGGTGGCCATGATGTTTTTGCCCTCCACCCCACGGGGTTTGGGAAAAGTTTGATTTTCCATCTCGCTCTGTTAGTGGTGAAGGAGTTGGCTAAGGCTAATGCTATGAGGCTACTGCTAGCAATGCTAATGCTAAATATATATAAAACTTCAACAGAGTAGCCGCTTTCAAGGAAGTTAACACTTGCCAATAGAGAGTGGCCAGACTCTCTGTACAAATGAAATGTACGAGAGTCTGGTAGGACCAGGCTAGCGATATGTAGGCCTGGTTTCAGATCCATACAGGAGTATACTCACTACACATGCTTCGTACACTCTAACTTTGGTTTGCACAGATAGATGTATATTCCTCCAGACTTGTTTGGTTAGATGACCAAAAGTAGAGGCTGCTTTTCCTAAACATTAAATGTATCTTTGTTGTCTCTTGTGTATTGTCACCTACACAGGGTGGACAGTATAGTAACACCTGTACAGTAATAGTCCTGCAATAAATACTGCTTTTGTGCGATGATCACAGTGGGGAAAAAGTATTAATACTTCATTGTTGTTCGTGTTGATGTGTCCACACTCCATACTACATAACAGCCACAGTAAAACATTGTTGCTGTACCCTGTTGCTGTTTTAAACTCGACATCCTGGCTACTGTTGATTGTCAGGACCGATTGAACTCCTTATCTTGTCTCTGGATTTTAGAAAATATTGGAGATGTGACAAGACATGCACATCCCTTGATATCTGTGCATTTGTCCAGAAAAGACAGGTCTATCCATAAATTGACATCTGCTATTAAGTAGGCCTATCTGTCACAAACAGCTGCAAGAGGCTTTTATTATTCAATTACAGCTTCTAACTGAAGACTTGTTTGTGAGAGCATGACCAATGTGATTATCAAAAGTGTTTCACCATGCGTGTGTACTGAGTGACACTTCTTCAATTAGTAAGTATGAAGCAAAGAACCAGGTCGTATTTGTCATCCTTTTTTTTGCCTTTTTGCTCTCTATGTTTGTATGCACTTGCTTATGATTATCTGAGCCCAGATATGGCAATATTATTTTTCCAGAAATATAAATGGCCTCAATCAACATTAACACAGATGGTGATGAAAACTGTCACTCACAAATGCGCTCCTGAATCAAATTGATATTTGAAGGGTCAAATGCTTACTTACACCCGAGCCCTGCAGACAGTTACGGTGTTATTTTTGTATAAAATCAATTCCCTGATTTCTTCATCTTTTTTTTTTTTTTTTTTACTTTAGTTAAACATGTTTTATGCTTCAGCCGTGGTTCAACCTGCTCACACCCCCCACACACCGTGCTGCATTTTTTAATTCAACAGTTGTTAATAGGAGGTCTATTACTTTTTATTTCCTCTCCATGGCACAGGAAAAGCATCACAATGCTGTGTTATATTTTATCAATAGCATTAGTAATAACAACATTTCTAATGTTTTACCCAACTTTTACACCAGCTCAAAAATTACTAAGGCAACACATCACTGATACAACTTCAACAAAAATGTGATATACATTTATTGCCTTTTTCATTATATTTCATTTGCTGAAACATATTGTGCATGTTTCTGTATAGGAATAATAAATAAAAACAACACAGTGCACATAAGAAAAACCTCACCTGACATTCCTCTATTTGTTAATAATGAAACTCTGCGCCTGTACCCCAGCAGGTAAAGAGCAAGGTCCACCTTAAAGATCTGCAGGCCAATGAGTCAATGGCTCCCCAGGCCCTCACTGGCTGTGGATGGATGGGCCCACTGCATGTCAGGGGGCTTCTAATACCTACACTCAATGAGCTGGCTAATGGGAGTCCTTTCACTCTGACCCCTTTTCCTCACACATTTACACACCAAGCCCTCTTGGCTTACCCACTGGGCCATAGAAGGCAGGGGAGAATGGCTTGACTCACTAGCAGCCTTATAGCTTGGCCTTAAACTTGACATTTTTCTCATGTTTTAGAGGCATAGTCCCATTTTCTCAAAGCTGCTAAGCTGTGTTTTTTCAAAGCTGTAGTTGATCGGCCTGATCAAAGGCACTGTTTTTTTGCATGCATTACATCAGCATCAATATCTTTAACCTGTTTATTAGCAAGGGGAGGTTGACTGAGCAAGCATGCTTAGACTTAGACTTCTCTTTATTAATCCTTTTGGGATGACTCCCTCAAGGAAATTGAAATTTCCAGCATCCGTTTTCAGCAAGAATAATACAGTATAGAGAGAAAAAAAAGAGGAAGACAGCATAAATATAACAGTAATAATAATAACAATAAAAAATAAAAACTTTGGCTATAAAAATAGACATTTCCCACTATGGATTCAGGTCTGTTCTGCTTAACACTCACAATGTCAGGTCATGTTCACCAAGTTCTTTTCTTTCTTTCTTATTTGTTAGATAAGAACAACAGCCAATGATCAACTGTGACTGTTTGAGGAAACAGGTGTTTGTTTTTCCTAATGAAATTGTGGTGAGGTCAAAAACAAGATTGTACCAACTACAGAAAACAAAATAATAAAATGGTCACTGGATTATTAGCCTTAGATATAGGTAGTAGAATCACATTTGGCTTTACTGTAAACATAATAATATGTGGATCTGATCACTCCTAAAAACATTCATAGCTGCAAATAATTCACTATAACCACAGAATAATACCATCCATCAAGCAATTTATGGTTGAAGGTCATCAATCCTGTTTCTTTTACCTCTTTGCTACAGTTGAACAGCACTGATGACGTGATTACATTTGCCTCTTTCGAGGTGAGCAGTTAATAGGTCATGTCACCGAGTGATATTTTAACACCCATCACTACTGCAAAACACAACAAAGTTGAGGCTGTCAACATTGACTCTCAGACTGAGAGTATAAATAAAGGCTGTCACTGGAGCCCAGTTGTGAGGATTTAATTAACAGAACCTGCCACATTCCACGACATCCACTGCCTTTCTCAGAACTCATAAAAGCCATCCCTATCTGCTGTAATTATACTAAACATGTCACAATAAAGCTCTGCCGATGATTAAATTGAGTTGAGGAGAAGATCAATTAGTTCATTTATTTGCAAACCGCCGCTCTGCTTTCTTATGTAGACCGATTTCATTAACCGTCACGCTTCCTGATTTTTGGTCGTGTCCTTGTTCCTTTTTCCCAAGACACCTAGAGGAATAGCCTGCCTTATTAGCCACATCGTATTACCACATACATTTACCATGAGCCCTTAGGTCTTTCCATCTTAGAGGCTGTTACATTAAAATGAGTAGTAAACCACAAACCGTGTACTCCCTAATATTAAAATCTCAAGGGTCTTCAATCAAACTCCTGTTGGTAGGACCACAAGGCAAGGTGTTGAGCTGTAATCTCAAAATGAAAGCCTACAGCTGTGCTACTCATATATGGTAGTTAATGGAGGATGTGATTCAGTGCAGCAGTGCTTGTACTACAAGGTGACTCGGTCAGCATAACCATGTGAATTCAGAAGACCACCCTTGGGTTCCAGTAATGGTCAGAGGCCACGGTTATGTACTAACTGGTGCACCGCAGCATAAATAACAGGCACAGGGCATCTGGCAGGGTCGTAGATCATACTGACGACAGTGGAAGTATGATATCAGATAGGAAAAAAGGGAGAACCAGAGATGAATAGAAAAGTGGAAAGAGGGAGATGATAAAAAGAGAAAGGGAAGGAAGGAGTTGGGGGGGAATTAGATGACTGTTATTGATTATCTGCCTGTATGCGAGGAAGTAAGGCCAAATGTTCTGCTCTTCCAGACAAAAAAGTGTTTTATTTCAAAGGTCATGGCATGCATTACAGTCTATTTTACTCCAAGTATACTTGGATAAACAGCAGAACGAGTATGTAGCACTGAGTGTACTAACAATGGCATTAACAGTGTTTTTATTATGACTGTGTTTTTGTCAAGGTCCGTTGAATGCAGGTGTGTCAGTGCGTGCAGTTTATCTTTCCTGAGCACTATTTGTTTGATGCACTACCGCCATAGCAACTGCCATAACACCTGGTCTAAGAGATAGTGTGTCAGAGACAACAGGCTTAACATATTAAGACTTATTTCAATTCACATTTCATGTACATTGTACATTTGCCTCAATTACTATGGATATTTCCATAATATTCATGTCATTACAACAGAATTACATCAATGGCCTCCTTACTGGGTCTTTGATGTAGTGGTGTGCCATGTCATTCCTGTTGAGGAGACCTCTGCAGTGGGAGCTCTGCCAGCTAGTATTTCTCTGAGGAGCAGGAGGGTCCTGCTCACGTGCCCTTTATGGCAGAAAATGTGAGAAAACTCCTTGCCCCTGATGTTTTGCAAGTCAAAAGCGCCAAGGCAGTTACATGAATACCAGTCGGGTCTGTCAGCCTTTTCTGTGGGTTGTTTTTGTCAGTGCCTGAATGTCACAAGATTTCAGAAGGAATACCAGCAAGTAGTACTTTACCTATCAGGGACATACAAGGTAAAAGTTGAATTACAGAACATTTTAATAAGCAATAGCTGCAACAATGTATTGATACTGAAAAACCTTGTTAGTCCTACATTTTTATCCATTACCACTGTCCAAAAAAAGAGTGTAATACCACCGTCACCTTTGTGTTTGTCATAAATCCGTCCATCAATTATCTATACTCTATTACCATTGAGTGTCGCAGGAGGCTGGCAACTTACAACCTGAAGTGTGTTAACCCAACCTGCATGTCCTTAAGGGAAAAACAGGCATGAAGAGAACATGCAAACTCCACACAGAAAGCCAGCCAGCAGGTTCAAACCTGTATAGTGACTATACACTATACAGTGCCACTATGCCACTCCTCATAAATCCTCTGCAGTGAAACATTTTCCAAGTGAACTTGCTGAATGTTTTATGCACCATCAGCTGTCTAACTATTCATAGAGCTCTTTCAATTGAACTGATCTTAGCTTTGGCTATCTGTTTGCACCTCCTGCTGCTCGCCTACACGTCTCACACTTCTGTGTGTCATGCAGATGCAAATGTCTGTCTCGACGATGTTCTTGGCTAGAAACAGCCGCAGGCCATGCGCTTTGTTTTTGCAGACGACTCGTCTGCTTTTACTGCCAGGTTGCCTCAAGACCAGTTGAGACGTAGAAAACACTTCTTGCACTGTATTTAGTTTCCATCACAGGTTGGGCTAGCGGAAAGGTGAACATTTAAAAGGCTTTAAAGGGGACATATTATCTTTTTTGTGTTTTCTGTCAAATTTACAATGTTATAATGTTGGATTTTCATAATGAGGTAAGCGAATTTTAGACAAATCCTTGTGTGAGCTAAAACGTTCAAATTTCCAACTATTCTGAACGCCAGTTTCAACAGTTTATTCTACTCTTGGCTAAGTCTTACGCAACTCTAAGCCAGCCTGCTATGATTGGTCATTTGCTTGACTTTTTTTAAGTCACTGGGTTGTTAACATATATTTTACTGCTATTAGTATGTAGTCATGTAGACTACATACTAATATATATGTCATTCATTTGTCCCTAATTCCTGGTCACATTACTCCTGAAACATTTTTGTTTATGTAATATTTGGTTTTAAAAGCCTTAATTTATTTTGACTGTAGAAATAGCTGCTATATTCTATTAGCTAACAAACTAAGTGTCCACTGCTAACTATAGTAGCTACATGGCTAATGGCAGTAAACAATGTTATCTGGGCAGTCAATGTTGTTAAATTCCCCAGGTTGCATTACTGCTGAAACAGGTCTGATTGGGTAGTGTTTGCTTCAGAAGCCTTTATTTGTAATTTTTGACGAGTGCTGCTTCGTTCCACTACAATCTAACGTTAGCATACTGCAAACTATTAAGCAGCTAGGTACATGCTAACCCAACACAGCTGTAATTTTGGCCAATGCTGGTCAGTACTTTGACTTTAATCTTTGCTTTTTCACAAATGTAACACAATAGATTCCTCTTTCAAACATTTAGCCATCAGTTAAAAACACATCCCCACACACAAAAAGTAAAATTAAATATCCAAATGGCCTACATATTCTCTAGCAGTGCATAAACCCAGTGTGTTTTTTTTAACCTATAAAGACAGTCCATTGATGTATGTTTAAACGGGTAGATTTTAGAGCAGTAATATTTCATGAGGCAAGTGGCTGTGTTGCTGTCACAGTGGTCGTTTGCTTTGCACTATCAAAGGAGACATCACCTTTAATTGTTGTCATCTATCACTTAGCAACAGGCACATGTGGCGATCATAAGGCTTTTTATATCTAGCTTGAAATGAGATCAGCTTAGATGCATAAGAGAAGGAATTTAAGAAAGGCTCACTCACTTTAATTGTTGATGCCACACATTGATGCTGAATTAGATTAACTATTAATACAGAATGAAGCAATATGGTTTGGACCACTTGCAAGCATGCACACAATTCATGTTCATGTTGTAGCAATGTTTTTGCATGAATATTCCTCGACATATGTTTTATGACTGGATGTTTCCTGTAAAACGACCTTTCTTTGGTGCAACTCTCATTTAAAACATTGATAGCAGCACATGCCATTCACCACTATTCTTCACCACTATTCGATTCTGAAATTGAAATGAGACAGGCATGTTTTTATGTACAGCTGTTTTATCTTGTGCCACTGTGTCAGGGCTCCCCTGTTATGAAGGAACTGGGTTGTCTGGAGTGTTTTCCCCTATTGAGATGAGTGTGTTTGAGTTGAGGGAAAAATGCTGGCTGATGTTAGTGTGGGATTGAGCCCCAGCAGCCTCTCAGTGGGACATGAGGACAGGGACGGGTCTCTTTCAGCAGGGCTCTGATTAGACCCATCGCCCTAGCTGCCACGCTCCACTCACACTGGTAATTGGAGCTGGCAGGAGGTTGGCATGTACCCCTCCCCTGCTCCTCCTCTTCTCCTCCACTCCCCCCTCCTTTTTACTTTTTCCCCTCTCTCTCCCCTCATCTAAATCTTACCTCACCTGCCTGTGGCTGTTTAAGCAGAGGCACTCCTCCTTGACACAATAGTTTATGATTACTGTATCATGTTTTCTTAATTTCACTAATTACCATATTTGTAATTTACTCTGTACAAATGATGTTGCCAATGTTTTCCCATGACTTGTGTGTATAGTTAAGGCCCCCACTGTTGTCCTAATTGAGTAGTTGTACAACCACAAAACCCCATAAAGCCTTCCACTCCTGCCCTCTCTTTTCTAACAAACGGCTACAACCACTACAAACTGGTTTATCTGCTAAGTTGCTCTTATTGCAGTATTACTCTGTGCGTGATAAACGGCTGTTGAGAGAACAATGGTCCTTATTTTGTACATGGTAGAACCAGTTCATGTTTACTTAGCATAGCTCTGACACCTTTCTGCCTCTGGCCTTACTCATTGCTAAACCAGGGCATTTCTTCTACTTTTTGTTGCAACAGCTGTATCACAGAAGCACTTCACAAATAAGTCTCATTAAATCTTTCTGCTTTAAGAAAGATTGGACTTTTCAGAGTGAGACATCTACTATGCTATATCAGATTAGCAGCAGTACACCGGTTTGCATGCAACACTTTCTGACTGTTAAATCAGCATACATGCAAAATAAATGACCAGCTTGGTAGTTATAAGTGCCATGCATGGCATTGATATTTCTTTGTTTTTTTTATTGCAACATTGTTTATCTTATTAATGTAACGCCTGTGTGACATTAGCGCAGGTTTTTAGCCTGACTCGTATTTTCTGCCTGGACTAAACAGAGAAGTGGAGCTTTTTTTTGATGAATTATACTCCAGACAAGAGGGCCTTTTTTAATAAAAACACACTCTATCTTGACAAACATCACCCTACTTTGTCTGCAATATTTCATTGGATTCTCTTCAAATTTCCCCATGTCTTTTCTTTTCCCTTCAACTTAAAGAGGACTGAACAAAGGCATGTCTTTGTCTTCCTGAGATGACAAGTTGGCAGGCAAGGCCAGCCACAGGAGCTGGAGTAGATGGAAAGACAGATGGGGCTCAAATCTTACCTATCAGCTTGACAAGATCTTGATGAGTATGTTTGTAGAGAGAACTTTCAATTAACATTCAAAGTTGTCCAATTAACTTAACATTACAGACATTTATTATCTTTGCTTTAACCTGGTTTAAACAAGCCTTGAAAGGTTTTGTTTCCTTTGTGTTCACAGTTTAAATCAATGAAATCTGTTTTGTTTGCTTAAGACATAGAACTGCTTTAATGTATGGTTACACTACCCTAGGAGTAACTAACTTATATAACGCTCCTGTAAAAGTACACACTATGAAAACAACATTGAAGCTAGTCTGCCTTCTAAATATGTGTAACCTTTACTGTACAAGCGGCCTGGCCCGTCTCATTTAACAATTTTCCATGTTAAAATGAGCACACCAAATGAAACCATGGTGCAATGAAAAAATGTCCAGTTTTAATAACAGTTCACCTGCAATGCAAACATTAAAACGTAAGGGATAGATTAATGTATCTATAAGCATTACAGCAGCACTTTTGAAGGATTCTCTGTGCTATGACAGAGCCGCTGACTCGTGTAATAACTCCTTTGTGTCCTTCTCCCTGTTTTACCAGTGGTTTGCATTTTTCACAGACCAGAAACCTTTGCCAATAATCCTAATCATAAATAGTCTATATGTGATCGTTTGGTGTTTATGTCTGTGTTTATGTTGTAGCGTGGTTCTGTCCTGTCTTGCGTTTTTCTAGGTATTTTTGGTCTTGTCTTGTACATGTCCTGTTTCCTGTTTTATTTTGAAGTCTGGTCTCTCTCTTTGTCTCGTGTTGTATTTAATTCTACTTCTTGTGTTTTCCCACCCCCGTGATAAACTGATGTTTTCCACCTGTCTCCCAGCCCTCTTGTCACCTGCTTCTTGTTACCTTGTTACCCACTATATTTAGTCTTTGTGCTTTCTTTGTCCTGAGTCAGATCCTTGTTTCTGTTTGGTGTATCTGTGTGGTTAGTCTCTGTTGTACTGTGATTCCTGTTTGCCTCAATTTTTGATTTGCTTGCCCGCCTGTTTTGCTGGACACCTTTTGTTAGTTTGAACTTCATTTTTGTTTATTGAACCTTCGCCTTCAAAGCTGAACTTTGCCTGCCTGCCCTCTTCGTTTGGGTCCTACATTCCTACCATTCCATACCCATGTAACACTATAGAAAGCAATACAAGAGGGTTTGGTAGAAAATATTCCATGCTAATATTCCAGTTTCTTTAGTGAAAGGCATAGTTCCACAAAGCACAATAGCATAAATAGCAATTCACCTCAATATGGTATGACAGACTTCTCAATACGCCTCACTACAATGCCTGGGGTAACTGCTTGGTGTGATTGATGATGATCAGTGTCATGCCTCATTGCATCGATTGGTGTCCATCATATAGATACTTTATAATAGACCTTGCAGGACGCTAAAACCATTTTCTTGCTGGGACATGGTATGATTTGGGGAGCCCAACCATGTGTTACATGTACAACATGAACATGTAAACATTGGGACTCAGCAGAGGAAGAGTGCTAGATAGACTTCAATGTACTGACTTTTATTTTCCATTTTCATGGTTGATTGAAGATCAGCCACCATCTCGGGGCTACAGCACTGAAACCTATAGAGATTTGTAATATGTTGGGACAAGCTTATCTTAATCAGTGGATTATTTATGTGCATACACCTATATTCACATTTTTGTCACCAAATCTTCTGACATTTTTGTTTCTTCTAAATAAACTGTAATTCAGAAAATGACTGCAGCTTTAACATTATGTTGGGTGTGTATCTACAAGTTTCTCTCTCTCTCTCTCTCTCTCTCTCTCTCTCTCTCTCTCTCTCTCTCTCTCTCTCTCTCTATATACACCTTTCCCTTCTCTTTCTCTTTGAAGGTTAGACAGAGCAAACCACAGAGGAACACAGGACGCCACTGTTACCATTATTCCTACAATGTCAAATTGTCCAGTATTTTTTCATTGTGCTGTAGTTGTCTGTATTGTAGAGGTATCCTGATTTCAGTTTGGATGTCAGAAAACAAATCCTATATCGTTAGACAGGAAGTAAGCCCCACCACAAAGATAAGAGACCATCCAGAGATCTGTCAACTAAAACTGAATATGAGACGATCCGGGCAACAGGCCAAACACAAGGGTGAAAGCAGGAACAACTGCTCTGCTGGGGATCAGAACAAAGTAAACACCCATGCACCTATTCATGCTCCAGCCATATACGTTTACATATGGATTTTTGATTGACACAAGCCAAGTGAAGAGGAAAAATCCAATTAAATGTATCCCTTAGGCTTGATCTTAAGTTAGACAAACTTCTTGCTAATGTAATTTTAGAGACAATCAAATCAAAACATCGGTCCACGTTATAAATGTCTGCTTAAGAAAGTATAAAAAGTGCACCAAAAATACTTAGAGTAAATAAAGTACAGAATAAATGAGTCAAAGTTAGATTTTTAAAGGTGCATTTTTGGGTCTTGGAGAATCACTTCTTGCCACTAAATGCTTATAGTTTGGTTATTCCTACATACAAAAGATTACAGTGTATTGTTCTCATAGCTGATGACTGATGTGAGACAACCTTGTCTCACTTCTTACTCCGCTCACAATGGACAGAAGATGTTTGTTTTGTGTCTGATGAGTCCAGAGTGAACAGTCACTTTCATGTCTTAATTAATTATTAATTAATGCTGGCTCTCTCTCTCTCAATCACAGTCATACATGGTTGACCAGCACAGGGTGTTAGTTTGAGAATAAATGTCATGCGCAAAGACAACTTGTTTTTGTTCTTCTCACCTATCATGACACAGATTCTCCTGAATACATTAATTCATTAGTTCATTTTAGTAGCCCATTCCGTTTGACTTTAGTGACATTGTAATCCTGTGATGTGCATGTATTTCCTCATCTTTCTTAAAAAGCCAAATCTCTGTCTTATATTAATTCTGTTCATCCCTCTAGACCAACTATCATATGCTCAACCTGCAGTTAGGTATCTTCTCATGGTGAACCAAAGACAGGAGTTACAATCATTAGCACTGTTCTCAGGATTTCCTTTTAGTACTCTTGCCTCAGGGACAAATCTACATATGAGGAAAAAGATAAAAGAGATTACAAGTTTTAAGAGCAAGCTGATAATAAGACCTCTCAAGGGCCATCATGTTTCCTCCTTATTAACGCTGTCCAGAGGTTAAATTACAGTTTAGTTTGAGGGCAGGTGGGAGTTAGGATTGCAGCACAATTAGTAGGGGTGCATGATTCAGAAAATGTCACAATACGATTCGATATTGACTTTTAGGCTCAAGATTTGATTCAAAATTGATTTTTGATTAAAAACCGATTCTCAATTAAAAAAACGATTCACAGTATGTAAATGTAGTTACTTTTCCCATGTGATATGCCATTACAAAACGAAGAAGAAAAAAGATGAATTGATTTTTTGTAATTCTATGAATCGATTTTGAATCTGTAGAGCTTGAATCGTGATACGAATGTGAATTGATTTTTTTTTTGCACACCCCTAACAATTACGCCATGCCAATGACAGTTTTTGTAACAGCATTAGACCAAATGTAAATTGTAGAAACCATTACAAAACACAAATATTATTTGGGTCATTTATTTTAAAGATAACAATTCTGTTTCTGTTTTGCTACCAACAAACGTCAAAACTCAACACAGTTTAATCTGAGTAAGAGAGAAAGAGAACTCAGGGGTAAACAATTGCCTAAGTGTTCCTAGTTGGTCAACCTTTGTAAGGTAGCTCTTTACTCTAATGACTAGACTGAAGGTTTTCCATCATATAAACACATACTGTAAGTGTTAAATGTCAGAAACTGTATACTGGGATGCCTCTCTTCCTGATGACATTTGGAATCCGATATGCCAAACCTAAGTCTGAAATAGCCCAGCACCATGTATTGTTCATATTTTGCTAATCTTATGATATTATGTCAGTATATATTTTAAAACAACCTTATACGTTAGAATACCAAATTGTGCTTTAAGGATTATACTTTATGTGTTGTCATGGATATGCTGTTGCATTTATAATGATGAGTTGGATTATTCAAATAGGTTTGTTTAGCTTGCTAAGCCTAAGGCGGCTCATTTATGCATGGGTGCCCAGAGACTGATTGCAATCCTTTCTCTGTCTAAACCTGGGACTCCCCGTGCTGGGTAATAAGGCTGCTATGATAATCAATCAGATTTTTTTTTCAACCCAATTTGAAATCCAAATCATATATTCTGCTCTTTCACTAACTTTTGTGTGCGTGTGTGTGCTTTCTGAATACTGTTCTGCCTGTAGCACCTAAAATGTATTTCCTCTCTTACATCATCACGCCTCTCACAGCAATTGAGAGCCTGTTTTGTCAGAATCCTTTTGTGAACATGTTTTTACTCTTCTTGTTTGTTTGTTTGTTTTACCCCTAAGTTTTTGTTTTTTTGTGGCTCTGGATATACTAAAAATCTGCCCTTCTAAAATTTCAGAGAACCAGATCCCCCATGGCTTTCCCACCATCGATATGGGTCCTCAGCTGAAGGTGGTTGAAAAGACAAGAACTGCCACCATGCTGTGTGCTGCCAGCGGAAACCCAGACCCTGAGATATCCTGGTTCAAGGACATGCTTCCTGTGGACATCAGCAGCAGCAATGGGCGCATTAAACAGCTTCGTTCAGGTACAATTTGATTTGATCTGATTTTATTTCTTCAAGGTGTAACTTTACATGACATACTGATAATGTAAATATAGCTAAGGAAAGTTGCAGTACAATATGCCATCAAACACCGACAGACATGAGATATGCTAGATTATGTGAAAACACAAAATGTCTTTGTAGTCATGTATGGCTTCATGTATTCTCTTTCATCACAAAGGACATGAAAGTTTGATTCAAAGTTGTCACATTGATTAGTTAGCGGAGTTCTTGCAGAATTTTATTCCTCACTGCTGCAGCCACTTATAAAGTTACACAGAAGTTGGGATGAAGTTGTTCCTGAATTTCTGCAATCTTTGACAGTGATGCATGAGCTTGTAACCATCCAAAGTACAGAAAGAGAATTTTTCTCACCATATTAAATACTCTTTAATCCCCTCTTAAACATGCAGCTGGGTGACAATGAGGCCAGCCGATGATGCACTAGCTCGGATTCAACGTTGCAAAATTATGAGGTGCTCCTTGATCACAGTAGCAGTCCACTTGATAAATAAACAGTGCTTGTCTGACCTGGATGAGATGAAAAAATGTGCAAGGTGGAAAGATTAGTGGCTTTTGACCAGATTCAGTCTTGTGACTCCTTATTTAATCTACCTCACTTAAAGTGTCAGGCCAGGCTGCAGGTCTAAGGCCCCAAAGATTAAAGATGAGAGCTACTCCAGAAAAAGCCTGGCACTAGAGCTGCCCAGCGGAAGGCGAATACAGGTCACTGGAGCATGTTCACTTGGACTGTCCATTTAAATGAGGCCCTAACACAATCACAACCCCAATTAGATATAGATTTCTCACAAATTAGATAATAAGACAACCACTTAATTGTTTGATCATGTTTTTTATAACAAGTTTACAAATGGGCCTAAAACTGGGATTCTCTTTTTTTTTTTTTTTTTTTTTACTTCAAGGAACAAACTTTTAATTAGTTTTTTTTTCTTAGAAATAGTGAGAGTGCCTGGAAATATGCTGATATGTAATGCCCTCAGACTAACAATTCTTTTTATCCACCACCCTTCTTGACATCTGCTGCCATATCAGGATTTACATTATAGCATATGACCTGAAATGAGATGACAGAAAAAAGCGCATTAATTTGCTGCCACAGTTTAACAGAAAAGGCAGACCCAGTTCCTCTTATTGCATCACACTCACTCGATTTTTAGTGAGCACACAGACACATTTAGTCTTTCTTTTCACACCATCCAAATCATTCATTCTGTAGAAATACTAACTTCTTTTCAATTTAATATCTCTGACCTGAATACGTTTTTTCTGTGCATCATTCTATTTATTGTGTATGACTTTTATTAATCTTATCTTTTACTAACTGCTTTCTGCCCAAATGCAGTCTGTACAAAGAGTAAGGTCATCTTAAATGAGAAAGCTTAATTGTAAAATCAGCTTAAACTGCATACTATTTTACTGCTACTATGAAGCAAGCAAACTTGTGGCTGTAGCTGTTGTCTGCAAATACAAAAGTAACAGCATTCAAAATGTTCTCCTGAGTGAACGGATACTTCTTAAATGCTGTGGTTTTTCTTAGTCATGTACAGACCAGCATTGATTAAGTACACTTTGTCACATTGCATTTACTGTCATTTGCTTCTACTCTGTATCAGTTTTTTTCTCTTCCTTTTTATCAGTGGCCTGTCAAAAGCCATGATTTTCTCTCCCACTGATATAAGTGGATTACTAACTAATCTCTCAACCCTGTTTGCATCGAAATTACTCCCACCTAGGTGGTACACCAATTAGAGGTAAGGATGATAAGTGTGATGGAAAATATCACTTCCACACCATTCCCTCACGTCCACATCAGACCCCTGCATTCCCCCCAAATGCCACATCACCAGGTTCATCCACACTGTTAGCGCCAACCCACCCTCTTCAACTTCCCCCTTTGTCTCTTCTCACCATGTCCTGTCTGCTGTCTGCTCCATAACAAACAAATGATTGCCAACCCTGTCATGTCAGGTGAATGGGATATGCAAATGCACAAGCAAATTCAATGTGTTATTTTGTAAATTATTATTATTTTTTTACTGTTAAAAATGAACCATGTTTATGAACACACACACACATATACACAGAGAAACATTTTTCGGCTTCAGCCTCTGCTCTGGCTTTTTTAGCAAAAAGGGCAGAGGAGTTGCATTTTAAACTAAAGGTCACTATGGCCACAAGAGGATCTACCTGCCTCCTCTGTGCAGCCTTCAATGTAAATTGAAATAGCTGCATAGGCTGTATGCAAATGCATGGCCCAGCATGGGAACAGGATGCCTGGTAGAGATTGTTAAGGTGATAACTTCAACCCCTTTTTATGGTAATCATGCTTTTCCCCTGACTGAAACCATGATTTCCGATCAACAACAGTGAGGTAAATAGTGGACGTCTGGGGCACGCTGAATACATTTGGAGCTACCAGCTGTCTGGCTCACCGTGTGCGTCCATGGCTCCAAATACAGCCCATATTCAATTCAGTGTTTAACTCTTTAGGAGTTAAGGCAGCATCGAAGGGGTGTTGCATCTCTGACAACTGCCAAAGCAGTAATCTTCTACATTCCTGTACTACTCAAACTGTTTTCTCCCGTGGGAGAATGGGCAGATTGACAGATTGGTGACACTAGCATTAATATGCAAGTGCATGTCAGTGCTGAATCAGGCAGCGAATTGCTCCGTGTGCAGAGCAAACACCTTGGAGAGATATGTTGTCATGAGATCTGAGATGGTATTATCACGTTACTGCCCCGCACTGTTTCACTTCTCTTTTTTGCTCTTGTCTTGATTCGAGTCCCCTTTGGTTGGTGGTGAACCTGTTTGTTGCATTCATCTCATACTGCATGATGTGAACAAATGTATCAAGAAATCATCCTATGCTGAGTATTTTTAGCATTTTCAAATTGCATGGTGGCTGGCTGTCTTTCATGCTAGTACCATGCTTTTTTGAAGATGTGGTAAATGTCATCACTCGTTTGTGGCATACATATGTATTGCTCAAGGAAGTAGTTTTGTTTTTAAATATGTATTTATTTTTTTTAATCGTTGGATGCAGGTATGTTTGGCTATTTTAGGTCTCTTTTTCAATTTGTCAAATTACAGCTCATCATTTGCAATTCATTAGGAACAATTATATGATGATAATGGACATAGAGTGTCAAAATGACCACACAAAGACAGGTCTCCTGGGCTTTCATGCTTTGTTAGAAACAACATGTTAGCCTTCTGTCTGATGACTACAGCTTTTTGGGATTGTGAAAACTAATCAAAGCCATCTGGCAGAGGAGTGTTTCCCTTGAGGGCTTCGGAGAGGCATGGTGAAATAGTCGGTAATGGAAGAACACAATTATGACTTGCACTGCTAAATGCGTACTCAACAAAGATTGAAGAAAAGGTACTTGCACTGAGGAGTTGCTTTAAAGCAAAATCTTAGGCCATCAAGAAAATGTTTTTGACAAACAGTTGAGTCATCAGTTTAGATTTTACTCACTCATTTTGCTTAAATATGGTTGCAAATTTTATTTTATTTTAACAATTAGGATATCTGAAAACACTATTTACTCTCAACTCAAAACCTCAGAGTAGTTATGTAGAGCAGCATTCCTCTTGAGGCCCATAGCTGTAAATAATATCCTTTTGTTAAAACTGTGTAAAGCACAGATTGCACAGTTGTCAATATTAAGCAGCGGGTTGATTAGTTCTTTACATATTACTATTAGATATTATTCATTCTCCTGCTTTTGTTGTGTTTATTCGGCTGTATACCCTTGTTTTAATATCTGGCGGAGATAAATTACCCTCCATGACACAACCACTTTGGATTGTCAATTATTTCCATAAGCAGAAGGCCTAATCAGATTTTGATGTTTGTGACATGTTATTTAGATGATTAATTGACCCTCAGTCATGGTCCTTTTTTTTTCTGTAACACGACTAGGCACAAATTCTGTTAGCAGTTTCATTAAACTTGCCAAAGCAGCTAAATGCTTATGTTGCCTTAAGCATTTTCACGACAAAACTGTGTCCATGTCAGAGGGACACTTAATTATGCATGAACTGTGTTAGACTGGTTGACTACAGGCTCTCTAGCGAGTCACTGTACAGATATCTGCCGTGGTTTCATGCCAAATTACATCTCATATTCCACAACTGTCAAGACAGATACATTTTTAATCCTCTACGCAGGAGCTCTGCAAATTGAGAACAGCGAGGAGTCCGACCAAGGGAAATATGAATGTGTCGCCATGAACAGTGCTGGGACCCGTTACTCCGCTCCTGCCAATCTCTACGTACGAGGTAAAGTCAAATATCTCTCTCAATTCTTGAATTAATCTGTCATTTCTGTTGTATCAAGCTTTTCCAAACCACAAACAACAATGCAACCTTTTTAAAACATCTTGTCTGTTTTATTCTAAATGTTGTTCACTCACCAGTGACCATGGGTCTTAATTCTGCCAGAAGAGACACTGTACCTCCAATGGTACAGCCAATCAGCTGATTTCAGTTATTTTGGATGGTGAGCTCTTCTCAGGAGTGTGTGTGTGGGAGTTTGCAGGCTGCGTTTAATTGACATCTTTCTTACTAGTTACACCTTTATAATTCTTATCGGTGCATGGCGTCATTCTCGGCATAGCTCCGTCCACCGTCAATCTAAGCAGATTTCTACTTAGCCATGAAGTGAAAACACAGGGCCTTTGATTTTCGAGTGTAATTTCCACATTTAAACCACTATTTCTCTCTTTTTCACTACTTTAACCAATTCTCTAACCATTATCCTTGCCTTGCGATTCCTCCCATGAGTTGAACTAACCTCAACCTCCTGTTTGGCTGGGAATTCGACCAGATGTGGCTTCTGTAAATACAGCTGCATTGAAATTGTTTCCTCCTCTGGCATTGAAAGCCATGCCAGGCCTCCTTTGCATTTTTGTTTTGACTGTATCAAAAGGCTCTATTATTCGTCCCGCACAACCCAGAGCGCCTAACAGCATAGTGGGGTCTGGAGTTTCAGGGTTTGTTTTTGTTGTGGTGTCTCCGTGAGCAGACTAATGCAGGGCAAGGGCACCATTGCACCCATCCTGGAAAAAGCTAGTATAAGAGAGAGAGCCGTCTCAGTCAAGCCCTGTGGATAACACCACCATGTCTGATGTACATTAAACAGAATAGCTTTTCCAGTTGTTAGTGTAGGTGGAGGGAGTGAAATTGTCAGGGTAAGAAAGAGACTCACTCGGCTATCACTTCATAATTTTGTTAAAAGCATACAGTAGTGTAACATACAGGTGATTCCACTGTCTCTTTCCATCCATCAAGATAAATTGAGTAAATTAGTGTCCGATTTTCCTCTTCTACTCCAGACCACTGATTAGGAAATGTTTAATAGGATTAAGAGGTCTATTTTTTTATTTTTTTAACAAATGGTTCTCTCACTAAGATGTGCGCTAGTAATGTTTAGAATCAGTATTTTTCTGATAGGAAAGTATTCGAGTAAAAGTTTTTTTCCAACAGACAGAACTTCCTCCTGGATCAGAGGAATCAAAGGTAAAAATCATCCTCAAGGACCACAGCAGCATTAAACACTGTGGGCTCCAGAAGGTTTAGATCTTAAATCATGACAGGGGGAGATAGTCAGCCAAACAGCAAAGGCGAGGAAGGGATGTAAGTCTTGTCTATTAATCAGAGCATGTCTGTCACAGGTGCAAACTGTTTTTTTCCCCCCTCAGAGGTAATTACAGTAGTTGTGTGGCGTGGCGCCAGCAGGGGCCCCAGGCCCAGCACCACCCAGGTAGCTGTCAACCTGTTGGCCCCGAAACTAACTTTTCCGCCAAACTCACCACACCAGTGGAGAGCTAGAAATCAAACCAACCCTAACCTTTTAAAAGTGTACTTGTCTTCAATAGAGGAGAAAGGCTCTAGCCATGTTTTCACTCCATCTTTATTACCGCTGCAAGAATGAGGAGACAAGACCTGGGGCTGTGCTAACAGAGCTGCGTGATTGGGTTTAAAACACGAGGGACTCAAGACAAGTGGCCTTTGACATGCCTCTCTTCCTTTCCTGTTGTTATATGTTTTTATTTTGAGACACCAGAGGGTTTTAGATTTAGAAGCTTACAACATCTGCTTTAAAACTTGTAAACATGACAAGTTTTGAAAGCAAACTGCCATCATTTGACAACCGTTCCATTTTACAGTGCTGATGTGTAGCAGCAGGCTGTAAAAACATCCAGCACATTATTAAAATGATACTTTGGCTGTGAACAAATCAAATAAATGCAATAATGTTACAGTTCTTTATACATTGTGATGTGCATACACACACACACACACACACACACACACACACACACACACACACACACACACACACACACACACACACCCACACCTGCCGGAATTACATTAAATAGCTTGCAATGGGTTGGTGTTTTGTCTCAACGAATCTGCTTTTCCCCATTCACTGTAGCTACTTTCCGCTACTAATTCCGGTCTGCAGGTACACAAACATACAGCTAGCACCACTGTCAGCACCCTTGTTTGCACATTTTAAAGTCACCAGAAAATGATGTCCTTATATTTCTGTATGTGGGAGGGTGAGACTGGTGGGGGGTGGGGGAAGGAATCGTTTTTCTCTTCCTGTCTGTGCATCTATTTATGTCCTTCCACTTTTCATCCATTAAGAGTGTGTGCGTGTTTGTTTGTGTTCAGGTGCGTGCACCATTTGTTTGCTGTGGGTCACTTTTGGTGACCCTCTTCTAAAGGTGAACTCTATCAACGTGGGCAGAATCACAAGCGTCCTGTGAATGTGCATGATCGCTCATTTGTCAAGTGCTTATCCTACAATGGCGGAGGGATGTCAGCTTCTGTCTGCTGGCACTCCTTCATATAGCCATGTGACATGTCAATATGTCACAGAGGATTAAGTACTGCAGTCGGGCTTTTCTATTACCAAAATATCTTGTACTGTTCTCTGTGTGTGTCTGTGTGTCAGAGAGAGGAAACTTACAAAATTATCAGGTCAATTTTATGAAGAAAATGATTATGTGCAGGAGCACATCTAGTGTCTACATCAACAAGTACTCTTGATATGAGAAATGCCCTTTCAGTCTATCCTTAATGATAATAAATCAAATACAACGGCACACTTGTTACAGTGTGTCGAACTAAATCTGTAATATCAAAACAAATGTGATATTACAGATATAGACAATGTAATTTGTTAATTGCAATACCAAATGATGCCAATGAAAAATGACAAAAAATAAAAAAGTGAGTTTCTCTCCCTGGTACTGTATGTATGCTGTGTTACTGATTGCCTATCTTGGCCATGTCACTAACCTCCGCTGTGTCTACGGAAACACTGTACTGTTTCATTGTGTTGTCTTCCTCTCCCCATCTTTTCATTGCTCACCTTCATCAAATCACTTCATCCACAAACAGATCAGCGTGAAGGTTGGTCATTTTTACTCTTAATCCCCTCCCAATTTAATGCGACATTAGGTGAGGTCAACCATTCTTTCCAGACCCTCTGATGAAGACATTGGTATCCCTTCCTTTAAAAACAAAAATATTAATAATAGCTCTTCCTTATCCATGATAGTGTAAATGTGTTGTTTTGCATGAATCCCAAAATAGTTCTTGCATGCCTTCCAACACCACTCCCCCAAACCGTTTTTCAATTTGAGTCCTGCCAAGACACCACAAGGAGTCCCACGTGAAGTTTGCTTAAGTCATTATTAGATCTGTCTTGTGTTATGTTGCCATGCATTCTTTCCAACCGCTCCCATATTGTCAAAGTCAACCACATCCACCAAGAACTTTAGCTTCCTTCACCCTCAGGCTTTCCATACGCCTCTGTAGGCCCATCAGAGGTGTGTGATGGATTACTCCGGTATTCAGGTGGCAACCGGATTTGTCAGGTATTTAGGCAGCAACACCCCTGCTTCCCACTGAGGGACATGGGTATCAGAACTGACAAAGCCGTTCTCAGGGGATTACTGTATGTCTGCACCGCCATGGGCATCCTCTACCCAGAGACTAAAGTATGTTAGCCTAATGAGAAGACAGAAATCCACCCCATCATTCATGTTATGTTGCAGCAGGAGGCCCTGCAGAAAATAATTTGTAAGAGTTAAAAAAATATATTAAAAAAAATATATATATATACAGTGAGGAAAATAAGTATTTGAACACCCTGCTATTTTGCAAGTTCTCCCACTTAGAAATCATGGAGGGGTCTGAAATTGTCATCGAAGGTGCATGTCCACTGTGAGAGACATAATCTAAAAAAAAGAATCCAGAAATCACAATGTATGATTTTTTAACTATTTATTTGTATGATACAGCTGCAAATAAGTATTTGAACACCTGAGAAAATCAATGTTAATATTTGGTACAGTAGCCTTTGTTTGGTCAAACGTTTCCTGTAGTTTTTCACCAGGTTTGCACACACTGCAGAAGGGATTTTTGCCCACTCCTCCACACAGATCTTCTCTAGATCAGTCAGGTTTCTGGGCTGTCGCTGAGAAACACGGAGTTTGAGCTCCCTCCAAAGATTCTCTATTGTGTTTAAGTCTGGAGACTGGCTAGGCCACGCAGAACCTTGATCTGCTTCTTACAGAGCCACTCTTTGGTTATCCTGGCTGTGTGCTTTGGGTCATTGTCATGTTGGAAGACCCAGCCTCGACCCATCTTCAATGCTCTAACTGAGGGAAGGAGGTTGTTCTCCAAAATCTCACAATACATGGCCCCGGTCATCCTTACCTTAATACAGTGCAGTCGCCCTGTCCCATGTGCAGAAAAACACCCCCAAAGCATGATGCTACCACCCCCATGCTTCACAGTAGGGATGGTGTTCTTGGGATGGTACTCATCATTCTTCTTCCTCCAAACACGGTTAGTGGAATTATGACCAAAAAGTTCTATTTTGGTCTCATCTGACCACATGACTTTCTCCCATGACTCCTCTGGATCATCCAAATGGTCATTGGCAAACTTAAGACGGGCCTTGACATGTGCTGGTTTAAGCAGGGGAACCTTCCATGCCATGCATGATTTCAAACCATGACGTCTTAGTGTATTACCAACAGTAACCTTGGAAACGGTGGTCCCAGCTCTTTTCAGGTCATTGACCAGCTCCTCCCGTGTAGTTCTGGGATGATTTCTCACCTTTCTTAGGATAATTGAGACCCCACGAGGTGAGATCTTGCATGGAGCCCCGGTCCGAGGGAGATTGACAGTCATGTTTAGCTTCTTCCATTTTCTAATGATTGCTCCAACAGTGGGCCTTTTTTCACCGAGCTGCTTGGACATTTTCCCGTAGCCCTTTCCAGCCTTGTGGAGGTGGACAATTTTGTCTCTAGTGTCTTTGGACAGCTCTTTGGTCTTGGCCATGTTAGTAGTTGGATTCTTACTGATTGTATGGGGTGGACAGGTGTCGAGGTCGTGCAGGTCGAGGTCGTGCAGCTAACGACCTCAAACAGGGGCATCTAATTTAGGATAATAAATGGAGTGGAGGTGGACATTTTGAAGGCAGACTAACAGGTCTTTGAGGGTCAGAAATCTAGCTGATAGACAGGTGTTCAAATACTTATTTGCAGCTGTATCATACAAATAAATAGTTAAAAAAATCATACATTGTGATTTCTGGATTTCTTTATTTTTTTTAAAGATTATGTCTCTCACAGTGGACATGCACCTACAATGACAATTTCAGACCCCTCCATGATTTCTAAGTGGGAGAACTTGCAAAATAGCAGGGTGTTCAAATATTTATTTTCCTCACTGTATATATATATATATATATATATATATATATATATATATATTTTTTCATACAACTCGTGTATTTTTCTTGTGATGGTGCGTCTTGAGGGAATCTCATACCTGCCTCATTGCTGGAAGTACTCCGGTGATAAGAAAATTAAACTTTGCAGTATTTACAAAGTGTATGAGCAACAAACTTTTACAATAATAAATAAATAATAAAAACTGCGTTAACGCGCGATAAAAAAATTGTCGGCGTTAAGTAATTAAACGTGCCCAGCCCTAATATATATATATATATATATATATATATATATATATATATATATATATATATATAGCTACTTTTAATAAATGAATAATTAAAAACATTAAGGAAATAGTTAATATCAGATGATTTGGTCCTTAGTGTTAAGGGATGATGACGTTGAAATTGTCCAAGAAAGAGCTAATGTTTTGGTAAATTATCTCTTCACAAAACACACTGCTCAAAGAGCTGACCTGTAAAATATTTAAGAATGAGCTGGCAGTGTGCTGACAGGGGGGATGATCAGCCATCATGGCAGCAGCATCGCCCAGCGCTGCTGCCAGGAAGCCTGGGGGCCCGCTGACTGTGTGCCAGCTTGCTCAGATATTGATTGACTGGACAGGTTCTGCTATCCTTGGGCACTTTGTCAAGGCAGTTAAATTTATAGGTATCCAGCAAGCAAGCATGCAGAGTGGAGACGGGGCTTATTTTGTGGTTTTGATAGAGTCCTGGAGCCCGTCTCTCAATGCTGCTCTCAACAGGAGAGAGGCTTCGGGGAAATCAATAACAATTACCTGCCCTCTAGTCATTTTGTTCCACAGCACCTCTCCAAACTTAACCGCACGCCATGAATTATTCACAACATTAAGTGTTCAATATACACAGGCCCCATTGACTGACTGCTCTTAGCACTGTTTAGTCTGTGGAATCATGAAAGAATAACAGATACTTACTTTTGTAATGGTCGTACATTAGCGCTGCTCCTCTCAGGTTTTGCTTTTCATAAGCATATGCTGTGAAAAATAGCAGCACTTGCAGATGTTACATTTGTGTGAGAAGACCCAGGTGGTTACCAACAAAAGTGGAATACTAACTCTTTTTCCTAGAAATACTCAATGGAAAGTCTGTTGTGAATTAGTCATACTGGAAATCAGATGCTCAGTCAAATTGGACCTAAAGTTCCTCCTTTATCTTCCTCTCCAACTGTACTCAGACTTTTGATCCCATCCCATATCTTTCCTCAGCTCCCGTGCATGCCTTTCTTGAGAATGTCGTCCTTGTGTTGTTCCCAGGCTGGTAACACTACTTGGCCTGTCCAGTGTTTTCATTTAAAAATCATCCATATGCCTGTAAACCTCAAAGATGTCATCGCTCTTAGATGTTATTCTTTCTGGACTGTTTATATTTGTCTCTCATTTCCTTCCTTTATTATGCAGAAACTCCTGAAGTGCCCTGTTGTTCATTGAGTCAATTTGTGAACTTTACATTATTATTATTTATATATATATATGACCTTTACATTATTATATTGATATATAAATAAATATATATACACATGTATGTATATATACGTACATATATACAGTACGTACAGTATATATGTACATATATATATATATATATAGTATATATATATATATATATATATATATATATATATATATATATATATATATATATATATATATATATAGAGTATATAATAATAATAACAGTTATCATTACTTCGTCCTCAACCTTTGTTGACCTCTTAACTGCCCCCAATGTTAAATGGATTTTTTTTTTTTATTTGTCATGCCCTCTGAAAAAGTTAGTTCTTATTAAACAAACTTTTATATTTGTGTTTTGTATTTTTATTTATAGAGGACAACACACATTAATCAACATTTTTGTACCATGTGCCAGTGTTAGCCAGTTAGCTAATTTTCAACCGTAGTCCTTTGGCCAGATGATTTTAGACCATAGACCAACTGCAAAGCTTTGATTTGGGTAATTGTGTGAAACAAACAAAAGCCCAAATACCCAAAACATGCATGATTCAGTGTGTTTTGTGGCTCAGACTTGGGATATTAATATTTTTGTGAGATATCAAGCCATGATGGTATTGATTTAAAAAAAAAAAAAAAAAAGAACAGCAGTGGGTCTTTATAGAGAACCATAATTATTTTGGGAAAATTCAGATGAGTGTGAGCTAGGTCCAGAGAACCAGCCTTCTCCTGACTGGAATTTGTAAAGGTGCTTTTGTGTTTTTTCCATTCCTCCACATAATGAGGGGAATAACAAGCATGGCTATAACAACGTTCTGGTTCAAATTAGATTGGGAAGGGAGGGGTAAAAGGTCGGGGGAGAGGGAAGGTGGAGGGAGAATCACATTTGAAAATCCATTTTCATGTGCAAAAGAGCAATTACAGTCAAGGCTTTTTTTCCAGAGAGACACAGAGATGTTGTAGTGCATTAGGGCAAACAAGCAGTATAAATGCATGCTATAGTGTTTTTAATACACACGACCAGCAGTTGTGGGATAGCTATAATAGGTCCTCACTAGGAAGCTAAATGTTTGGCTCGGCTTCACTTCATCCAAAACCAAGGTTAAAGAAGCTGCTCCTTCTTACACTTACTATGGAAATGTGCATCATATCATAAATTGAACAGGTCCGACAGTTGCCATGTCAAGCGAATAAGTGTGTTATAGTTGCCAAAAGTTACCAGTAAAAAGATCTGATGTGTGTAAATATGGCAAGCATTTTTTTGTGTATCTTTATTTAGACAGAAAACAAGTCATATGTAAATGCTGACTGCCTGTTTATTCTGGGTAAGCTTTTCAGTATTGCATGGAGCCTCTGCATCAGTGTTTGCCTTGTCCCTGGCGACGTCAACGGGCCCTTCTTGTCTCCATGGGAACCCTTTTTAATGTCAGCCTATCTGCATATCAGAACTGCACAAAGAGAGGGAGGGAGAAAGACAGGCTGAGCAGAAGGAGCCAGAGAGAGGGAGCGGGAGGAGAAGTCAAACAATGCCATCTCCACAGTTTCCCTCAATGATGCAACTCTCGCTACCAACTGACACTCTGACAAAAGACGGCCAGACATAGTCTCCAGCAAAACTGAACTATTTTTTGATAATATCCCCTTTTGTAGGCAAGAGGATAACACACCGCCTCAAAGATTTCTTGTGAATTTCCAGAGCCATTTTTAGACAGTCCTAATATATATATTATATTCCCATTGTGCTAGTCTGCACATCAGGATAAAAGCAATCATCCCTCCATTAGGTTTGGTTTTTGGAGTTAGTTTTTAGCCTTGTGGTGGGGAAAGACCATTCATGAAATCACATTAAACCGTCACATTCACCTAGAATATACCTAATCACTATTTTTTTCCCTGGCTCTCTTCATCTTCTTAGTGCGAAGAGTCCCACCCAGATTCTCCATTCCGCCCACCAACCAAGAGGTGATGCCAGGTGGCAGCGTCAACCTGACATGTGTGGCAGTGGGTTCGCCGATGCCCTACGTCAAGTGGACGATGGGTCAGGTGGAGCTAACCAAGGAGGAAGAGATGCCATTGGGACGAAACGTATTAGAGGTCACCAACATCCGTGAGTCGGCCAACTACACCTGCGTGGCCATCTCCTCTCTGGGCATGATAGAAGCCACCGCTCAGGTCACTGTCAAAGGTGAGTGGTGTTGTTCAAACCAGTTCAGACTTGTTGTTACATCTATCTATGTGGTAGGTTGTTGCTGTGTCAATGCAAACGTTGCAGTTGATTTGAGTCACCCAACATCTGATTATGACATTTTCTAAAACAGAACAAACCACTTTAAAAAGGCTTCTGAAACATCTTGTACTTAATCATCGCTGCCCGTGTGCTGTGGTTGTTGTTGATACTGAGAGGTAAAAATGAAAGGCTGTTGCTGTTTGCAGTGTCTTTGTCAATGAGCATTGATGTCAGGGATGGTTTATTTCTTTCTTCATGTTGTGTACCCACCTGTGTGTATGCATGTGTGTTGTCTACCCATTGCAGCCTCTCTCATCAGTTTTTCTCTGTATTGATTCCACTTTTTTGTCATTTAGAGGGACAACAGCAATACAAACTCCTTTAAGGAAGCCATAATGAAGACCCTCTGTTTTCTATGTGTTGTCCAGTCACAATGGAAAGCACTCTTACAATTTCTTTGTATTGTCAGTAATGGCCAGGCCGGTTAGAACACAAATTCGGATTTTAGTCTAGGTTTTCTATTCATTTGGGGATAATGGCCGCTGACAGCATTTTAAGGATTAGCTTATGAAACAATCATTCATTGCTACGAGTTACAGAGGCCAAGCATGCCTTTTTTTTTAAGAGCTGATTTTAGCTGTATTGTGCCTACATTTTCAGAATCATAGTATCAAATATGTCAGATATCCAATTTCTCTCAAATCCTAAAAGTCTATTCTTGATATCAAAGCTAATATTCCACTTCTCTTTCCCTCAGCCTTGCCAAAGCCCCCCACCTCCCTCATTGTGACTGAGACTACAGCCACCAGTGTGACTCTCACCTGGGACTCTGGAAACCCAGAACCCGTCTCCTACTATATGATCCAGTATAGAGCCAAGTCCTCAGACAATGGCTTTCAGGAAGTGGAAGGTGTGGCAACTACCCGTTACAGCATTGGTGGACTTAGCCCCTACTCTGAGTATGAGTTTCGTGTCATGGCTGTGAACAACATTGGCCGCGGGCCGCCCAGCGACCCTGTGGAGACGCGCACCGGTGAGCAGGCCCCCTCCTCGCCACCTCTACACGTCCAAGCGCGCATGCTGAGCGCCAGCACAATGCTGGTACAGTGGGAACCACCCGAGGAACCCAATGGGCAAATCAGGGGCTACCGGGTCTACTACAGCTCGGACCTGACAGCTCCGCTCAGCGCCTGGCAGAAACACAACACAGATGACAGCAGTCTGACTACCATCTCAGGCCTAACTCCTGATATCACCTACAGCCTCAGGGTGCTGGGCTTCACCTCTGTAGGTGACGGCCCACCTTCTGACATCCTGCAAGTCAAAACCCAGCAGGGAGGTGAGCAGCCAGTAACTGTGTGTGACTCTGTTTAAAAATGTGTGTATATTCATGTGCAGATGACAAGACAAAGTAACAGCTGAGGTTAGGCATGTATACTGTAGCTGAAGTATTTTATTTGGCCAGTGTTGTGTTGTGTGTTTTGTATGTACCTACAGCATATGTGGAAGGGTTCAGGCTATTTGTGTTTGTTTGTTTGTCTCGCCCATGCAAATGCCTTCCCATACAATTGTTTTTGGGGAGGATGGGATTGCTACTGACATTGTGGAGAACATTCACCTTTTTTGTTCTTTAAAACCTCTGTCCTCTTGCCCCTCTGTGCCCAGTCCCTGCCCAGCCGTCCAGCTTTGAGGCTGAAGCAGAGCTGGACAGCCGCATCATGCTAACATGGCTATGGCCCGTACAGGACCCTATCACAAAGTATGAGCTGCAGTACTGGGAGGCCGACTCAGATAACAAGGTTAGAATATCAAAATGGATAACAATATCAACTATTGTATGACCTTATTTTCTCTCCTACTATCTATCTATCTATCTATCTATCTATCTATCTATCTATCTATCTATCTATCTATCTATCTATCTATCTATCTATCTATCTATCTATCTATCTATCTATCTATCTATCTATCTATCTATCTATCTATCTATATCTCATTTACACTCTCTCATATTCGGCTCTGAGAATGCAGACAAATTCATCTTGTTTTTTATGATGTAATTTCTCTGAATGGGAAGCGTCAGCTGCAGCAAAGTTATTGTGGTTATGCAGTCAACTCCCCAGCTGATGAGAAAGATTTACTGTAGTAACAAACAGCAAAGTTGTACTGTCTGTCTGTGTTGTGGCCCTTCATTCAACTCTGCTGGATTGCTGCACCAGTTGTAAACTAGAGGACAATTTATTTTTGAAACAAGTTGCTCTCACATTTGGTTGCATTCTCTACTTTGTATGCATGAAGGAAGGAGAGACAGCAGTCCAGGCTAGGATTTCAGTTGAACATTAATGCCATGCCAAACAATACAATTACTACCCCTCTAGCTTAACACATGAGGAGACTTCTGTGACTGTGGTTTAAATGTATTGGTATCTTTCTGTCTAATTCAAACCCTTCCAGATACATGTGCTCTTCAACCCAGCTGGCTCTTATGCTGTGGACGGTCTAAAGCCTGACACCTTGTATCGTTTCTCGCTGGCAGCCCGTTCTGAAATGGGTTTAGGCGTCTACACCCAGCCCATCGAGGCTCGCACCGCCCAGTCCAGTAAGTAAATTTTTCCCTGTGTCTTATGTCCTTGTTGTCCACTAACCGGTAATTTTTGTCGAGAAACCACTGCCGGCTGAAGCAGGTTTAGGCAGGAGAGTTTTATAGGGCTCAAGTCAGACAGCATTGGCAACGTGAATGTCAAGTCAATTTCAGAACAACATAAAATGCTGACAGTGCAGTCATCCTGGTCAGCCTCACACGTCCACCACCTCCTCCTCTGTCACCAACACTAACCCTCCTGTCCATCTATCTGAGGGCAGGCCCTGTGTTCAAAGGTACGTTTAATGTGTCATGTTCCCACATTCGTGAGCTGTTCTGTGTTATTTTGCCTCATATCATTATGTGCTTTTACAGTGCCAGCAGTTAAAATGTCACTCTCTGCCAGCTGACTGCTGTTATTTTTGCTGTACCACCTCACCCGGAGGCTTATATTTTTTACATTTGCCCTGAACAGAACTAAATTTTATTTAAAACAAAAGGTTCATATGAATAATTGTATCTTTCTAATTTGTACTTTAGTTATATCTTTGGTATGACTTAACTGGGAGAATGCAACTCCTGAGTATACATATCACTCAAAGAAACTCTCAGTCCATTTGCGTTTGTTCAGAGATGTTAAAGAGTGGAGCTTCTGCCCTCACAATAGACCTTTGAGTACAGACACCAGCTTGCAGAGAACACACAAACCCAACAACAGAAACATTTACTTCTGGCCTGCCATCAACTTTATCATGGAATTAACATTGATTAGTAACAGCTGATTTGTGCACACTCGCACCAGTGCACATTCACATTTCAACACTTTAATTTTCACTTGCATATGCCGCAAAATGCTGCAATGTAGAACCCTGCAACACTAGCAGGCTGTGGTTGACACAGTAGAAAACAGTAAAGGAAGGATCAGATTTTGATTGGCTTTTTAGTGTATACCGATATATTATGTTTTACTTATCAATGGTCTAGAAAAGAAAAGAATACAATTGACTGGACAGAAGATATGGATATCTCTTGAAAAATCTTTCCTCATTAGGACAGACACTATCATTGAATAACTAGCATCTCTGACAACCACAGAGTTATATAACTGTCGATTGAGATCACGAGTGGTGATGAGTCTGTGTCCTTGGGCCTCTTGACAGCAGGAGTCACAAGGACACAGAATTTAGAGAACAGAATTTGGATTTCATGCGGATGGTGTGCATGAAATAAGCATCAGCCTTGGGAAGGTTCTGAGGCAAATAGGCAGTGGGAAAGTGTGACATTTTCTAGTGCTGCATTTAAATGTTAGTATCATTTTTTTAAGATTCAGAGCAATGAACAGAACTCAACTGTAAGATACAGCAGTGAAACAGTTCTGTATACAGTATGTATTATATAAATTGGGCTTTGTCATTTGGAGGAGTGAGAGGTAAATCGAGGTGTTTTATCTTCATCTATAATTTTTGTCTCTATTTTAAACCCACTCTTTGTCTTGCTCATTTTTGCCTCGGAGGCGTATGTATTTCCTCTGGTGTTGTCCTCCCCTCATCCAATTTGACTTTGATCTAGCGGATTTTTCATCAGAACCTGAATGTCACAATCTATTCTGCAAATCATTAGCATTATTTGGATTCAGCCTGTCACCTTTTTGTAATACACACGTTATCTGGTCTTTGTGGTTTTCACTCGCTTGTGGATCATTGACCACTTGAGGATACTTAGTTATCTTCTTTTTTTGGAAAGGTGTTTGTGCCATGTTCTGGATTGAGTTTATTGAATTCACATTTGAGCTAACTGTTCATTGCTCTGCTTATATAATCTAAAATCTCATGGGCATGGTTTGTAAGAACACCATGGTTTGATTTTGTTTGTGTTGTTCTTTTTATGCTCCTCTAAAGAGGCCTTATTTGTAGAGTTGATTATGTTTGTGATTGAGTTAGATGCATGAAATGTATAAACAATATTGTGTTTGTTTTCAGTTTTGTTCTTGTTCTCTATTTTAAAAATGTTTATTGGTTTTCTACCTCTGGACTTAAGAGTTTACATATATTTTAAAATACGGCTGTTGTAAATAATTATTTATTTTTATTTATTTATTAATTAACCTTATAATTCCAGACTCTAGACATGTTCTACTGTAGATGCTATTTGTGTTTCTACACATACTGGCCAAAGTTGGTTGTTATCCTAAAACAAAGCAAGGCAAGGTGGACAGAATTTAATTGAATCTGGCATGTTGGTATTATGCAGAGACATTAAATAAAACGTTGATGATGATGTCATTTTAAATCCCAAAACCATACTGTCATTCAAATCAAAAGGGTTCATAACAGAGCAGCATGTTGTTGCAGTAAATCTTAAACATTTAGAAATTTGTCCCATTTGATAATAATAACAATATTGTTTTCCATTGCGGTGGCTACAAACCAGATGTTGACAATAGCTGGAATGTTCATGACTGTTAATGATTATGTAATGATAGGTTTATGCATGACTTCGAAGACAGCCCAGTGTATCTCAGCTGCAGCACTGATCAGGGTCTGACAAACACTGTTAGGAAGCCCAGAGCTTCTGCATCAATGTGTGAACAACAGTCAACACTCTCAAGCACTACATACACACATCTATGACCGGTTTATTGCTCAATCAACATATTGCGAGAGGCAGCAGAAAGTGTAGTTAGGAACAAATTACGTCTTAATAACAACATGGCTTTGTACAATTTTGGCTTATTGTATATTTGGTTCATCCCACCCTGTATTTCATGGCCTCTCGCATTAATACAATGCCAAAAACAGCTTCAGCAGTAGCCTAGTAATGTGTTTTTGCAGCCAATCTCTCAGTCCGGAGGTAGCATCCTGTTTAGGATGGAAGCTTTTTATATTCAGTATAAAAAATGAAAATGTAATATTCCTTGCAATGTAATACATATGCCTACAGTATGAGTAAAAATTATTTCTGAATCTCACCGGCAGTGAGTAGATGACGTATCCAAGTAGATGACAAATCCAAAACATGGAATAGGTTGCTGGACCCTGATATAATTTACCTCAGATAGAATCAAAATCAAAAAAAGAAGAAGAAAAAACAGTAAAACCAGCTTTGTACTGTGTGACGGGCCTTCTTTATAGGGGCAACACATCTGCATAAATATTTGGATCATATATAAACATTGCATTTCTACTGAAAAGACTATTGCTTTTTACAACGCTTTTCACTTTCCAAGCCTAATGTGTATTCAGGGTCCGAAATTAACAGCCACCATGCACCATAATAGAGGTATATTTTCTGTTTGGCAAGTAACTCTCGGAAGGCCGCTTGGCCAAAAGGAAAACACAAGTGGACACTTTTTTTTCAGTTTTTTCATCTTGAGGCATTCAGGATGCTCCTGCAAAAACATGAGACACATAAAGCACCGAAAACACAAGGCACTCAGCAAAGCAAAAGCAGCAAGAAAAAATATGTATTCTCATTGAAAACTACTACAATAAGGTGCCCCAGTCTGCTAAACACTTACGGCCACAGATACTGTGTGTAACGCCTGTCCCAATTTGGCTTTCTTGAAAAAAAGAAAAAAAAGTGCATATGCAGTGCAATAGAAAAGACTTAAATCGGCTCAATAGGGATATGTGTCAGATAAGCAGGAAAATTATACAATTTCAGTCTTCATATGTAGCTTGATTTTTTTTTTTTTTATACATGCTGTAGTTGGGGAAATTAAAAAATATGACATTATTTACATTTTCATATTGACTACTGTACAAAAAGCTTTCAAAGTTTTGCGTTAGTTTGCTTGCGTTTTTGTTTATTTATTTTTGCTTGGTCCGTGCCCCCTGTACATGTGGTTGTGCTCCCCTCCCCCTACAGCCCCATCCGCCCCCCCTCAGGATGTACAGCTGGTCAGCCTGAGCTCGACCAGTCTCAAGGTGAGTTGGGTGGCACCGCCCGCCGCTAGCCGCCACGGCGCCATTGTGCGCTACACAGTCAGCTACCAGGCCCTGGCTGGAGAGGACACGGAGCGGCATGAGGTGACGGGCATCGGCGCAGATGCCACCAGCTATGTGCTGGAGGGCCTGGAGAAGTGGACTGAGTATCAGGTGTGGGTGAGGGCACACACTCACGTGGGCCCAGGCCCTGAGAGTGCCCCAGTGAGGATGAAAACCAAAGAGGATGGTAGGTTGACACCTCCCTTTAAGCAGAGTGTTCTCAGACTCTCCTTTGCTTGAGGCTGCTGGCCACTATTTTCCCTCACTATCTTCAACTCCTACTGCATATTTGTGTTCTGTTGATCAATTTTGAGTTAATGAGCCAATTGTGGTAGATTAGGGGGTTACCTTCTCTTTTTTACTCTTTCCAGCTTGCTCTCTTTGGCTTTAACACTTTACAACTACGACAGGTTAAGGCTCATCACCCCCTGGCCACAGATCTTCACCACTTTCCTCTGCTTTCACTGTTTTAAATGCCTTCTTGTTTTCGTTTTTCTGTTCTGAGGAATAGAAGTGGAGCAGAACTCCCCCTCTCCCTTCTATCACTCTTGCCTCTTTTACGCACTCGCTCCTTGTTTTGTTTGCAGTTTGATAGAGAGTGGCTGGCTCCTAAGAGGGAGTTGTCTATAATTAATGTGTTTGAAGTTTGCTGCAACACAGCTAATTTTATACTGAAATTAGGGGCATTACAGACATCACTAGACCACATTCTGTCCCGCAGTGTTTTGGGGACATGGTAGACATTGAAGGTCTACACTGAGTAAAGATGATTGTGATTCATGGCCAAATCTAGTATCACTTTCTTCTACCGAGCACTCAAGTCCATAAAAAAAAACTCAGGAGTCATTATTTTGATAGTTTTTGGCTCCTCATCAGAAAACACAGTGAAGTGAGGAAAATCTCCAGCTCAGCATATTTTGACTATTTCCTCCCTCCCTTTCTCTTTCACTGTCTCTTTCTGTCTTACTATTGCATTCTGCATTCTCTCTCTCTCTCTCTTTTTTTGGTTTCCAGTGCCGGGAGCACCCCCCAGGAAGCTGGAGGTTGAGGCCATCAACTCCACAGCAATCCGGGTAACATGGAAGCCGCCCCTGCAGGGGAAGCAACACGGCCAAATCCGAGGCTACCAAGTCATCTTCTCTCGACTTGAAAATGGTGAACCACGAGGCCAGCCTAACATCATGGATGTTGCCTTGCCAGAGGCACAGGTACTAGATGATGTCTTACTCTTGATCAGTCTGTCTATTTCACTTTCTTGTGTTCATTTCCCATTTTTTCTCATTCTCCACCGTTCTCATATTCCCTTCCATTCTCTGAGTTCACACTTCATTTCCCCCATACAGGGTGCCACACATGGTATTTTCTTATTGCCAACTGCAGTGTCCCCACCCCCTCTCTTTTTCCATCTTTCTCCACATGTGACATTTGACTCTAAATTGGTACCCTGCTCCCACAGGTTTGGATTAGCTGTGTGACAAGATCCATTCTAATTCTACAGTAATAGCTATTAAATATTTTATGTGTGCAACATCAGGATGGGGCTTAGTGGAATCAATGCACCTCTCTTGCCGGTTTTAGCAGTAATACATATGCACTGCCTTGTTACCATGTTCATAAATTAGAGTTATTTTCCTGACGCCGCCCTTTACACATTAATGCAGGCTGCTTTAAATCGCCAAAAGCTATGTGACACCATGAGGTGGATGAGAGATTGTAATCCTTAAGAGGGATTCAGATATTCATGAATATCTTCAAACCAAAACATCCCCACTCTCACTTTTCCCTCTCTTTGGGAGAGGAGACACCAGCTTGAAAGCCTCCTTCTGATTGTTTGCCGGGAGTAACATTTGCACGGACACGCATTCACTCACCCCCCCCATGGCCTCCATCTAATTTGAACAAGTAAGCGCTGGTTCAGCTCCCTGGCAGTGCATGCTGCTGTGCCCTTGAGTGGAGCTATTAACCCTCATTTGCTTTGGCAAACACCCCACTGTCTTAAGTCTTATCATTACACAAGAGCAAGCACTGTCAAAGTTACCTTGAAATGACGTATCAGATGTGCCACATCCCAAGTGACGCAAAGTAGAAGCTTGGGATTCCCAGTTGTGTAACTGCCCGTGAATTCAGTGTTAAATACATAATGATTATTTTTTGCGTGGTTGTCAAGCCACCTAAGTGGCACATGGAACTTTTTTGCTGGATAGAGCTGAGAATACCTGTATAAGTGAGGATGTTTCTGACATTGCCTGTCCATGTCTCTACACCTCGTTGTCATTGTTATCTGACTGTGTAGGACGGGGGTTAACAACCAGGTCTGCATCATTTGGTCGGAAAGAAGACAAAGACATGGTGGCTGCTTGTCGTCCAGAAAATGTTTTGGACATGTTTAACGTAACTTTGTTTTTGCGTTATAAAAAAACTGCACTGAACATGACCCTACTTGTTGTGCAAACAATTCCTTTTCTTCTTTTGCCTCCAACTCCCTTTCTCTTGTGTCCTCTTTTTGCACCCTAGCCAGTTGAGTAATAACCAGAGGCTTGCGTGAGGGTTGCTTACCTTTGATTGTGTGATCTCAACAGATTGTTTTCTATGAAACTGAGTAGCAAACCTGTAAGGACCTGCCCAGATGTCATTAAAGACCACACAGTCAGCCGATGCTCCCTTGTCCACGTTCACCCAACTGTTTTTTTAGAACAATACCTCTTTTTCTCACAAATCTTTCCATTCCTATACCCCGACAACAAGTGAGGGAAGAAAGCAAAGATAACATGAGCAGACATGCTCACTGTTAGATCAACCTTGCAGTAGGCGTTCCAGCTGGCTGAGAAGAGTTCATGACTCATCCTAGACTCATGCAAATCCCACAAACGCACACCTGTAATTGATGATGAATAACAGGAAGAAAAAAAAAAACAATTTTCTTCTATCTTGGCAGATCCCATAGTGTTTCTCTTAAGAATTTGCCTCATGTGTTGTGAAATTGGTTCCATATCCACCCTTTCACCTGCATTGAATGCACAGTAAGCCTGCCAGGAGGAAAAGAAAAATCCATATTTTCCAGGGCTTTCACAATATGGCGCAACCCCACCTTAGGCTTCAATCACAAATCTAAGCAGACTGATTGGATTGCAGATTTGGTCAAAATCACTATAACCTCTCCCCTTGTTTTTGTCTCTTTGTTTCAAGTTCCTTTTCTCCTCTTCACCCTCTCTCAGGGTTAGCTGGAACACTGGGAGGAGAGCTAAGAGAGCCTGCCTGTGCGTGGGCAGTTTAAGCGCCTCTTTTCTTTTCAAGCAGGAGCCCACACAGTGCCCTCATTTCCCTGCTAAATTTAAACCAGAGACCATGTTACGGTGTGATGTTATCGACCCCTTTCCAACCATGCTTCTATTGGGAAAGTGGCCTAAACCTGAGTGGGCAACCAATCACAACATAGCCTGCTCCATCACTATGCGCTCACAGCCACCTCTAGGCTCATGTGTTTCATATAGCCGTCTATAAAAGTTGAGTTTGAAGCCATTAGCCACTGTCTGTGTTTCTATACTCTTTCTGTACAAGTTTGCCTTTCTCCACAAGTTTGCCTTTATTCAGCACTACTTTTCCAGGTTCAATTTGTTCGACCACTAAAGCTTTGTGTGTGTGTGTGTGTGTGTGTGTGTGTGTGTGTGTGTGTGTGTGTGTGTGTGTGTGTGTGTGTGTGTGTGTGTGTGTGCTGTGTGTGTGTGTGTGTGTGTGTGTGTGTGAGCGTGCACATGCGTTTGTGAGTGGGGGTGAGAAGGCCATGCTTCACTGCATCTTTGGCCATCCCTGCCTTAGATTGGAGTTGAATGTGAATCTGAGAAAAAAGAGAAAAGAAGCACCTCAGCCCGTTTCACTCCATCAATCATGACAGCTCCTTCTCTTCCACATCACTCGTTCCTCCCTCATTCCCATTTTTATAGCCACACATCTCAGCCTATGTCATCACATTTGCATTCACCCGCCTGCAAATTATACCGCTCCGTTTCCACAAACGACGCTTATCAGCAATGATGTGTTTTCAGCTTGTGTTGGCATTCGAAATATAAATGGGAGATAATTTATAATTCTCCCATGGATTTAAGCAGAAAGCAAATACAGTTGCAATAGAAAGGGATTAAGCCCAAGATGAGATACTGTAGGAACTCTTGCAAACCTTAATGTGGTTGCTGCTCTGTTGACATACTGAGTGGAATCAACAATAAACAAATTAAGCAATTAGCCACATTGCAAACTGTTATTGATGGAGTTAAGTAGCAGCTGTTATTAAATGGTACTCTTTAGTGCTGCTACATCGGGGGAGTATGAGGCAGCAGTTTTTGAATGTGTGAAGTGTCCCGAACCAGTCGCACAAAGGTCTTTATCAACAACCAGCTAACTGATGCTTCAGTTAGCTGGTTGTTGATAAAGACCCATTCACAGGGAGGAGGGCAGAGAAGTATTTTGTCTTTTCATATGCCAACAGTCAATGGAGAATGATGAACACATCTCTCCTGTGCACAATAAATCAGTAGTGTGTAAGACTCACTCCCTTTGTGGAAATCTGGAGAGGCAAGAAGGGAAAGATGGGCAAGCAGGAAGGCAGGCACCACTGCCATTTTTTTGTGTCTACTGTATATACTTCATGTTGTTCTTCTTAAAGGACTAGTTCACCTTAATTATAAAAAGACATTTTCTCAATTACCTTTCATGATATTTGGATCATATCAAAAATACTTGTTTTTGTCTGTCTCAATTAAAATAGCCCCACATCATCACGTACCCTTTGCCATACCTAGGGATTGAAATGGGGTACTTTCCATAAAATCTCTCAATGCAAATCATCCCGGCTATTAGGCTAACTGAAATAAAACCCTGGTAATCTCTATGTATGGTGAAGGGTATGTGATGATGTGGGGCTATTTTAATTCCAAAGGCCAAGGGAACTTAATCAGGTTGCAGTAGTATCCTGGATCCATGAAATAACAGGCCTTTAAAAATAAACTGTCTGCTTCTATGGGAATTTAACATAGGGGTGTGTATACTTATGTCCCCTGTATTTTAAGGAAGAAAATGTGTCTTTAACTTTAGCATGGGTTCCTAAACTTATGAGCAGCACTATAACTATCTGCATTGATTGATACAAAAAGAGGTATCATATTTTTTTGTAATTTAGGTTCTAGAATTGTTTATGGTGACTTTGCCTCCTTCCCTAATCCCTTGATGCCAGTTTCTTCCATCTCTCCCAGTGTTCCCAACTCCAGTTCTTGTAGTTACGCAATGTTTAAAAATAATCGCTTGCCGCCAACAACCTTACCCACTGTTCTTCTTCAGCCCCCCTTTCTTCTATGTTTTCCATTTTGTCCAACACAATTGTCACAAGTGTCATCTCTCCTGCCTCTTGTCAGCCAGGCCACCCATCGTTGAACTTCTCTGCAATAGCTGAACTGGAGCGAGTTGCTGGTAAACACCAGCAGTTGCGTTCTGCATCGATTGGGTTTGATGTCACAGGGCTAGCATAGCAGCACTGGTAATAGGATTTCACGCTCGTCACCGACGGAGCCCCGCGGCACGAAATGGGCTTTCACTTCCCCTGGGAATCACTTGGCCAAGCACAGCGAGAAAAGAGAAAATTTTGAAAACATATTGAAATATAATGAATAAAAGGCCCTCCCTCCATTTCTGCAAAGAGGAAAGAGGAAATGCTTCAGAGATTCTGCATATTTAATGCTTTATGTCCACAGTGGGATAGTTATCATACTGAATAGAGGTGTTCTGTGATTAAGGATGACAGAGGTTTTTATTCAATTTATAGGAAAATGAGAAACAAGGCAGTGCATCATAAGCAATAATAAATTTCACAACCATTGCTCAACTTGGCTACACAATTTGTTTTATGCCATTCAACTTTCTTCTTTTTTTATTCATTTACTTTCAGCACACACTCTGTGTTTTTTTTCCTACAGCATGACTCTGTTGACACCTACATTGCATCTGTCTTTGAGTGAAAAAAAGACTAGTGCTTTTTTTCCTGTTTTGTTGTCTCTGACTCATTTCTCTCCCCCATCCTGTGTCCTGTGTCTTCTCTCCCAGTGGAATATTGAGGAGTCCACCGAGCATGTGAGTAACCCTCATGTGTGCTGCTGGGTTGTCTTGCTGGGCAGGCTCTTCTCCCCTCTGCAATTTGGGGTTGCTGTGTGTGCTTGCCTGTTTGGATTATGAGTTGTGTGTTTGTTTATTTCTGTGTAAACCATGCTGTAATCCACTTGGTGTGAATCCTTGCGAAAGATCATAACTCCATCATAACCACAACAAGAGGTGTGTGTCCTGATGATTCCTGGTTTTTATATTAATGTGTGTGTGTGTGTGTGTGTGTGTGTGTTTGTGTGTGTGTGTGTGTGTGTGTGTGTGTGTGTTCTCTAAGAACTACTACAACCACAACGCATGAGGATTATTTCAACTGATGATTGCGTACAAGTCTAGTATTTCTACATTTTACCACAAGACAAACTTGTAGGCTGGGCATTCACGCAAATCTGAGGCAATTACAGCAGCGAGAATGCAGCCTTTTTCCCCTGTGTACAGTGCACTCAAAGGCTATGTGTCACTATCCCAGTGTGATGCTGACATTAATCAGGCTCGCCTAACCTGCTGTCTCCCCTACTGTTCAAATGACATGTCTATCTGAGGGGAGGAGCTGTGTGTTTTATCAGCTCCACATATCTCCAAGATTGCCACCAGCCTTTCATGTTCTTTTCATTTGCCTGGATGGCTGCTCACTGTTCCATGGCTGTCATGCAGCCCTTTGTTATGGCTTATTACCTTCTAGACATCATATTGCACTAGCATAAATGCAGACCCACTTAATGTTCCTAGTCAGAAATAGAAACCTGCCAGAATAAAAATACTGCATTCAAACAGGGTCAAGGTTTATTGTTTTCATTCGTTCAATTTATTTTTTTTAGCATTTTTTGGTACTAGTTTCCTCTCTCACATAACTACTTAATTAATCTAGTGATAACCCACAAAGGTTGAGGGACGCTGAGTACTTTTGTTATCTGTTTATATATCAACAATGGATGTTTTCTTTCTTCACAAAAGAGCAAGCAGGATGTGGGCAGATCATTTTATTTAACAGCTAGTTAAACAGAAATATGTTTACACACTACACATGGCCAGATTTCTTCAGGGACACAGGCTTGCCTCCTCTCCTCCTCTTTAAATGTGTTGATTAACACTTGACAGACACAGAGCTAGACACTGTCAGAAGATGACATCTATTCACACATCTTTATTATTTCTTTAGTAGTAATATTTAGGCAACAGCAGTCTGTGTCTAGTGACTAGCAAGAGACAGATGTCAACAGCAAAAACATTAGCATTTCTTGTTAACCCATGTTCACAGGGCGTAGGATTATGAACCAATTTTTTTTCAGATAGTTATGGCATTTTTAAGGCAAATCAACACAAATAGAACACAACTCAAATGTTGCACTTCAGCAAAAAAATGTCTGAAGTCTATGTATTTGTTTTAACATTGCTGCACATTTTCTACAGTAGTAAGGATATTGGTGTAGGGAGGCTTGTAGAGAAGATTCCATTTCTATAACTAGTCGACTTGATAATCTCTGTAATGCCCTTTGGTGCAGCTCTGAGCATTTGCTCTGAAGGAAACTTTGAAGCCTTGCCTTTTCTATTTCTGCTGAGTTTTAAAAGTGTTACTAGACCCGATTTGACCTTGCCAGAATAGGGGAAAAATGATATCTGTGGCTGCCACTGCTAAGACCGTTAAAGCCATTTTGTATGATTAAAGTAATGAGACGTCCTCCATAAAGTTAAAACGGTTTTATGATACAGTAATTTAGCATTTTCTCCCCTGTCTCTCTTAAAAGCTAGTATGGGAAAACCAAATGTCCCTTAAAGAGAGGGCAGTAAAAAAGCATTGTCAAACAGAGCTAGCCTGTATACACTATTAAATGTTGTTCTATGGTTAGGAAATTAAAACTTCATTAGTTAGAGAAACAGCAATAGGGCAAAGCAGTATAATATTCCAAGATTATTAGAAATTTACGAGGAGTTCCAACAGGAGGGCTTGAAGCCATTGGTGTATTTGTCCTCTCAGTGGCCCAAGTCAGAAACAGAAAACTCCGGCATGTGTGCCCAAGCCGCATTAGTTTGTTCTTGGTATTGAGTGTGTTCTCATGTTTGCGTGTATCATTATGTGCGTGAAACGTTACGGTTTGTACGGACATGCATGCATACTTAAGTGGGTGTTTATGTATATAGTATATAAACTTTACATTGCTGATTATGTGCTAGGGCTGGGCAATATATTGATATTATATCGATATTATGATATGAAACTAGATAATGTCTTAGATGTTGGATATTGTAATATCGTAATATGACATAAGTGTTGTCTTTCACTGGTTTTAAAGGCTGCATTACAGTAAAGTGATGTACTTTTATGAACTTATCAGACTGTTCTAGCTGTTTTATTATTTGCATTTTCCCCACTTGGACATTATGTCCATATTACTGATGATTATTTAGCTAAAATCTAAATGTGAAGATATTTTGTTAAAGCACCAATTGTCAACCCTAGAATATCGCCACAATATTGATATTGAGGTATTTGGTCAAGAACATTGTGCTGATCTGATTTCTTCCCTAGCGCCCAGCCCTAGCATGTGCATTCACTTACGTGTGTGTATGTCTGTTTACATGTGGGCTTTGTTTAAGCTCAGAGAGTGTTTAATTCTGTGTGGGTGTGTTTTTATTCAGACTGATGCAGTCTGGTGAAGTGAGTGCCAGCACTGCAGCAGGTTACCAATAATGGTGTGTTACCTCAGTTGTTTGTTGTTGTTGTTCTGCTGCCTGTTTGTTCCTGACTGTTAAGTTATTGATTTGTTCAACCACCAAAGTGTGTCTGTGTTTTTGAGACTGTTTAACCCAATTTGCATGGGAATCCAGAGGACAAGAAATACCAAGAATAAAACTTAATCATTTATAAAAAATAAAATAAAAAGTGTAACATCCGTCTGATGTTATTTTTCATCTTTAAGATTTATGAAGAGCATTTACACTATGTCCCACAGTCAGAAGTGTACAATTTGTGGGCTTTTAAAGACTGCAGTGTAGTGATGATCCTAAGCTCCTCTGGGTATAATCGCATTCTTATCCATGCAGCAGGGATGAACACTGATACACTGGTGACGTTGTTGTTCATTTGGTTGGTTTGTTGATTAATGGGTTCAGAGTGTGCCTTACGATGGGCCAGGGAGTTTTTCTTGACTAAGAAAAGTTCCAGGTCCTGGTTGGGTGCCTTTTAAAACCTTTCTCTGTTAAATGCTTCAAATGTTTTGTTTCCTATTATAGGGAAATTGATCAGGAAACTACAAGTGGATGGAGAAGGGGGTTTGATCTAATTTGGTTTCTGTTGGTGCTGTGTGTTTTGTGAGGGCAATTGGAGCTTGTGTGAGAGGGGGGTTGTTTTAGGTTTGTTTGTTTTTTGCCATAAGGGTGGTCCCGCTCAGACTCACTGATTCCTTATAATCTCTGACCTCGTGATTTGTCCATTTTGCAGGAGGCCATCATTGGTGGACTGCACTCTGAAACCACTTACTCTGTCACTGTAGCAGCGTACACCACCAAGGGAGACGGAGCTCGTAGCAAAGCTAAAGTCATCACCACGACTGGAGCAGGTCAGAGTTGGTTTTATCAGAGTTATCATCTAAGACATAGCATATGTGTTTACTGTGAATACTGTGGTATTATCTTTACGCCTTTCAACGGGTAACATCTGTACTCTTGTAATATGATTATAAGACTATGCGAATGACTGAAATATCATTAGTTTTAGTGGAATGCTACATGTATGTTAGCTTCAACACCCTGACTAGTGGTTACCATAACTAACTGGTATTGAAGTTATATGAGAAAGGCGTGTAACCTTCATATCTTCATATGTAGTGTTTTAGTGAGCTTATGAGGTGCTGGTTGATTTTGTTACTAGCTGTTTCCAGTCCAAGTGCTTAGCTAAGCTAACCAGCTACTAACTCTAGCATTATTTTTAACAGACAGATATGAAATTGGTATTAATTATTCTCATAACTATTTGCCAGAAACCAAAAAAAGCATATTTTCCAAAATTATAAACTATTCAAATTTAATCTGAGGGTTGGATAGTTCCTGCATATTTTGAAGAATTATAACACAATTTACTCTTTCTTTCTTTTTTTAGTGCCAGGCAAGCCCACCATGATGATCAGCACCACAATGGGCAACACAGCACTAACCCAGTGGCAGCCGCCTAAGGAAATGGTGGGGGAGCTGATGGGCTACCAGCTGCAGTACAAGCGCACTGATGAAGAAACTTACACCTCACGCGAGCTGAGAAAGACTGACGACCATTACACTGTCACTGGGCTGCACAGGGGCGCCACCTACGTCTTCCGCCTCAGTGCCCGTAATCGAGCAGGCCTCGGCGAGGCCTACGTAAAGGAGATTAGCACCCCTGAAGACGTACCCTCAGGTTTCCCGTTCAACCTTCAAGTCACAGGGCTGACCCAGTCCAGCACCCAGCTGACTTGGGAGCCCCCACTGCAAGCCGAAAGGAACGGGAAGATTGCATACTACATGGTTGTGTACAGGGACATCAACAGTCAGCAGAACAGCACCAACCGCACGGCTGACACGCATATGACTATCCAGGGCCTTAATCCTGACACCACCTATGACATCCGGGTGCAGGCGTTCACCAGTAAGGGCGGGGGACCCCTCAGCCCCAGCATTCAGAGCAGGACCATGTCCAATGGTAGGACACATGGCTGACATTAATACATAAACATGCCAGAGGTGTTTGATTTGAAAACAAACACTCAGTGTTTAATACATGCACACATAATCATTACACACTCATGGACATCTACACATGCAACCTTGCCCACAACATAGATTTTGAACATTATAGCTGGCTCTTTTTCTACAGTGCCATGTCTTTCTCATCTACCATTCAGTACAGTACAGCACTGTGTGTATTGATTTATAGAGTACTAATCTCATTACACGCTATAGTCACATTACCATGCCTCCTCATCCTCCCTCCCTTTAGACACAATTCTGAAGCATACCTAGCATGTACCTCCTTGTGCATTTTATAATCTTATAAATGTATGATTTCTTATTTATAACCAGTTGTGTGTGATGCCTATTTTAAGACACATATTGCCACTCCCACTGCCATATACATATCTTGGTAATCACAGAGATCTCTGCCTGTTGTGTATGTCTCGTTGCGGCTTAGGGAGATGAAGGCTATTTTTATGTGATCTATAACAAAGCGTGAATGAGATTGTTGATGTTCTTGGTACCTCCCTGTGGCTTGTTAAATTTGGTCATAAGGTATCGCTATGGAATATGTTTTCATTGTTTGCTAAGTGGGTTACTTGCTATACTGTACAGTAGTGTGAAATTTTATTACAAGCAGAAATTACATTTTGTGGTGTACAAAATGTCTTACTAAGATATTAATCAAAGAATAATCCCACCCTAGATTTTCCCACCCTGAACTTTGGTGTCAAAGCTGTCATGAAAACATCTGTCCTCCTCACCTGGGATTTGCCACCAAACTACAAATCCCAAGTGCCTTTCAAGGTGAGTGCCAAGATTTCAGCAATCCTGATAAGAATCCTCATCTATTTTTGCAAGGACAGACTCAAGAAATGTCACCATGAACACAATTTGCATAGACATAGACTTTACCTTAATGATAACTTTTCAGTGGTTTTGATAACTGTATTACTTTGTTTTATATCATTGTAGATTTGTACATTTTTAACTACCAAAATACAATAAAAAAAATTATTTAAAAAATATTTCCTTGGAAAGCTATTCCTGTCATTGTTGCTATAACACAATGTATAACTTGCACTACTGTACATATATTTGTAACATAATTGTATTGCAGCGCCACACTGAGGGCTGTTAACACTTTCACCAAGGTGTGATGCAGTAACTTTCCCTGTTTGCACTGAAAAATCTAAAAAGCTAGATACATGCTTATTTATGAGGTGTAATAATCTGTCAAAATGATACTATATCAGTTCCCACCCCATGGTAATGAAGCAAAGACAACTTGAAGTGTAAAAAATTATTGGATATGCACCAATGGGAAAGTGTGACACTGAAGCTCATGAGATGTGTGTCAGGGCGTCTCCCTTAGGACCATGCTGCTTTTTTCCATGTGTCTATGTGTGTGGTAGGGACTAAGAAGATAGAGTATTGCATTTGTCTGGAGGATATACATTTTGTGTATGTATGTTAACTTAAACCATAACTCCCTTGTGTGCTCACAGATCTTGTACAACCAGCAAAGTGTGGAAGTGCAGGGAAACCTGAAGAGGAAGCTGATCGCGCAGCTGCAGCCAGACACAGATTACTCTTTTGTGCTGACAAGCAGGGGCAACATTGCTGGGGGTCTGCAGCAGCAGGTGTCCATCCGCACTGCTCCTGACCTGATCAAGACTAAGCCCAGCACACATCAGGCGCAGGGTGGCAAAATGACCATCAACCTACCTAAGGTCCTGACCACCACACGTGTCAGGTCAGTACTGAGACACATTGGACCGAACGCTAGCTCCAACTCTGGGCATAAATCCACCAATAAATGATTATTGTTGATAGCCAGTAGACTCAACTTATTTTTTTAATTAGCATAAGGGATAATGTAATGTTTGTGTTTGATTTTCCAATTGTATAAACACTAGAAAAGAACAAGACAAGAAACGAACAAAGGAATTTGTACTTAAAATGTTTACACTCATGGACAAAAAAACATTATCATTCAGAAGCTAATTCAACTGCAACTCTCAACAACCTTTCTTATAGCAACAGCAGCACAATTAGCACACTTGTATCTGATCAATACTAAACCTGTTTTTAAACTTAAAACTTCAACTTTTAATCTCAGCCTACTTCATGACACAGTGGCTAATGATAATCGAGGCTGTCAAGCTGTATTATCTTTTGACTCAAATTGTTAAGAGCAGAATTGTGCCTGACCCTGACGAGTAAAGCCTTTCCTTCAGACCTTCAGACACACACTTACAGACACATCTGAGTAGGGGAGTGCACTGGGTTGATTGGTAAAAAGATTACAGGGCTGGCCAAGCTCCAGCTCAGATTGACAGGTAAAGTGTATGTGTGTGTGTGGGTGTGGGTGTGGGTGTGGGTGGGTGGGGGTGTTGAGGTTGAGGAGTCTTGTTATACATGTCTTCTCCCATTCCCAGACTTGACTGACTGTTGAATCACAGAGTCGATGCCTGGAGAGAAGGGGAAAGGAGCAGCTGCTTTCACTGTCAGCAGCAGCTGATTTTACAAGTGGTTGAATGCCGCAGTGGGGGAAAAACTTTGAGCTGAGAGAAGACAGACTGGGAAATAACACGAGAGACACAGCAAGAGAGAGAGCCAGCACATAGATAAACACAGACACTGATGTTTGGACATTGTGTACTCACAAGCACGTTCCTTGATTCATTACCTGACTTCTTAGTTTGACCCTAAACTCCTAATTGTATTTCTTCTTCTTTTTCTTTTTCTTCTTCTTCTTCTATTTTGGTCTTTATAATGATAGCAGTAAAATAACACACACACACACACAAGTAGTCACATAGCTGGTCCTATTAACCTAAGGAGTCCTATGGGGATCTCTATTAGCTGAAGGCTCCTCTCACTGGGATAGTGTTTGTTCCAGTCTAACTGGCAGATGTTCTTAGTGATTAGCCATTAATTTGAGAATGCAGTGCCAATCTGCTGGAGTTCGACCTTGGTTGGACCCGCTTGTGTAACACTCAAGTTTTGAAATCAGCCCAGCGAGCCTCACAGTGAAAGTATGTCTTACTGAATGTTTTGACTGTGCTATTAATGCGCTTCGCCCACTTTGATCTCAGCGTGTATGTGCTTCAGTCTGTCTTAACACAGGCTTTATTTTTCTTGGCAGGTGGTATTACATTGTAGTGGTGCCAGTGTCCCAGTCAACACGGCGGTGGAAGAATCCAGACGAGATGGACCTGGACGAGGTGAGTGCCAGCCGGTGGCTGATATGCTAATGTGACAGGTCATAGGTCACCAATAGCATCTCCTGTTCCAACTGGGTAGGAAGTTACTGGTTGAACCTAATTAGCTCTACCCTTCTGGGCTCAGGGAGGGTGGAAGGGCAGAGAGATTTTAAACAATGACTCACTCAGGCAGGTGGGGAATGTCCTGATTGGATGCCAGGTCTGCAGACAGTACCCATCTGCTTAATCCAACAGTTTGAGTGCACAGAGAATAGTCGTAATTTTTGGCAACTCAAAGAAAGTTTTACATAAGGTATTTAAATGAGGATAAAGATTTATGACTGCTTTATTATTCTTTTGAATAAAGGTCTTCCGCACCCACAAGAGAATTGAAGCTAAATGACATGCCTAAATATTAATAGCATCATTTTTAAGTAAACTGCAAGGCTCGTTGGTTTGGATCGCTATTGTTCAAGCTCCCTGAAGAAATAGCAGAAGAGACCAAGAGAGAGATGGGACTCCCTGAGTCATTAAACAATGAGCAGGCCATTGTCTCCTCCCTCCGACATAATGATTTAATGAAGCTACATCTGGAGCCACACATGAGACATTGCTGACAGAAAACAAAATGCTGCTGAAAACACAATGCTGCAGTGCTGTATGCTCCTCCTCATTTATTAAGCAGGCTGGCAGTCATGCTGAGATTGTGTGCTGGAGCAAGCACTAATTGCTCACTTGGCTACATTGTTTGCAAAGTTATATCACTGAGCAAAGGGCATTTAAGCTGTGTGAAATCATTAACTCTTATTTGCAGGCATAGTTAGAACCAGACCTGGACATGTGAAGTTTGTTGTTTTTAGATTTGAGAGAAGTTGGTGGAAGTTGTTTAATGCACATAAATTAGAAAAAAAAATTCAACTAAATAAATTAGATTTAACACACAACCCCCAAAGATTTCAAAAGTCCCATTGATTGTTTAAGTCAAATTTATTATTACATTTCTCCCTGAAAGGAGATCAGAGGTCAGGGTTCTACTCACTTTAACTCTTTGTTGCCAAACTTGAACTAAACCTTTGCTCTCTTATGTTTTCTACAGCTGCTGAAGTCAAGTGAAGGCCCTTCCCTGCGGCGCCGACGTCACCTGGATTCCTCCAAGCCTCACATTGCTGCCAAGTTGGCCTCACTGCCAACCACCTTCACTGTGGGTGATGAGAAGAGGTACAACGGCTTCTACAACAAGCCTCTGACCAGTCCACAGGAGTATCTCTGCTTTGTCCTGGCCGTGCTTCGATACGAAGGGACAGACAGCTCTGCTAATTATGTAAGAGACACACATGCACAGATTAATTAAAATTTCCATTGACTAATTAAGGACTGACAATCATTCTCGACAGCATAACCCATAGTATTTTTTTTATTTTTATTCCTGAGTAAAGGCCAATCCTGAGCCTGAGTTTACCTGAGCCTATTCTTTTTTTTTTTTTTTTCCCGTGTTGCCTTTTTTTTTTTGGACTAACAAAATAAGTTTATCTTCCATCCTCAGACTCTAACCGTGCTGCTCCTCAAGCGTTTCCATAATGGTAGCAGCAAGCGAAATTGATGTTGTTTTTACTGTCACTTACCCTTTAATACGGCTTCCTCTAAAAGTCATTGCAGCTTGTCCTGATAACTCCCCCACTACCCATGCAGATCTCTTTACAATGCTTATACAAGACTCTTGGCTTTTTAAGTGGAGACCCTATGCACTAGTCAAACAGCAATAACACGGAGGCACATCTCTCCATGGGATGGTTTGGAGTAAACTTCACTGCAGGAAAAACTAGAGTCTGCAATTGCTCTGGACTCCTCCGGTACCCGGGACATGCATATTCAGTAGCTGGGCCCAGGGCAGCCACAAAGGGAGAGAGAGCAAGTACTCCATGTCCGAAACCAAATCCCAGACTTTTCACCTATTTCTTTCTCTACTCGCTCCCCTCTCAGCTCTTTTTCTTTCGTGCACTCTCTGCTTCTCTGTGTCTCTCTCCCTCTCCTCATCGTTCTCGACCGTGAAAAGAGCAGAGGAGATTGATTAGTGTGGCTGGAGTTAAGAGAAATACGAGGGTCTGGTCACAGGGCCTTGGGAGTCTGTAAAGCAGACCTGATTCCCTTGAAATGCTGCTTTAAATGTCACTAACGCCTCCCCATCCTGCCGTAATCCCCCACTCCTTTGCTCAGAGAAGGGGAGGGAGGTGCGAAGGAGGCTATAGTGGACAGCCATGATACACTTGACTTCAAAGGAGATGCTTAAAGCCCATCGCTGTACAACACTCTCCTTGCACCTGCCAGACACACCAGGTTGGCATAGTGACGCTCAAGATATCTTTTTCTGTGTACTGTGTACTTAAGCTGTGTAGCACACTCCCCCCTTTAAACTAAATTGCTTGGACTAATCATGCTTCACTCACAAGGTGAGTCAATCAGTGTGTTTACCTTCACTTTGGTAACCTGGTATTGACGCCTTCCTGCAGTTATCTTATTTCTTAAACTTCATGCAAGTCAAACACCTGTTATCCTTAACTGGGGTAAAAGCTTACAGAAACTTAGTTACCAGGGCTACATTGCTGGGGATTTTTTATTAACTCCAACAGAGTTTTTCATGTGCATGACAAAGATTATATCCAGAGAAAGTGTCAATCTGAAAGGGATCAATGAAAAGATTGTTACTTGTTGCAGTGCATCCTTGTACCTAAAACAATTCTAAAGTCAATTGCTCAGGCTGAAAAAAGAAGCCTGAATGAGTTGACATCCACAACTGAACAGTAGACGGTTTGCAGAAAATCAGATATGTGTGCTTATAAAAACACGAAACTGGCAGTTTTTTGATTAAAAAAAACTCTCTTTAGGCTGCAGAATCCTATTGTGTCACCAATTTACTCAAAATACCATCCTTGGTTCAAAAATAAAGTTGAGGATAGAAAAGAAATTCAATAACTGACCTGTCACATACAGTAAACATGGGATATACGGTAACAAGTGTACTGCAGTGCATGTGAACACCTTGATTTCCTCATTACTCCCAGTGGCCTGGTTTATTGTGTGCATGAATACATACTGAATTTTAAGGTGGTGACTACAGGCAGGCTGTCATTGATTGCTACACAAATCTCCTAACCGCTCTCTTTGGGAAATTCAGATACCACAGCAGTATTTGTTTTTGTCACCCCCAACGTGCCACTTTTAAACGTTTACTACCAAACACAAACGGGTACAAAAGGTAAAGCATGCTGCGAGATCGAGCAGTTGGCAGAAGCTGCCTCTAGCAGGATCTTCACCAGACCCAGGAGAATAAGACAACAAGTACCAAAGTAAATGACTTGTGTCTTTACTACACTTCCTCGCCACCACCCAAACTCCCTTAGCGTAGATCAAACAGGACCGCCAGGGCTTAATAATCCCTCGTATATCAATGGCCACGAGCAGCCAACAGCGATTGGAGGGAAGAAGAGAAGGAACTGAGGCAAAGGGGGATGAGAGAGTGAAGGAAGAAGAGAGTGTGCCTTCATGTCTCCCCAGCACCCAAGGCAGATAAACAAGCCGGGGGAAGTGTGAAATGGGATGATAGATGCTGGGTGTGTATAAACAGTATCATTTAATATGAGAAGAGAGTGAGGGAGGGATGTAGCATGAAATATTGTGTGATGTGAGCCAGAGAGAAAGGGTGGGGTTGGAGAGAGGAAAAGAGGAAAGCAATATTTTTGTCTTGTGTCCCGTCCAGCCTGTGAAGCTCGAATGAGAGATAGCAAACTGTTGGAAGAGGAGAAGATTGTGCTAATATGGGCTTTTCTTTTGATAACAAATGGTTAAGTTTATGGCGTAGTGAGGAACTGAGTGTTCAAATTTGTTTGTTTGCAATTTTATCCAGGCATTTATATTCTACTCACTCTCAACAACAACTGGCTTTGTAGCACTAATTCTATTGGTGCTCTGAGCTTAAAACACCCTTAACATGGAGGATTGGCTTCTTTTAAAATGTAAAAGGCTTTGACAAACAATATCAGGAACGAATTATGAAAACAATTTTTTTTCTAGAGTATAAGCATATTCAAGTAGGCAATGGCATGGGATTCTCTGTTCAACTATGCCATATCACTTCCGCTCCTGGGTGCGTCTCCCTCTAGCGATCCCTCTAGATATCTAGATGTTTGGTATTCAGGCAGCTAGAGAGGCAGTTTCTAGTTGTGAATGAGAAAGAGGGCATGTGAGGGAAAGATGGCGTGGAAGGGAAAACCGTATGAATGGAGAACTACAGTATGAAGTAGAAGGGTCATCGTACAGGGTAGGTTAGACCCCGCAGCCCCATTTCTGTTCTTCATAGATATAAGCATACTCATACATGCTATCATCTTTCCCTCTCACTTTTTGTACATCTATTTATTTCTCTTGCCTTCCTTCTCCCTCCCTCCCTCACTTCCTTTCCCTGCATCAGGCAACAATGAGGAGAGTGTGGGCTCCTCAGCATCCCAGGAGGTAGAGAACACAGAGGATACATAATGGGCGTCTTTGTATATTGTTTGTTTGTCTGGCCCACACCCCATGGGCTTATTTAAGCCACTTTTGGACAGGCATGGAGCTACCGGGGTCAATGGCAAATTGAAACAAATGTGCCGCACGTAGCTGATTCTTCAACTCAGAGGATGGCGGAGCAGCGGAAGAAACACATATCTAAACTAAAGACCAATGAAGATCTATAATCACTTTTTGTTGACTGAGAAGGCACTTCAGTTTTGAGTGGCAGCTTAATTACCTTTCACAACTTGTCAGCACAACCTGAAAATGAGCAGCATGCAAGAGAGATCTTATTTTTTTTTTTTTTTTGATCCCATCCTATCTTCAGCCGATTACAGACACCAGCTTAAACAGACCAAAAACGTCTATTGGGCCTTTATGCAAATTCCCTATGTAATCAAGGTAAATTAGCTACAGTTGAGACATTTCAATCATCCAAAGTGTCGGTTAGCAGCGGTTATAAGTGAAATGCCTGCTACAGTACCTGAATGTTATATACATTGGTATGTTTTCAACATTGAGCTGACCCTACCTCTCACATACACAAACCCACCCATGTCCATATTGTACACATACACACAAAGATTCAGAGTGGTAAGAGATATGCATATATTATTATGTCTCTCACTGTCTCTGAATCACTTACTCTCAGGCTCACACATTCCTTCACTGCACCATCGCTCCATTGTGATAACACTCTGCGAGGCATTAGGAGCTGCGTGACTGAGCTTTTATCAGATATTAGGGCCGTTCAAATGGATGATCCCAGTACTTTGCCGTGACCAACAGACAAAAAGCCCTTTCTTTTTGTTCGTCCCTCTCCTTTGCTCTCACTCTTCCTCCCTTATCCTTCTCTAAAAGCACAGCTGCAGTCATTTGTTACACCACAGGAAAAAAAAGTTTTTCCCAGGATTCCCTGCAGGGCCGTATCCTCCAGACTTTATGGGGCCCTCCCAAAGGAACAGGAAGCCTTAGGGTGTCGTCACATCATCTAATAGGTTCCTCCCAAAGGCACACAGAACGGGAGAGAACCAGTCTTGTGTGTGTGTGTGTGTGTGTGTGTGTGTGTGTGTGTGTGTGTGTGTGTGTGTGTGTGTGTGTGAAGACGAAGTCAAATAAAAAACAAAAAACATTGCTGCTGTAAACTACTGCTGTAATACAAACAATTGAGTGTGAATCGCTTTACATTCGTACTTGAGTTTTTTTGTGCCTTTGCCTATTATCAGAGCCACGCTGGTTTGCACATACATGACTTAGACATGCTGTAACACATTTTTCCGGCAGTTGCCCAAGAGTATGAGAGATAACAGAACTATATGACAAAACCTTTCCAATTAATATCTGCCTGTGTGCCAAAGAGCAGGCTGCTGTGCGGTTAATGATCTGGATTACTGCTGCCTGCCGCCCCGCCACTCTCTCTGCTTGCTGGGAGCCCAATTCCTTTCGAGAGCTGCGATCTGTCCCCCCCACACACACACACTCACCACTAGGACCTGCATCTCCCATCGTCATCCAATAGGAGGCACACTGAGCTCTAATGACAGATGCCTTGCCCTTCCCTCTTCCTCTTTCTCTCTTTCTCATCTGTCACCTTGCTCTCCTGCTGTTGGACTCCCTCCTCTTTCAGACACTTTTAAAAAACCATACTGCGTTGTCTCGTGCACCCACTTCTCAGACGCACACTCACACACACCTCCATCCCTTCTCCCTCCTCCCCTCCATCATTTGAAGACAGAGGAGCATGGAGATGTCTCATTTACATCCAAGGTGGAAATGCACCCTCACCATTACCACCTCCTCCTCCTCCTCTTCCGTCACGGTGTGAACACTAATGAAGAAGAGATGAGTCCTCTCCTGTGCCCCCATTTATCTCAGCACCCAAGAGACATACACTCGTCCCTGCCTCTCTGTCTCTGCCTCTCTCACTCTCCTGTCTCACACTTGCTCTGTTACCATATCTTACGTGATGCAATGCTTTAATAGAAACATAATAATAACTTCATTAGCCGAGATGGATATTGTTTTTGGGAAAGTGTCTTTTGAGTTAGGTCGATGTTCTGCTGCATCCTTGAACCATTTATTAGCTTGAAATAGCTTGGTACTTAGGGTGCCAGAAACAAGAAATCTCCAGTCAGATATTTAAATTCCCTTTCCTTTTCGATGTAGACATAGCTAACACTTTAAATATTTTTATATATTTTGTTTCCAATATTGTTACAGAAATACTGTATAATAATTGTCTGTTATTTCCATTTTTTGATGAATTCTCTTGTTTTTTTCTTTTTCATAAGGAGTCTACATGTTAGCTTGTTTGTCATTGTCTCCCAATTGTTTGCCACTTTGAAAATGTATGACGCCTATCCTTTTGCATCATCAAAAAAAGCTATTCTTTCCTTAGGTCTGTGTGTTTTGATGTTGTAATAAGCACCTGCAGTTTTTCACCTAGCCACTATACTTTGTGAAAGCCAACAAAAAAAGTTAAGAAAAATATTCAAATGTAGATTTAGACCAATTTCGTACATATCATCCAAGGCCTCCTGTGGTTCCTCTACAATTAAAATCTCTTAAGTTTAACGTTGAATATACCTTGACAGTATGCTAACATGCTTGTTCTTCCAAATTCTGTGTCTGTTTTCTGTGATATGTGGACTGTTTTTGTTTTTTAGGGAAGTCTGAAAACTTTTACCCTTACACTTTGCAAACATCTTATAGCTCCAAAGTGACTTGGCGCTCATGCACCTGCACTTTCCCTCTTTTCTTTCCCTTTACAGATGACATTCTCAGCCAGTCCATACTCAGACCCGATCCAGGTCACGACAAATATGGCTCAGGGAATGGAGCAACCCGAAATGTTGTGGGTAATGGGCCCAGTGCTGGCTGTGGTCCTAATAATCATCATCGTCATCGCTATCCTGCTCTTTAAGAAGTAAGAGGCTGTTCTCAGTCATTCTCCTCTGTTTGTGTGAGGCTGAACTACAGGGACACTTAGGTTTCTTTTGGTTACATCAGAAATGGTAATGAGACATGCTCCCCTCTGCTACTTGCACCAGGTTGTTCTCACACCAAACTGTAACATTCAATTTCCTTACCATAATATACAGTGTCAGGAACAGAAGTGTAAGAAACCAAAGACGGATTGATTTGCCTTTCAGAAAATCCTCAATTTTTCCCCAACAGATTTTGGCCCAGTTGGTCGTTGTTTGAAGTGTCAGTTGAACTGGCAGCTGACATTGCCTGCCTAATGAAAGGCACAATTTGGCTGTCAAAAACCCTTAGTTAAGAGTGAGAAATGTGTTTTGTCCAAAACCATTGGCCATTTTAAAATAAGAAACCGAAGGCTGAAACAGAGGGCTTAAGTAAAAGCTCTGTCAATATCTCTTAAAAGTACTTCAGCTGCCACTGTGCAGCACACTGTGGATACACACAGGCCAACGAGGTGCTTGGGAGGTAGAGATGAATGGATAATGATAGAACCATGGCTGAGACGTTTAGTCAGTTAAATACATACTGTACAGCACAACATTTGCTGGCTTCTACTATTACTAAACTGTGGGGTTTTGCTGCTTTTTTATCTTTTATATCATTGTGAATTGAATGGCTCTGGGTTTTGTTTGGCATTGGGCTGTTTTATATTATTTCATTATTTTATATACACAATGATTAATCAGTTAAACAAATAATTGACAGATTAGTCCATAACAAAAATATTAGGGCTGCAACCTACAATTATATTTGTTTTTGAATAATCTTTCAATTATTTTCCAAAATAATCTTTTGCCCCATAAAACATTAGAAAACAGTTGATGGCTTATAAAATATCCTAGATTACAAGGGGATTTCATCAAATGTCTTGCTTTGTCAAAATACTATATACTACTAAAGAAAAACAGCACACTTACATTTAAGAACCTCAAACTATTGGTTAATCAACTAATTGTTGCAGCCCTCAGCTTGTCTTTAGCCTTCTTAGAATTAAACAAGTATTTGTTTGTCAACAGCAGAGACAATAATAAAGATAATGTGGTGTGGACACTATCAAAATACCATCTATCTTCTCCTGATGTCTCCATTACAAATTCTCCATTTCACATCATACTTATTCTCCAACATGCCATCCACAACCTTGCAGATTTCTGTGTGGCTGCCGTCTGCCAGACTTACAAAGGGACTGGTTAATAATAGGCCTTGAGACAGCTCACTGCTGAGTAGCGCATCCTCTGTCTGGAAGCTCTTTCTCCATGTAGACACAGATCGACAGGAGGGACTGTGTGGAGGTGGCTGTGTGCCTTTTTCACTGCGGACTGGCAGTAAATGTGCAAAGGAATAATCACACTCTTGCTTGGGTTGTTATTGCTACCTGCATATTCGCCAAGAGCAATACGAGCAGTGAGCGAGTGTTAAGATAACTTTTAACGCTGTTCTTTCCAGATGTGGTTTAGGTTTTTGGAAGAACTAGATTTAGCTCTCTGAAAATAGTACAGAGATCAAAAGCTTTAGGTCCATATGGATAACAATTACATATTAATCCCTGCCCCCTCTCTTTTTGCCCTCTGTGAAAGCAGCAAACAGGAAAGGTGGGTATTGTCTTGTAATACATGAGTCTTGACTTCATCTCCCACAACCCAAGTCCCTTTCATCTGTGTTGTGAAATTGGTGGTATTCATCAGGCTTTAGGGTTGCAGGGTCAGCTTCCTCTTTGCTCTGGCATTACACAAAGAAGTCCACTCAGGAAACATCTTTAATCTGATTTGTTATTTTTTACAATACATGATAAGTAGCTGACTCTGCAGCCCTTGATAGCTGGGGTCAAAGGAAGCCCCAGGTCATGTATGTGTACTTGTGCATGTTCCACATCTAGTGCCAGTGTTCCTCCTCAGATCGTCCTGTCTGCCATGGTTTGTCTCCATGCTGTGTTTCATTATCCAGCCAGTGTCAACGCACCCCTTCAGGATTGGCCCCATCTGAATATGCCAATGCATCACCTGCTGCTGAATGGGCCATTGTGAAGTAAATGCCAGACAGGGAAACTGCTGAAAAGGAAATGTTCCCATCTTTTAAGCTGACATTTTCCACTGAGACCCATTCGTCCACTTTTAGCCTCTTTTATTTTTTTACCCTACTCCCTGCTTCCACGTGGCAGGAGTCTCAACAAAGGGCCCTGTTCTACTCTCATTAAGTGCACCCTGTACTGCATACACACTCATACATTTACACTTACACTTACACTGTGTGTGTGTGTGTGTGTGTGTGTGTGTGTGTGTGTGTGTGTGTGTGTGTGTGTGTGTGTGTGTGTGTGTGTGTGTGTGCTTACATTCTCACACGTCTTAAACCTCCCTTTTAGCCTGAGATAAATAACCCCATTGAGATTGCTGCCATGTTTACTTTAGCCCAGCACTAAAGTGTGATGTAGATCGGCATCTGATTAGGTCAGAGGGAGAGATGAGGGGTGTGGAGAACTGATCGCAGATGCCCAACTCTTCTACCCCCTCCCCAACCCAGCACCAGCAGTGATCTCTGGGAAAACCGGATACGGTCTGGCTCAGCTCTTGGCTGGAGAGGGAAAGATTCTTGTCATAGATTAGCCGTCACGCTGCTAGCATTAGTTTAAGCCCCTGCAGCATAAGATAACAGGTGGCTGTAAGGCCCAAGCCCCAGCGGCTGAGGTGGACTGGGTTAAGGCTGTGCGTGCACCACCAGCTTTATGTATTCTCACCACGCCTGGCTTCAACAGAAGGCCATGCTCCTGCCTAAAACCCACGCTCGCCTTGTGCAAATGGAGTGCAATGAGATGTGAAATTTCCACAGGGCGCCCTGATGCTTCCTTCCGCCCATTTCCATTTGCAGTCAGAAGGCTTGTGAGTCTGCAGCTGTATCTGTGAATGTGTGTAGTTGTGAAAGTGAGAGATGTGGGAAAGCATACATCTGTGTGCCTGTTTGTGTGTGTATGTCAACAGATGCTGGCTGTGTGAACATTAGAATACAGGCAGGCTGCATTTTCTGTTCCTCTCTCCACCTGATGGACAAAGCTACGGTCGACTGAACTGAGCCAGTCTGAGCTGTGCTGTTCTATTCTGTGCTATGCCAGACTCAGCTAGGCCAGGCTTGGCAGTGCAGGTGCTGCAGAACCGGTCTAATTACCCAGTGTTGTGCCACCCAGCTGATGAGCTAATTACAGCATCCGCCTGTTTTCCTCTCAATCTGGAAAGCCAGTAAACACAATGTGTTGTTAGCACACACACACACACACACACAGCAGCAAAAATCACACATTCAAATCTTTGCTAAACTCAAACACACATGCTCATGTACACATACCCACACAGCAGCTGTCACCTATCCAGCAGCAAACAAACCCAACCAAGCCCACTTTAGTAAAATGATGGCATTTCTTCAAACACATTAAACTTCAGTTGGGAAACTAATGGGGGTAATGCCCTGGTACCTAGTGTCTCTTGAAGTGCTGGTCCTCAGAGTTTCGAGAACCATTAACTATGCCATTAACCTCATCAAGTGTGCAACACAGTGAAAATGTGTACGTTTCCTAAACGCACACATTTTCCTAAAAGGAGGAAACATTGATGTCAATCTTAATCATCCTGTCATTTTCACTTGCAGTTAGCCTGAGGAATTGATGGCTTAGTTAGAGCTATTGTATTAAGCATGTTATTATGATGTGGTTAACACCTTATTGTCTGTTTTTGCCACCTCAGGAAGCGGGCGTCACCCCTACCCAAAGATGAGCACTCCGGTGGAGTGAAAGACTCTCTGCTGGCCAACTCTTCTGACCCTGTGGAGATGAGAAGACTCAACTACCAGACCCCAGGTAATAAACAACAGTCTAACAATCATCCATGTAGCTACAAATGCTCTGCTTATCCTTAGCAACTGCCTTAAAATGAATTTATGGGATGGGTGGTAGATATGGAAGGATTCCCTTGTTGTCGATGGTTGTATGATAACATAGTTGGATGTGTGAGAATGAAAATGCTGCTTAACAAAAAATACAGCACCATATCCATCGCAATTACGAAAAAATTGAATTCATGAACTCTGAAATGACATGAACACATAAGCAAGGTTGGTTTTATTGGGCAAGTTTGTAATGTATCGTGTGAATGTTTTAATACTAAGTAATTTATTCAGATGTGCAGGTTCATTCAATGTGTGTATTTTGCCCTTGTGACTGAGCAGGGTTCAACGTTAACTTTAAGAAAAGTATTTGCTTGCCTGAGGGTTGTCGGCTGCACTCTTAGCTGCCGTGCAAGCCAGATGCTGCTTGCTTTTATCATGACACTTCAGCATTCGTTTTGTGAATGAAGACAACCCACTTGCCTGAACACAATTTGGATTGTTATTTCTACTTGCCCAACGTGGCGTTATACTTGCCCCTGGCCATTGTGCAACCCTTAGTTTTGAACCCTCCTAAGGATTTAAAAGGGCTTCATTTCAAATTGAAATTTTCTTTTCTCATACCTTTAATTGGGTTTCTTAATATCCATCCATCCATCTTCATCCGCTTATCCGGTATCGCGTCGTGGGGAGAGCAGCTCCAGTAGGGGACCCCAAACTTTCCTTTCTCGAGCCACATCAACCAGCTCCGACTGGGGGATCCCGAGTCGTTCCCAGGCCAGGTTGGAGATATAATCTCTCCACCTAGTCCTGGGTCTTCCCTGAGGCCTCCGCCCAGCTGGACGTGCCTGGAACACCTACCTAGGGAGGCGCCCAGGAGGCATCCTCACCAGATGCCCGAACCACCTCAACTAGCTCCTTTCGAAGCGAAGGAGCAGCGGCTCTACTCCGAGCTCCTCTCGGATGACTGAGCTTCTCACCCTATCTCTAAGGGAGACGCCAGCCACCTTCCTGGGGAAACCCATTTTGGCCGCTTGTACCCTTGATCTCGTTCTTTCAGTCATTAATATCTTCTTTGTCAAATGGTAGATATTACATTTTGGAATGATTTGTCTTGGTTTTAAGCCTTTCCAAAAGCATTCTACTTCTGCAGTGAACGCCTGCATGTTCTTTTGATGGAGCTCTTGTTTATTAGTGCTTTGTAGTAGGTGTTGCTGTACAAAATTCATGTGTTCTGCTTATTGTGTTATTTATTGTGAAGCTCTAAATTGGACCAGTTCTCAAAAAAGAACAATTGGTAAATGAGAGAAAGTAAATAAATCATGCTCACCATCATACCCAGTTCTGGACGGTATCAATGGAGAATGGGCAAGTGAATTTAGATTCCATCCACGCGCAGTGGTGAATTGAGGTGAGGTGGGGTTGGGGGGTGTCAGGGTGCCTGCTTCAGCATCAGCCTTTTTCCTCCTGATCTCCTCCTTCCTCCCCCGGTCCGTGCTCCTCCTCCCTCCGTGAGCTCCTTTCATTCCCCCTCTCTGGTAATGAGTCCTGCTGCCTCTGATGTCAAGGTGAGCCAGGCGGAGGGAACAATGGAGCTGAAAGAAAATGTCAACCTCGATGCACACACGATGTTTGTGCACGTTTCTCTGTGTGTGTGTGTGTGTGTGTGTGTGTGTGTGTGTGTGTGTGTGTGTGTGTGTGTGTGTGTGTCCCTTCTCACGGGTTATTAAAGATCCCATTTGCCATACACACACAGCCGATTTGAACCCCTGCAGAGGAATTAAGCAGTGCTGCCGCTCTAAAAGAACCCTGTTCTCCCGTCCTCCCACTCCACTTCTTCCCTCTTTTGTCTTCCATTTCCCCCTGTAGGGTTATCTCTCTCACTCTCTTTCCCCCCCTCTCTCTCTGTACGACAACATATCTCTACTTCTTTCTCTCCCTTTCCACTTCGCTGTTTTCATCTAGAATGGTTATTATCAAAAATCACCAAGGCTTGTGAATACGTGCAAGATTCCAAGGTTGAGCTGAGTGAATATTGAACAGTCCAGTCCATTCTTCTGTCCTTTTAGCTTTTTCTTTCTTTGATTCACCCACAGAAGGTGAACATTCCCGCTCTGATTCTGATTGTTGTCAAGTGGTCTCCAGCATGTTGGTTTGTTAAAGAGACCTTGGCTGCGTCTTTTGGCACTTCAGCAGCAGGCGTGTGGTTTTATGAGTAACTGACCTGGTTTATCCTTGGCAGACCTGGTTCAGATAGTATTTGCAAATACCTAACTGACATCACTTGTGTTTGACACTTCAGATGAAGCATGTAGTGCCATTCATGGAGTAGTACAATGTACAGTAGGTAGTCACAGAGGAGTATTTTAATGTGCAATGAGGGAATATTACCAATTTTTCTGGTGTGATCACTTTCATTTTACCTCCAATTAAAGTGGTTTAGATCATCTCGCAAAACTTGTTAACAGCTAATCATATGACCACTATTCATGTTTCCAAAACTCAGTAATTACTTTGGTGATTATAATGTGATCACCGATTTCCATCAAGATAATGGCCAAAACAATTAAAATACAATAAAGTGAAAATTTCCTTTAACACTGAACACTGTAGTACCCCTTAGACAGTAGTGCAGTTCACACTGAGCAGTCACAGGGGACTGTTTCAAAGTCAGGCTTTATATGTAATTCTGTTTAACCATCTAAACTATACTACTAAAAGGTTATTTGCAGATACTGTTTGGCCCTGGTCTGATCCTGAGCCATCCTTATTGATTGAGTGTTCTTCTTCCTCCCTCCTTAACTTTCCTCTCTCCACAGGTCCCAGCTCTCATCGCTGCCCCAACACTCCAAGTTAGTCTGCTATCTCACCTACTGTGTATTTCCCACACATTCAGTCTCTCCTCCTCTCTTACTTGCTCCTGATCCCATTCTCCTGTCGCAATCCTGACAGACATCACAAGCCCACAAGCTTGTAGCCTCTGGCGCTCCAAGGATGCCGCAAAGTCCTCTCTTTGGCTATGAACCTCCCACAAAAATTTTTTGGTGTGGAAGCAGAGGACTAAATGGTTTCATGGATAGTTGAGCAGTACGGACAGTTATTCTTGCTATACATTGGCCTTGTTATCTATGGCTTCACTCTCCATTTACCCAGCAACATGGCTGTAAAAGACCTGGGTGAACATGCACAAACACATACACAGGGATGTTAATGTGCTCATAGGTACCTCAGTGCAATAGTATTAAATTAGTGTAATAGGTCAGGTCTCATCTTGTGCTGTGGCCATAGTTACCAGCCATTAGCATTACAGCAATAATGAGCTTGCAGCAGTCACTCATCTGAAAGCATGACCCATGACTTTACAGATGTGCTCAACCAAAGGCACTAATGTTAACTGATGTACTGCATTTTTTTTAAAGTGTCTTTCTGATCTTTGTGTGACTTAAAGGCTATATGTAAGGTTAATGGTGCTTCATGTATAACTTAAGAGCCTCTTCATGTGTCCTATACAGTTAACTTTTAACACATGAGGCAAGATCCCAGCAATCCTTTTAAGCACAGAGCCTTGCCAAGTTCAGAGGCACAGGGGGAATTTGTGTCGGTAGATTAGCAATAAATCATCCAATAAGTCTGCGATGAGAAATCTAGAGAGTGGCAGAGGGGTTGTTTGAAATTAATCCAGCCCAAACGCTGCAGGCTGGGCCGAAAGATAGTCTATTGTAGAGAAAATTAATTCAAAGAAATGAGTTTTGGCTGGTGACCAGTCAGTTTTTTTTCCTCTCTGGGAAGTGACAGTGTGACTGATTCATAGAGATTTGTGGGTTCTTGCTCTGATCCCACCTCTGCCACCAATTGAGCGTTGTGGAGTCAGAGCGATGTCTGCCTCCTGCTTCCCTCCAGGAGCATGCTTACCCAGTCACTCATGTGCATCACCGTGCCAGCCCCACCTCTGTCCTCCTCACTTAGCATGACGATATCACCAAATGTCACCAAATGTCACCAGCCTGTTTCAACTTGTGCGCTCTCTCCTCTCCCTTCTCCCCCTCTCTTCATGCATTGTTGAACAAAGTGCACTCTCCTCACCGTTACACAGCCACCTCATGGTCCCACTGGCAGCCTCACTCACCCTGTGGTTCAACCAGTGTTTGTGTAAGTCGATTCGCATGTCTGATTTAGGAACAGCTCTATCTCACTCTTTTCTTTGTCTTCTCCCCCCTTCCTCCTCTTTCTCTCCCAGGAATGAGGGAGCACCCACCCATTCCTGTGATTGACCTGGCTGACCACATTGAGCGACTAAAGGCCAACGACGGCCTCCGCTTTTCCCAGGAGTATGAGGTAAGATCCGTTTCTCTCTTTTTCAGGCATATGAATGTGTTTCTTTATTATCGTGTCTGGGAAGAAGTTTTGTGTTTATGCCTCTCTGATCTCATATGCATTTATTCTAATGGATTATGGAAGACTTCATTCACAGACATTCTTCAGTCATTTTTACAACTCTATTACCAATCCCACCAGGAAACTAACACTTAACATCGAATGCAGCGAGATGCTTTTTCACAAAACTAGCAGGTGGCGAGTTGTTTAAGCAATCTGTGTGCGTCTTGATGTTTCCCCGAAGAAAGTTATTTTTCAGGCGGTCTCCCCAATGCAACTCTGTGAGGGATTATCTCTTGTCAGTGTTCTTCCTACAAAAAAGGGAATGAATTTACATTTAACGTGGTACACAGTTTGTTCGGGGACGAAGCAAGGCCAGATGAAGAGGAGAGAAATCTTAGAAAACTGAAAAACAAGAGGTGTCTTTTATTTATTTGTTCTTAATGTTCGATTTGTTTTGTCTAATCAGCTCTGTTCCTCACATTGATGGCTCCAACAAGGCTTTAGGAATGATTTTAGATCTTGCCTTTTTTTTATCTTCACTAAAAGGTTATGAGATTGCCTATGTGTTTGTCTGTGACCAGCAGATGTTGATGTTTACAGCATGACATTTGCTGTACAATTTCTCACTCCCAAGAACAACAGCAAATTTATTTTGGTAACCTCATGACCTTTCCCGGAGCATCACCACTAGCCAAAACCTTTATAACTGTCTTGTTATCTTCCCTGTCTGGTGTTTACTGTTAAAATAACATCTATTTGATAAAATGACTACGCTACCATCTGTCCAGTGGCATTGCCCACATGAAAAAATCATTAAGAACCATATTTGGTGCTACATTAATATTCAATGTTTGTGTATTTTGTCTTGCATGAGTAAATTGGATCCTTGAATTTATTCAGATTTCACACATGAGTTTTTAATCCTACATAAAGGAGGCTATAGTGGAAAGTTTTAGAGTGGTGTTGACTCAACTCCATGGTCATTTTGGTGGATTTAGTTTGTGGTACAGCTGCACTGTATTGAGGTGTTTCTAATATTTTGTATCAGTGTACCCTTATCAGTGAGGGTTAGTCTATATCCATGATGTTCCATTTCTGGGATTGCTCCTGTGCCGCTGGAAATTCCGCTGGATGCCACTCTTTTCGGCCAGTTGTCCGTTACCTTCCACTTTTTTCTCCCATCCCGGAATGCTGTGTGGACTAGCCAGACCCTCCTTCGCAGCGCTTTGGAAGAAGGTCTGCCAATGTGAGAATAGTGATATATAATATGATATAAATATATACAACATATTTATCTGATTCACTCTTAAAATTAACAGCTAACTGGGGAGATAAATAAGTATTGGTAAAAATCTGCACTCAATTAAGTGCTTTCTTGTGTTGCTCAGTGCCTCTCCAGTACATCACCCTTCCAGCCTGTTGAGTTGGTATAAACAAATCAAGCCAGGGAAGTGGCTTGTATGACTGCAGCCAACCAGCCTGGGCCTCATTCCCTCTCCGCACCAGCCATTCAAAGCCAGGGAAGACCCCCTCCATGGTCCGGCAGATGGCCGACCATCTCTCTGCCAGCAAAGGCTGTGTGGCAGAGCTCACGGTGCTTCGTCACAGTCACGTTTGCCGGCTGCTCCCGTTGTGCCTCACCCCAAGGCACAAAGTTTCTAGAGACTTCACCACTTCCTTTCCCTGATTTTTTAGGCGGTTTGACACTTCCTTTAGAAATAACTCCCGTCCACATCACACAATGCAATGAGCACTCTGGGTAATGAGCAGAATTTGACAATCAGGCATCCTGCAGCTCCCCCTAACAGTCTTTTTTATTGCAGGAAGCAATATCACGCAGCAGACGTCATAGCATCATTTGGTTTATTTGAAAGCATTTCCAGTATGTCAGTGAGATTGAGCATTGATTCTTACCTTTTTCTACCATCTCTACCTAACTTGTTTGCTAGTTGTCATCAGTCTAGTGTGCCTGCTGTGTTCACTGAGCTCTCAAATGGATATGACATGTTTTGACTGCAAATAAAATCTTTCTCTTCGTTCTGGCGAGCCCGGACAGAGAAATTGGCAGCAATAGGCCTATACCCACATGACTCTTACTGCTGATTTGGAGTTGTAGTGGAAGATTTATTCCATATGAACACTCCATGTTTTTTCTTGGTCAGAAACAAATAGAATGTACATGGCTTTCTCTGGAAATAAACTTTGAGTCTAGAATAGCTTTTATTTAACTTGCCATGTTTTAACATATGCAGCTGCCATTTATTATATCCATAGGACAACATAGTGAGAGCTAGAAAGTTCTTATTATCATAGAAGAGCAATTGAAAGCTAATTTGCTGTACCTGGGATTTACTAATTAACTGACAGTAGCTTGATTGTTATAGTAAGGCTATTTTTGCTTTGCATTCCGGGATGGGAGAAAAACATGCTCTGGTTTATTAGCATTTAATCCAATCAAAATCCTCATGGGTACTCTAAGCGCCGGACAGAGCCATGGTGCCACTGCAAAAAAGACTCAAGAAGAAACTTGTTTTGGTGGAACATGTATACGTTCAAAGGTTATTTCAGTTGTGCAACAGAAAACTAAGATTGGACAGCTAGTCTTGCTGCTAGCTGTCTGGATTTACCCTGCAGATACGAGGAGCAGTTGTGAGCATAGTCCTCATGAACCCACCTGAGTTTAAAATTACAACACAAAGAAAAATTGGAAGGTAACGGGACAACTGGCCAGAAAGAGTGACAACTGGCGGTATTTCCTGTGGCACTGGAGCAATGGATATAGACTAACCCTCACTGATAAGGTTGTGGGCAAAAACACCTTAATACAGTGCAGCTGCACCACAAATTGCATCCACCAAAATGCAATCCCGGAAGTGGAACATCGTGGATGTATATAATAGTATGGGAAACCACATGGTTCATATGTAGCTTAGGACCACAGACATCTTTTAAGAATGCTATTTTTCTCATCACTTTATGGCCCAGTGGCCTCATTACAGAAACTTCTGAAGTCTGAAATCCTATCTTATCTCAGTTTTGGATCACATTTAGTACTTTTAGTATTACAGAAACATGTTTCCTTTCTGCATTTAGGATAAAATCCTATCTCACCTGAGGATAGAAATGTAGCTATTACAAAACCGTCCTAACTTACGAATTTCCAAACTTAAGTTAGGATGGCATAGACCCTGTCTTAAATTCCGAATAGCTACCAAAAATGGAATCAGCACTGTTGTTAGGTCTGTATGGCAATGAAAATGATGATGGGGAACAACATAAATACCGAAAGAAAATTATTAAAAGGCTACTCAAATTGATGATGACACAAAATTTCCCGGACCCTTTATTAATGGGTATATATCGACTGCCAAGATGATTCATTTTTAATTGGCTGATAATTAAGAAGAAAACTTCCTTCTTGTTTTGTCAATGATGGCTATCTAGAGGTATTACGGCTTGTCCATCTCGAGTAGCCAACGGTTACATTCTAATCAAAGATACAGGCGTGACAAGTGCCAGTTGAAAAATCAAATTTACAATTATAGTTAGAATTTCTTAAATTAATAGAAGATATTGGGTTGGAGATAGGACACAGACTTCTGCTTCTGCAATAGGAAAATAGGACTTTTCCTATCTTTGAAACTAAGTAGTAGCCCCAGGATCCTAATCTTCCCTCTCTCCAGGCCACACCTTATGCCTTCATTTTTGTCCATTATCCAATAATAATTATTATTATGTTTGAGCTGTCACATTTTGACACAAGATAACCACTAATAATTAAATTAGTGCTACAGCCACGTTAAGTAAGTGAAGGAATTTCAAAGGTGTCATTCTGACTCTTGCTGGATTTGCGAGGCGAAAGGTCTGGGGAATCAGTGGACATGGTTCCGGTGTGAGCAGAGGGGGATCGATTCAGAATAACAAGTGAGACTGTGACATTATCGAGCCATGGGATGGGAGGCCGTCACATATCTCCTGAGATCAATACGTATGCAGTCTACTGTTGTCTTAGCCTGAGAGACAAGTGATGTAAGACAAGACAAAAAAAATAAAAGATATGACTGGGCAGAATCATGTTTACCGCAAGAAGTCATGCATGTAACTTCTCAGAATTAGCTAATTCAGTGGGGCTTCTAAAGGAAGAGAATATGTGTTTGTGGTTGGCTGCAAGCTTTAGCAAAACTTCCAAAGCTGAAAATGTCCAAAAAATAATCTCTAAAAAAAATTGAACATTTTCTTCATGTTGGATTTACAATTGGAGAAATATGTTTGCTCTCTTGGCTCAGTCTATGGACGATAGCCTTTTTGGTTGATTTAAATCCACAAAACAGTTGCATTTATATTACTGCTTCATTAGCAATCAAGGCATCACATGTCATGCAAATTATCAACCTGTTAATGCACCAACAGTAGTTGCAGCGGAGCCAGCAGCATGGCACTTTGTTAACTGATAGTTTGACTCTGCACAATCTCCCACACAGTATAAAACCACTTACCTGTAGCACTTCACTGTTGCTTTTCAAGAGACATGATGTTGGTATATGTTCCATTAAAAGGCTTTGTTGTCCATAATATACTGAGGTTGAATGGGTGACAGCAGACTGTAGGGTAATTGTTCCCAATGCCCTTACCTCCTGTCTTGCTTCATTTTATCTAACACTCAAAAGCTTCCTTTTGTGCTTCTATTTTCTTTTTTCCATCCCTTATGTCGGTGTCTCTCTGTCCACTCTTTTTCTCACTATGTTTCTGTCTCTTTTCTTTCCTACCCTTTCTCACAGTCCATTGATCCAGGCCAGCAGTTTACCTGGGAGAACTCCAACATGGAAGTCAACAAGCCAAAGAATCGCTATGCAAACGTCATTGCCTATGACCACTCCAGAGTGGTGCTCACCTCTGTTGATGGTAAGAGCTCATGTAACCACTCAGCCCTTTTGATAGCCATTGACAGAGGCTGCCATAGCACTGAGACCTCCTTAACAAGAACCACGGACATTTTGTATGCCTGCAGCTGCTGCTTTAGAAATCCCCTAATCTGACCCGTTTTTTTAGAGCAACCTTATTAGATCAAATAAACTACACTGTGTAATATATCAGTTACATCCTTAATTATTGTCTTTTTTACAGCCGTTCCAGGCAGTGACTACATCAATGCCAACTACATTGACGGCTACAGAAAGCAGAATGCCTACATTGCTACACAGGGGCCACTGCCAGAGACACTGAGCGATTTCTGGAGGATGGTGTGGGAGCAAAGATCCAACACCATCATCATGATGACCAGACTGGAGGAGAAGTCACGGGTAAGGAGAGAAACTGTCATTTACTATAAAAGACTAAAAATTACTGACTTCATTCCATATTGGTTAATTTTTTTATGATGTAATGATGTGTTGACATGTGCATACTTAAAGATATTCATTTATTACATACATTATTTAATTTAATGCTAATAAACAACATATGAACTCACTCACTATACATTATTTAATTGTGAATAATAATTTGTAAATATGACTAAATCATAAAGTTTCCGCAGGGTCTTAAAAAGCCCAGAAAAAAATAAAAAATTAAAAAATCGAGGCCTTAAAAAGTGTTAATTTCCTATGTCCATACTCATTGAAATGCTGCCGCGAGTCTCTTTCTTTGTACCACAGACATAAAACTGATTTAATTCTTCAGCTATGGGGAAGTGCAAGTTACTTGGCTTGAAAAAACTGAATTTAGGGCTAGTTGCTAATAACGTATTTGAAGCCTACTGCTAGAAAGAAATGAAACTGAGAACACTGGGTGTACAGCCGCTGGAATGTTATGCAACTTTTTCTTTATTCTTGATAAAATGATTTTTATTACACATTCAGTCAATCTCAGCGAGGATATACACATCCTCACGAATACCTTTCCATATCTTTAGTGTCTAAGAGGCAATTTTTAGAGCTCTGAGTGATGAACATGCTCTCCTGCTTTGATCTCAAACTCATAGTTGCACATACAGTACATGGACAGGGACAAAATCACCACACATAAGGATCATGAAGAGAAATGAAACTGCCTCTTAGCCTGTCCCCGCATTCTACACACATTTTAGAATCAGTCGGCCTGCCAACACTATGGTGGAAGACATAGAGAACCAAAGCACATTTCACCAATGGGGGTAGAAGCATTTCTTGCCCACTTATGTCAGGGAACCTTAAAATCTTTAGATGGTTTTGAGCTGGAATTTCCAAATCAGAAGAGGGTGTTTAATTACATCCTTGAGCATGTAAAGTTTTGATCAACATTGCAGACATTTATACTATTGAAAGATGTTTCCATATACAATATAAATAAAAGGTTTAACAGCTTTAAAAAAAAAGTTTGTTTACGTAATTATCCCTTGAGCACTGTTGTACGTCACAATTACAACCTCATCTATACAGAAAAGTAAATTTTGAGTTAAATTACACATAGCAGTATGTCTGTGATATTAGTCTTAGTCTGTCACAAATTTTAAATGACTTTGATCTGTGAATTGAATTGATTAAATTGTTTTTGCATCAGTCCCGAAAATTACAATTATCTAATATGTGAAATTGTTTATGAAAAATCCTATCAAACTGCAAATTGTATCATACAAACAATGCTTGCAAGTTTCTAATGAATAGACATTTAATACTGTACCAGTCTGGCCAGGGCCTGTCTATGTGGCATTTGCATGTTCTCCCCGTGTGTGCGTGGATTTCCTCCGGGTGCTCTGGTTTCCTCCCACCATAAAGACATGCATGCTAGGTAACTAGGACTACAGTTAAAAATTAGTCAGCTGGCTAACACTGGCGTATTTACAGAAATGTTGATTAATGTGCATTGTCCTAATCAAATAATTAAATCTTATTAGACACATGGTATGCCACATTTTTAGCGATTTCTGTTATTTATTACTTCTGTTATGTCCTTTACATAAACAGACATCCTTTTTCTCTCTCACATATGCACACAGACATACACATATGGTGAGTGAGTTAACCTCCCACCACACAGCCAGACGTCTTATGCCAAACAGAGCAGGAGCTTGACAAATCTGATGAGATCCGGCAGCAGGCAAATTTCAGCTTCCTTTAGCACTATCATTACCAGTTAGTGAAACCCTAAAAGGTTAGGACTTGAAGTGAGACCAGAGGTATTACTCACACGCGCTTTTGCGAGGGAGAATATGCCACCCAACCTCAGACAGCACAGAGATATTCATTACAATGGTGACTGCAAATCCATATGTTTGTACTGCAAGCGGTTCCCCATAATGCAATTGAGTTTCTCCTGCAAGGTCTACCTATGCCTCTGAATGGGAGCTGTCACTAGGGGAGGTAAAATGTGAGGGGAGTGTGTGTGTGTGTGTGTGTGTGTGTGTGTGTGTGTGTGTGTGTGTGTGTGTGTGTGTGTGTGTGTGTGTGTGTGTGTGTGTGTGTGTGTGTGTGTGTGTGTGTGTGTGTGTGTGTGTGTGTGTGGGTGGGTGGGTGGGTGGGTGGGTGTGTGTGGTTGCGGGGGATTTTAGCACAGTTTGTTTGTCGATTTCTACCAGCGCGCTTAGACAGCCCAGGTGCTCCCAAATGTCAGCTTGGTACCGCGGTATCTATATGATTAGCTTACCCGCACCACATCTCTTCCTCTCGTGTTATCCAAATCAATAGCAGCAAGTCTATTCAATTCTGACAGTTTGCATCTGCTCAGTTTACATATGTAAAAAGAGAGTTAAGCAGACTTGGAGAGATTCTATGAAATGACAATCTTTACTTACACGCTTCTAAAATGTTTAGTTTTTTTAGCTAATGCTGTTATTCAGAGTGCATCTGTCAGGTTGAAAATTAGTTCATCTTCTTATTTCAGATACATAGTAGGTAGAGGAAATGTTTAAGTCAATCAGCGGGTATGCCAAGTGTTTAGATAATAATGTGACTAATCACCTCTAGATACTTGCAGACCTTACCAAACTATTAAATTTGGTGTTAGAAAAATCAAATGTAGCATGTGTGTCCAATTGCCTGCCCTATTTTTGACTCCAAATTATTCAACACTAGTTTAGGACATATTTGCCCTACGTTTTCAGAACAGACGCCTTATTATTGCTGTTTTAAAACCGGAGTCAAACTCTAGGGACAGCCAGTAATGACTATTATCAATCTGATGAGGAAGGGTTCATGTAAATGTTTGAGTGAAGGAGAGTTCAACCATTTTCAAAATCCGTTTTTCTAGTCTAAAGCCAATTGATCCTTGCCAAAGAGAGGGAGTGAAGTGACAATTGTGGCAAAGGGCAGTTTGTCATTTTCATAAATATACAGAGTGAAGTAAAACCACTCAATGCCAGTGTTTGGAGGAGCTTTAGCCTCATTCGCAGTGAAGTTAGTTCTGTGCACATATGGAGCCAGGTGGCTAGACCTGCTGTCCCCACACGGCAGGCGTGAACAGGCTTTTAGACACATCTTCCTCCACAATGCAGCGCCCATTCATCACAAATACGCCAAAAGCATACATGACAAAGTGTCGCAAACCACCCAACAATTAGGTAATTGAAAATGATCGCAGGCCTGGAAAAGACAAAATGGCCTTTTTAATACTCTTTTGAAGCCTGCTTCAAATGCAGACACACATGGATGCACATGCTCAAATCTCTTGTGCTCATTTTTTAGTCTTCAGTTTTTAATTAGACAGTGGACAAAGCCTCTGATCTGACCTCTCTAATGTTCCCTCCTTGTTAAACAGTGTGAACTTACAAGCCTTTCAAAAGCCTCATGGTGGATGTTAGCAGCAGTTCACTCCTGACAGTGTGCCCTCTCTCTCGCTCTGCCAGGTGAAGTGTGACCAGTACTGGCCATCGCGAGGAACAGAGACTTATGGAATGATCCAGGTCACCATGCTGGACACTGTGGAGTTGGCCACTTACAGCGTTCGTACTTTCGCCCTCTATAAGGTACAGTACTTCCTTTTTCGTTTACACTTAACCATATAGAGAGTCATGCTCATAAAGGACATGTTTCCAGCTGGTAATTGGAGTTCATCATTCCTGGGGTCACATTTTTAAATGTAATTTCTTGTTTTTCGGAAGACAGATAAAGGCTATTACCACTGCTGTAATTGGGTTTTAACATCCAAGATTAGTCTCTTGTTCTCTAAAAGTCAATAAAATATTTCAATTTTCCATTTGGATCATATACTTCAGTGCCATGATGATGTGACTGATGTGTGCTTTATTTCTTCTCTTCCTGTTAGAAATTATAACATTATTATAATGCAAAGTCTCCAGCTGGAGTGGTTTCTATCAGGAATGGCCAAGAAACCTTTTCCAAAAAACTGTATAATTAAAAAAATATACCCTTTATCTACAACTACACTTGTAAAATGATTACAGCCATTAAGTAGAACACATTATGTGCTGATATCAAAGTTATGAGTGAATTCGAGAACTTTGCTTAAAATAGCTACATTTCTGATTAAATCTCTAGTGTCAAATTTCAACTGTAGAATTTCAGCTCTTTTTCATCAAATCAGTTTGACCTTAACCTCTTAAAATGTTAGTTTTTTCCCAGCCTGACAAACTTAATCTTCAAAAAGCAGCTAATTACAATTTACAATGTCAGGGTCTCTACCTAAGCATAAACTTACACCTTTCTACTTCACTGATTCTTCTGACTCTCCTGCAGAATGGGTCCAGTGAGAAGAGAGAGATGAGACAGTTCCAGTTCATGGCCTGGCCAGACCACGGGGTGCCAGAGTACCCCACACCCATCCTGGCCTTCCTACGGCGGGTAAAGGCCTGCAATCCTCCAGATGCAGGGCCCATGGTGGTCCACTGCAGGTGGGTGTAGACTGGAACAAGCTGTGTATGTATACATACAGTAAATAATTAGCTAATGCTAATTATTGCTAATTGTCACCATCACATTTATTTATTTAGCATGGCTTGTTTTCTTCATGGGTGAAAGGGTTTGGTTAAATCAGGGTTATGTTCTTTAATCAAAGATCAATGTCAATACCCCGCAAAGGACACCGCATTCAACAGAGATGCTGAAATCCTGTTTTGGGGTCAACACCTTATGAATTTGACCTCGATAGTTATTTGTTTCCTTCGTTCCAGCCAGTTGAAAAGTGCTAGAGAGTAATAATCAACGAATCTAAAAAGCAAAATGGAAAATGGAAAACTTACAATACATATTTTCAATCCATTTTGGATGATCTTTATCTTTTTTTCTTTTTTACCACATTCAGATGAACATTTAAAACATGAAATTGCATTTTGATGCACACATATATGTGCATCACAATAAGGCTTTTTTTCATTAAAATTGCAGCCCCTGTCATTGTGGCTCCCCTAACAGACCTTATTAATCTCTCCCTCCATACAGTTGAAATTCCATCTGCTTGGAAAGAAGCGGTGGTGCTTCCTCTTTTTAAGGGAGGTGATCAAGTTGACCTAAACAATTACAGGCTAATTTCCATCTTGCCTTGTGTGTCTAAGGTTCTGGAAAAACTTGTCAACAGACAACTAACCAGTCATCTTAAAGTAAATGGTATCATCTCCGGGGCACAGTCTGACTTTCGATCTGGGTATGGTTGTGTTACAGTTACCACAAAAGTACTTTATGACATTACATCCGCATTAGATACCAAACAACACTGCGCTGCTATATTCATTGACCTTGCCAAAGCTTTTGACTCCGTGGACATACACTTATCCACAGACATAGCAGCATTGGTGTCACTGATCACTTACTGGTTTGGTTTTCCAATTATCTCTCTTGCAACGTGTAAGATTTGAAAACCTTTTCTCCCATTCTCTCCAGGGGTGTCCCCCAAGGCTCCATACTTGGCCCCACACTTTTCTCAATTTATATAAATAACATCCTTCAGACAGCTGGCAATTCCCAAATTCAATTATATGCTGATGATACAATGATGATACAATGATGATACGTGCCACTGGTCCTTCCCCTGACACTGTTCAAGTTACCTTGCAAGATGGCTTTTCCCAACTACATCAGTCTTTTTCCCAACTCAAACTCACTCCAAACTCATTTCAAAACTAAAGTCATGTGGTTTTACCGTAATGGTACTATGCCTTCTCCCGCCCTTAACATTACCACCTGCAAGTGGGCTATTCTAGAACAAGTCACTGCATATAAATACTTAGGCATCTGGTTGGAAACCTCACTTTCTTTCTCCATCCACCTATCAACTGCACTCTAAGGTCAAGACCAAGCTTGGTTTCCTTTACAGAAATTGTTTTTTTCAGAAATTTTACTACTTCTGCCAAACTCACTCTCATTCAAATGACCATTCTACCCAATCAAAACCACTATCAAAACTTGACACTCTTTACCACTCCATTATCATGTTTGCCACAAATGCCCCCTTCAATACACACCACCACACCCTATATTCATCTGTCAACTGGCCCTTCCTTCACATTCAACGTAAGATTCACTTCTTCACTTTCATTTACAAGACCCTTCTTGGCCGATCACCTTCTTACTTAGGTCACCTGCTGCAGCCAAAGCCTGTCACATTCAACACATGGTCCTCACTTCATCTTCAATTAAGCTTTCCCCAAACCAACTCTGTCTCTGGTATCGTATCTTTTCAATCTGCTGCCGCTCGCGACTGGAACGCAAAATATTCTCAAACTGGATAAACTAATTTCCATTTCAACCTTCAGAACCATCATATCATCCTTGTTTTACGAACATATGCAGTTGCTTCTCTACATAGTAGCATTTCCAGCTGATTGTTTTTATGGGTTCCTCCTCTCTTACTCACCTATGCACTTATCTCGTTATAGGTGTTTATTGTTTTCTGTGTGGTATTTCAAATTGTATTTATTAAATTTCTGGACTGAATGTATTTTGTATTTTGTATAATGTACCTTCCCTTTCCCTAAGTGGCCGCCATTGTAAATAAGAACTTGTTCTTAATGACTTGCCTGTAAAAATAAAGGTGAAATAAAATAAATTAAAAGTGTACACAGCAAAAGAAGCTGAAGGTTAAAGAAATTCAATTTTATTTAAATTAAAAAGTCTGAAGAAAACTGAAGTCTTGTACTTGAGACGTTACATAGAACATTAAAACCCTTCTCACAGGAGATATATTTATTGTTTAGGTCTGTTTGTTTCAACCATAGAGAGATTAAGTTCACATTTTCATGCAGACACCTTATAATACTATATATATATATATATATATAGAGGGAGAAACATAAAGTTATTTACCCCTCCTCTCTCTCTGCCTCTCTCAATCAGTGCGGGCGTGGGCAGGACTGGCTGCTTCATTGTGATCGATGCCATGCTGGAGCGCATGAAACACGAGAAGTCTGTAGACATCTACGGCCATGTAACGTGCATGCGTGCCCAAAGGAACTACATGGTCCAGACTGAGGACCAGTACATCTTTATCCATGAAGCACTCTTGGAGGCCGCAACCTGTGGCAACACTGAGGTTCCGGCACGCAACCTGTATGCCCACATCCAGAAACTCACCCAGCCCCCGCCCGGCGAGACAGTTACTGCCATGGAGTTGGAGTTCAAGGTGACTGATAAGCACACACCCCAGACAATGATTACTTTAGGTTCTATTTGATTACTTTTTTAGTGGAATAAGTTTACGACTCCTGCAGGATGTAACAAAGCATTTAACTTAAGAAAAGACGTTTCAGAATAGCTTTTTCTGATTAATAGTGCATTACATAGTTTGCAGGGATGACATTGTAACACTGTACATCAAGTGAGTTTGTTAATAATTAACAGAAATTAGAAAAAGGTTCAATCCACTCTGATCTGGAAGCACCAGGCTGCGTTCGCACTTTTATTGTCTAACGTCATGAAAAAAGGCATCGGACTGCAGTGAATTCTGACCTCATGTCCAGGGTGTCGCTATTGTGCCAGTGTGATCACATAGAGGTTTATACATGTTTGAAATGTTTAATCTGCCAAATAAGCCAATGCACAGGGATGTGTCTCTGTGACATTGGTGCTGAGACATCTCAGCAGCTACAGTAGCACTGCATCAGTTCATATGAACACACATATTTCAGGGACAGTGGGGCAGAACAAACACACACAAAGCTACACTTGGAAAATTACAAAATGACTGACACGCGCACATACACACAGCTGGTGTTCAAGGTGACTTGCAGTCACATGCACACGCACACCTTCTGTCAATAGCCATCGACTGTGATGTTATTACACACTTTCCTCCCAGCGCTACTCTGCCATTAGCCCTCTTATGACCATGATCCATTCTGTTTGAAGTGATAATAGCATCTACACTTCTGCCAACAACGGAGAATTAAAGAGAGAGAATGATTGCGGCGTATGTGGGGGCCACAGCCTCCATGTCCACACAGTCTGGCCACAACACACACACACATTTCTCCCGTAGTATCATGACTGTCCACACACACTCCTGTGCTGTCCATCTGTGCTCTGTCTGCTGCCAGCACTGAGCTTGTCATACCCATAGTCCTCCGAGTTCTGGGACTCTATGGGAGACAAGTCCACTACACTTAGTTATACAGTACCTACCTGCAGCATTTATTATTATTATTTACCTTGAAACTTTTAGTCTACATCTAGATAGAGACTTGACAGGGAAGCGTTTCAGCCTTCCTTGTTTGTTTACTGCGGGTCACAGGTCACTAATTTTTTTCTCTCCATCTTTCTCCCTCCATCCTTCTCCCTGTCTGATTTCCTCCAACCTTTTGTTTAAATAGAGACTGGCCAACTCCAAAGCCCACACTTCACGCTTCATAAGCGCCAACTTACCCTGCAACAAGTTCAAGAACCGTCTGGTCAACATCATGCCTTTTGAGTCCACCCGTGTCTGCTTGCAGCCCATCCGTGGTGTTGAGGGCTCTGACTACATCAATGCCAGCTGCATTGACGGCTACAGGTAAGCAAAATAATTAAACTTTAAGATTTGAGCTGCTTACAACGACAATGAGTGAGGTTAAAGTGCTAGGAGGATAAGGCTGCATTGTTCTATGTTTATATAGAATATAGAGATAAACATATTTACGTATATATATTAACAAATCCTGTTATTAAGACCAAATCTTTTATCTCTGAATACTTTCCATCTTCACTACCCAATTGCCACACTACCTTTGGCTTTCATCCCCAAGCCCATTTGTTCTTACTGAGGATGTATTCTTACAAACTGGTTCACAAATGTATAGTTCCCAAGGCTCAGTAATTTCCCAAAACAGCTTGAGTTTTAAGTAAACGTTACTCAAATGGGAGCATTTGTTTTGGACTATTTTCAGTGACAGATTAATATACATTTCGTACTTTAGTCAATTTTAATGCATGTGCATTGTTCACATACATTTTGTGGTAAAAATGAAGGACTTTAAATGCAGTGAGGCTAAATGAGCATCTATGCACTGTGTCTGGGAGTGTGACAAAACTAAAACATTCTGGACGGAGGTGATCAATAAAACCATGTTCATCTTATCTGTGAACATTCTGCTTGACCCCAAGATCAAGGTGGTCCTTGTTAATAATTGTGTTATTATTATGATTGTATTACTGAAAAAACTAAAAATTGTTAAAAACATAATCAAGTATTTTGAGCCCTTTTTTATACATAGTCCCCAAATTTTAGGAAAATTCCCAGAGGAGTTTGTTCCTAAACAACACAGCACATACAAAACAACCAACAATCTTTTTTATGGCCCCACAGTGATGTAGTTACCTGTCAATCCAACTGAGCAGGTTGGACCAGACTGAAGGCAAAAAGTGAAGATGAATGCCGTTTAGGGCTGGCTGGAGCATTCTGTAGATTTTAATGAGTCACATACTGGAAGGTAGAAATATCAAAGTATAGTACATATTCTAATTACTTGTTTGTCTCCTGTGATCACACATGGTTCCTCTGATGTGGATGAATATCCTTAAATAAAATCTGAGAGTCTCCACTTTAACCTTACAGTCCAATCCAATGTACTGGAGAACAAAGCCAGCACAACAAAAAATACCTCACTGTCCTAATACCTTTGGGACGGCAGTTGTATTCTGGCATCAGAGATTGTTATAGGTGTGAAAAACTCAGTGGGTATTCACAGTGGTTTAGATGAAAATGTGTGGGAGGGGACTGAAGACGAGTCCCCACTGGGCAGTATTCAGATGCAAGAATTCCTCCTGGCTCTGTCAATGTGTCTCTCGTGTGCTGAGCCACTACCAATTTCATATTGAAGCTACCGCATGTCATTGTGTGCTCTATCCAAATTGCTTCCTAGAGGTAGGAAGATGAAAAAGGCTACTCTCTGTTTTATACCTGTATAAGTACCAAGGAAGAGACAGACAGAGCTGATTCTGTGGTTGAAGTGCACAGGGAGGGGATGGATTTAGCGAACCTGAAATGCCATTGAGTCTATATGGGGTTTTGCTTTGTACAGGGCAACACCTCCCCACTCCCACCCCTAACTCCCTCCTCTATTTCCTGTCCTGTTGTTAATGAGACAGTGCTCCGCAGAGGCAGAACCTTTATTGTTGCTGTGTAAATAGCATAAATGCAGCAAGAGAGTAGTATAATGAAGTGTGTTCTCCAAACCCCTCCCTCCCTTTTTTCTCCTCCATGTTCTCTGCTTTTCTCTCCTTTTTCCTTTTTAATTCTCCTACTTAATCTGTCTTCTTTGCAGGCTCTTTCCTTCCTATCTCTCCTCTCACCCTCTTCTCTCACTCACCATCTTAATTTTCCATCCAAATATCATGGCAGACAGACATATCCGGGTGGGGACCTGTTGTGTGCACTGGCGGCACTGTGTGATTAAGCCACTTTTAAAGGCTGGGCATAAATAAAAATCTAACAGAGGCCTCCAGTGCCCTTCACCCCAGTGTCTTCAAGAAAAGCCAATAATATGCTAAGCTAATGAGAGGCAAACCATTGATTCCAGCTATGCTATCAGGGGTGGGAGCCCTGGATATGCTCCGATGCAGGCTGGAGTTTTAGCATTGTAATGAGGTTGAAATGAAACGCTATGTCCTCAAGCACTGCAGTCATGTGGGATGATGCACAGAGTGCTTTGTGCTGTTTGGCAGAGCGCTCATCAGGGCACTGTGTGCAGAGAAGTCAGTATTATGTGATTCGGTTAGAATTATTTTTGTTTTGGCTAGGGGCTGTATTATGGGGAGGTTAGAGGGGTCCACCCTATCAATTTGAAATTTAGCATTCATCCCTGTGCTTAAGTTTGCTTCCCTTTTCTTTTCTGCTCTTTTTCTCTCCTCTCCTCTCCTCTCCTCTCCTCTCCTCTCCTCTCCTCTCCTCTCCTCTCCTCTCTTTTGCGCTCTGATGACCAGCTGGAGAGAGTAGTGCTCACTCTTTTCATCTCCTCACATTTTCCTCTTTACATCTTTTCCCTTTACTTTGTACATGTCCTCTCTTTACTTCACACTTCTCTTTTTCCCGTTTTCATCTTTTTAATTTGATTTCTCACTCTTTGCCTTCCACTCCTTGTATGTCGTCTTCTCTCCTCTCAACCAATCTGTTGTTTCTTTATTTGTGCAAGCGAGGCTCTGAGCATATTCTAATCTCCTGGTTCCACATTAGTGACTTGCCTGCAGCACTTTCATTAGTTGTTCAGCCGTGGCTCAGTGTGTGACTGAGGGTGTGCGTGTGTGGTAGCGTGTCTGAATATACATACAAAACTACTGCACGCGTAAATGCGTACACCTGAATGCAAACTTACATGTGCTGCAAACATGTGAGTTTGCACTCACACTCATGTGGGTGTTTTGTGTTGGGTTACTCAGCTCCTTCTCACTCTGTTAATCAGTGTGCTGCTGCCACCTGCTGTTTGACAGAAAAACTGCTGCTCAGCTGAAGTCACGTAGGACACCAGCACAACTCTGGCTCGGTGGATGATCTCATCTTTAGTTTTGTGAGCATATCAAGTGCTCTCTCTCTTGCTCTCATTCTGTGATTCCATACAGAGAAGAAGGAGGACAATGTAGAGGATATATAAACGCTTAAATAGCTCAATGATAAAGATAAGTGCTAGGCTTGCGCGATTCGGGGAAACATATGAATCACGATTTTTTTAATCAGTAAGTGGGGGGGGGCATTTTATCAGAATACAGCATAGAAAATCTGCTTAGAAATATAGGAAATATTGGATAGGATAGAACAATACAATGTAATTCTGCTAAATAAAACATCACATTCATTATTAATTGTTTTCATTTTAAACATATTTTATAGCCGGAGTCTCAGTCTGCCACTTTTTTTTTAAACAATTCGAGTGGTTCCACGGTATCAGAATTTTGGATAGTTGTCATAGAAACATCAATTGGTCATGTGACAGGGAAGATTGTCAGAACAGGCAGCCAAGTGACACTACTTTTAACCAATGGAAATCACAATTGTCAGATTGACAGAACTCTAGCCCAGTTTATTTTGGGGGACAAACAGTAAAAGGACAACAGGACCGTACATACTCTACTACAATTTGCAGCTTTCTGAATTTCATTGCCTTTGCTACAAGTCATGCCACTGTAGGTTCCTTGTATACAAATGTCCACTAAATGGTATGTGTTGCCTTGATAGAACAAAAGTGGAGTAACAGAGAAAGCTCTTCCATAGAAATTGAATTTTATTTGAATACATTTGTGTTTGAATGTATTTGAGCACTTATAAGACACCAGTTTTGTTGCATTAATTATATCTTGTTATTAGATATTGGGGTGAGAGATGGTTTAACAACAGCAGCTTTCCTTTATCATTAAATCCATTTCTGGTTATTGCTTTGTGATCTGCTTTACAATACCAGTTGTACGAGCACCATAAAGTTCATAAAGTTATGATTAATTCCTGCTTCCTCTATGTGGTGTTGTGTCTTTAGACAGCAGAAGGCCTACCTGGCCACACAGGGCCCCCTGGCAGAGACCACCGAGGACTTCTGGAGGATGCTGTGGGAGCACAACTCGACCATCGTTGTCATGCTCACTAAGCTACGAGAGATGGGACGGGTAATATATTATTACGCATATTGTATTAAATGCATGCACCTGTAGGGCCCTTGAACCATTATAATGTGTATACAGTTAGTCGGTTCAGCTATGCTACTGCATCACATTGCTCAAATATTAATTCATTCCAACCCTGAACAGTAACTTTGGTTGAAAGTTAACTTTCTTATCACCACGACTGGAATACATCTGGGTTCAAACTAGCATGCTTGTCAATAATTGGTTGTATACCAAACATACTGATGATTCCCGAACTGCTTGACTGCATCGAACTTTGTAAAAAGAAAAAGAAAAACAGGATGTGTTTTGGTAAGCTAAATACTGCCTTTTTTTAAAGTTTTTTTTTAAGGAAGACCCCTTATAGAAATTCACTCATAATACACATCATTTTGGAATAGCACCCCTACTACTTAAGCTAGTTTGGAGTACTTTTTTCAAAATACCAACAGTGACCTTTAGAAAATGTGGGGATTTTGGGAGGGGTCATGAGGCACCACAACAAAAACAAGGAGTGAATCTTACATTTAGTTGTTCAACATTTCAGGAAATATAATAATCCGCTTTCTTGCCAAGAGTTGGATGAGCAAATCAACACCACTTTCAAATCTGTCCGTTTACAAAGTTAAAGTTACAGCCAAGAGAGGGTTAGCATAGCTTAGCATAAAGACTGGAAAAGGTGGGGAACAGACAGCATGACTCTGTCAAAAGTAACTTCTTAGATTCTATTCTAGTTTGCCTTTGATTCCAGCCAAGGACCTTTGGTGCATGTCATCTAATTAAGGCAAAAATGCAAACAAAAACAAAAGAGGTGCTGGCAGATTTTTTTTTAACCTTTGTTGATGGAGCAAGGGTAGCTATTTCCCCCACTTCCAGTCTTATGGCAAGCCATGCTAACAAGCTGCTGGCACAAGCCTCATATTAAATGGACAGATAGGAAAGTGGTATTGATCGTCTCATCTAACTCTCAGCAAAACATGAGTGAGAGTATCTAACTTCAAACTAATCCTTTAAGGAAAATAATCAATACTGTCATCTTGGTACCAGTTTGATTAAAGTCATAATATCTTTGACTGAGTTTTTTTTGTGATTAAGCAAGTGATTCCGACAGCACTCAACTGCATTTCATAGCTTTTATCACCCTCTCATTCATAATCACAGTTTATGAACAAAAGCCCTGATGCACATCATTGCTGTAGTTAAGAACACAAACAAAGTATATAAATATTTGCGACCTCAGATAGATCAGACAGTTTTTTCAAAACCACAGACAAGTCTCTTCCCAATTTTCTTTCATAAGCAAACCTTCTCATGACTCAAAATGACTAATAACATACATAAAACATCATATTCTGCAATAATTATGTAAAAGTCCATTTGTTTCTCCCTGAATGCGTTTGGAAAAAGATTTTTCAAATATAAGTACTTGAAATTTTTCCTCCCTTTTCTTTTGTAGGAGAAGTGTCATCAGTACTGGCCAGCAGAGCGTTCAGCCAGGTACCAATACTTTGTTGTGGATCCAATGGCTGAGTACAACATGCCCCAGTACATCCTCAGAGAGTTCAAAGTCACAGATGCCAGGGTATGTTAGATTCACTCTTTGTGTGTGTGTGTGTGTGTGTGTGTGTGTGTGTGTGTGTGTGTGTGTGTGTGTGTGTGTGTGTGTGCGCGTGCGTGCGTGCGTGCGTGCGTGTGTGTGTGGCTAGGTGGTGGGGAAGGGAGGTGTGGATTGATTGGCATTTTACACAAATATAACCATTCAACCCAAATCCATTTTAATTTTGGGTTTTCTTACAAATACAGACAGTCATGCTAAGTGTTAAGAATTATATCAGCTGTGATTTCAAGGTAGAGTTGTTCAGAATGCATCCCGTGTTATTTCTCCTGACAGGCTGACATCAAGTGAATGCACCATCAAACATGTTTACCCGGATCTAGTATGCTTGATCTATGGATTGTGTGTGTGTGTGTGTGTGTGTGTGTGTGTGTGTGTGTGTGTGTGTGTGTGTGTGTGTGTGTGTGTGTGTGTGTGTGTGTGTGTGTGTGTGTGTGTGTGTGTGTGTGTGTGTGTGTGTGTGTGTGTTTTAAGATCACTGTGAAAATACATGAAAAGCATGGCCTTCAATTCCCGAGGGCCAGTACTGCAGCTCCCTGTGATGCAGTAGTTTCAATGGGCTATAAATATACTTTACCGTCATCAGAAGGCCCACAGCACTCTAATCCCACATACACTACTTCTTCCACACACACAGCCATATACTGTATATGTATATATAAATACAGTATGTGCCTTGAAAGAGATATTATATGTATGAAACATAATATGGTAACATGCAGGACAAACATTTAATTCACACATGCTGACATCATGGTGCTGTCCAATGTGGGAGTGCATGTTAAGTGTCTGTCAGTACTCGAGGGCCACAACCCTGCTAGTTTTCTCTCCTGCCAGGTTGTCAGCTTTATTCATACTGCATCCCAAGTGTAAGTTAGATGATTAGATGGTTGCAGCGAAAACCTGCAGGGTTATGGTAGTCGCAGACATTAATTTAGAGGCTGTGCTGTGTGTGTGTTTTTTTAAGTGCATAATAGACTGAAGGCTGCAAAGAGAGGTGTATAAAACACAATCTGTGCAGCGGAGTGTTATTTACAGATAAATAAAGGCATCGAAGAAAGCCCAGCTGAATTATGCACACAATATACATCACGTACATGTCAGTTTTTCTTTGCCTATTAAATGTTCTATGTACCTCTATTTGCTGTCCCTCAGGACGGGCAGTCCAGAACAATCCGCCAATTCCAGTTCACTGACTGGCCCGAGCAAGGAGTGCCAAAAACCGGAGAAGGCTTCATTGATTTCATTGGACAAGTGCACAAAACCAAGGAACAGTTTGGACAGGATGGACCAATCACTGTACACTGCAGGTAATGAGGAAAAGTGGCACAAATTAATAATACAATTATGACAAATTTGTAGGCATAATGGATGGCTGCTTCTTTAGAGCTATATACATGCTTGCAACATTTACTTAACATTTACTCTGCGTTTGAATTTTGAATGTGTAGCAGCAGAGTTCCCACAATCCTTTCTGCAGTTTCAAATGGCATATAAACCGCGTTCAACATAATGACCGAGATTTATACCAAATTTCGGATCATCCTGTGTGAAAAAAAATCACATTTAAATGGTGTTTCAATTTTTTTACCATTTCATAACAATTTCTCTCAGGTGGCAGTTTATTAAGTAGACCTGGCTAAAGGTAATGCAGTCTAATGCCTTTGGTCATACCTTCATTTAGGTTATAATGTTTATTTTTTTTGAAAATCATTTAAAGAGGCATTTATTCAACTTATATTGGGTGTGCTCCTTAGTGCCGGGGTGGGCAGGACCGGCGTCTTCATCACTCTCAGCATCGTGTTGGAGAGGATGAGGTATGAAGGAGTGGTCGACCTCTTCCAGACAGTGAAGACACTTCGCACCCAGCGGCCTGCCATGGTGCAGACCGAGGTAAGAACAGAGATTGTTCATACTCAGTATCCCACAGTGACAGGATAGTATTCCAAAGTCAATATTGAATATTTTATAGTGTGCACATTGTAGTAAGTGTCCTTTTTTGACTTACTGACAAATTTTCTTTAATAGAGGTTTTAGAGGTGCTTCAGAAATCCTGTAGCAAACCCATCTGGTGCTATCACAGAGTGTCACATTTTTCTCAAATTAAGAATTGATGACTGCATTCTATAACAAACAGGCAAAGCATTTTAAAAACATATAAAAGAAGACACCCATGATGTGAATTTAAATGAGTTCAAAAACATATTTGGATATATACCAATACATTTATTATTATTACATAATGGGGGTTAACCTCACCACACATTATAACATCACTTATTTTACAGAACAAAATTATATTTGCAAAATGATCAATTCCTATAAGTAACAGCAGTGAGATTCAACACATCTATTTACTGCTGAGATTGCCGTTACAAAAGAACATGACCAGCTTTTTGTTAAAAATCTCTCCAAGTCACCTCAAAGGCTTGAAGCACAATAAGAAAATGCATACACTAGCTAGCTACCCAAAATGTAACCATAAACACTAGAAGTCAAGTTGATTTTATTTATGTAGCCAAATATCGGAAATTTGCCTCAAGGGGCTTTACAATCTGTACAGCAGAGGGTACCCTATTTTCTTCGACAGATGAGGAAAAACTCCTCCAAAAAAAAACTTCTACAGGGGGAAAAACGGAAGAAACCTCAACGAAAGCAACAGTGGAGGGCTCCCTCTCCCAGGAAACACAGAAATGCAGTAGATGGCGTGTTTAAAGAGCAGAACAGAATAGTAAAATTACAGGTTTTATATGTGATATTCCAGCCATGCATGCAGAGGTTCTTACTGAGGCTTCTTCTTCTTCTTCTTCTTCTTCTTCTTCTTCTTCTTCTTCTTCTTCTTCTTCTTCTTCTTCTTCTTCTTCTTCTTCTTCTTCTTCTTCTTCTTCTTCTTCTCCTCCTCCTCCTCCTCCTCCTCCTCCTCCTCTCCAGGACCAGTACCAGTTGTGCTACAGGGCAGCATTGGAGTACCTGGGGAGCTTTGACCACTATGCAACATAACCACTCCCATCAAGAAGACGCCCTGGTCAAACCGCTCGGGAGTGTGCCAAGTGTCCCATCTCAGCCACCATCCACTCACTTGACCCCCTAAAACCTGTACCCTCGCAGCTACCAGAGGGAAGGAGAAAGGGATGCGCTTGTAGACCCGGTGACGGGTTTAACCAATCACAGAGATCCACGCTGACTTTACCAACCACATAAGATTTTGCTTTAAAAATAACAACAAAAAAACATTACAATGACTATGACAAATATGACAACTCTTGTACAGATGCGTCAGCGCAAACTGGCAGCTCGCCTCTCTGCTCTGTCGAAGCCAAACCTCCCTGATTGTCAAAGGCTACTGGTAGCACTAAGAGAGCACTCTCTCTGTTTTTTTGTTAATTTTATTGTCACTATTTTGATTTATTGTGTCAAATGTTATTGTTTAGTATATTTGTTGTTTTGAATTATCATTTTAACATCAGACATTTATTTTGTCTTAAACTGCCCAGCCTGGGGCTTGCATTATTTTCATAATCGGTACTTTTTTTATTTTTTTTTATTTTAGGGTACTTTAGCACAAGGGACATGTATTTTTAACACGTTCCTAGATACTAATACAGGAGGACTACTGTTCTCTGAGCTGCTGTCAGATTTATTTTGTCACATGACATTTTATTTTATTCAATATATGTGTCATAAACATTGGTCTTACTCAGTTAAATAACTCCAAAAATTGCCTTTTCACTTGCCATTTTGGATTAAAAAAAATCAACTTTGACAAAATTGATTTCAGAGCACACATTTAAACTAAAGTTTGGCCTGTAAACATGGTAGCTACTTATAAAACAAGGGGTGAATTAGCTAACAAAAGACTAAATCAGAGATGTACAGAAATGGAAAGCACATGACTTCTATGTCTTTTTTTGTCTGTTCTGTTAATCATCAGAAGCCTATGGCATTGAGGCCTTCATACTCCACAGCGGAGAACTTACCTGAGGAAAACAGACTTTTGTACCCAAAGGGTAGTTGACAAAAAAAACAACTCCCTGATCTCTAAATAAAGTTGCTCTTCAAGTCCCTCTCATCTCCTCACTGCCCATTAGCCTGGTCAGTTTGCTGGAGTTGAGCCACACCCACCGAAAGGAGCAGAAGTGGTTCATATGGGCTGTGGAGTAGAGCCATACAAGCTGGCACCTGTACAGAATCAACCATTCCTACCAGTGGGAAAGACACTCGGCCCGTTGGACTGAAACCTGATATTATTTTATACAGAAATAGAACTATAAATATATATATATATATATAATTATGATTGATTATATATATGTACAATTACACATAGATATATAATTATATATATATATATATATATATATATATATATATATATATATATATATATATATATACACAGCTTCAAAGGTATATTGTTAAAAAGGATTAATTCTGCTGATCTACCAACCCTAGAGACACTGCAGAGAGCCTGCTGTCCTAGAGTGTGTATTAATGGAAACACCGTTGTATCTACTGTACTACCATAGTAACTTTGACAGCTGGTTGTCCGTCTGAATGAGGAAAAACAGCACAACTCCCCACCCCACCCGTCAAAATGGACAACTCCTCACTCAATCGCACTACTCAAGCACACATCTTCTCCCACACGAGCCGCAGGAGGGAAGTGTCTGATCGCGAGAGGCCTAACGTTGTGGTGGTGGCGGTGGTGGAAGCGGTGGTGGGAGGGAGGGGGGACTTGAAAACGCTTGCGAAAAACTAAAATGTTCATTTTTACCTTGTGAATGCTTAATGCTGTAGGGGTTCGATCTGTTGTACACACAGTCTGTTTTCTATTTGTTGATAAAGAACTGGAATTTAAAAAGAAACTGTTGATGAAAAAGAAAAAACATTGATGTTAATAAAGTTCAATAATTGGGTTTTTGTACAAATCTTGGCTTGTGATGCTTTGTTTCTTGATGCTGTTGTTTACAAAATGTGAACAGTTAAATTCTTAACCGACAAGTCCTTCATAGTACAAGTTTGCTCTTTTGCCCTTTGTCCTTAGGGATATCAGCAAACTGTCTGCTTTATCACCCGTTTCCAGGAATGTTGCCCGTTAATTTGCCCAATTCTTTTTCCTGATGAATGACTTATGCATTTCTAAGAGCTTCTTGTTCCAACTATGCAACTTAATGGTCACATACTTAAAAGTGTGTATGTGTTTGCCTGCGTGAGTTTGCAGGGGTAAATCCTGAGAATCCAGCTGCCGTACAAGGTAACCCCCTCCAATAATGCTCCCCAAAACTTAATTTTTCCATGGCTTTCTACCACTTTTCACAGTTTACCACAACAGATGGAGTTTGCTCAGTTGTCATGGAGATAGTTTAGTTTTCGTCAGTAATTATTAAGATCATTTCAGCTAAGATGTTTTGAATTTGTGCTTTTCTGACTGGTTTAAAGTGGGCCAGCTCTGTTGGTGAAAGAAGATGTCACATTGTTTCCTTATGTTTCCATAGAGACACCCACACATTACAAATATAGCTAGCTGTATATATATATATATATATATATATATATATATATATATATATATATATATATATATATATATATATATATATATATATATATATATAGTGTAGAGTGCCCTCAACACTTCCAACAAAAGTAAGTAGAGAAAAGAGTAATATCAACTGAAACAAATTCCATAATGCAATGCATCTCATTTTATGGATGTAATAATTACAGTCATGCAACACGACAATTGTGAGGGATGAAGCAAAATGATGTTGAAGTGCCTAAAATCAATGTATTGCTTACTATGAAGTTCTATACTCTAATAGTGTTTATTATCCAGTGATTAAAGCTGTAATCTTGAACATTTTCATTTGAATTAATGTCTGTTAAATCAATATCTATCACTGGAGGAGGTAACACAATGGTGATTGGCCTATGGTCCACTGATGAAAGTATTGCAATATTTACATGTTTGCAGTATTACAAACTGGGTGTCTGGTGTGACATCTCTTGGAAGAAATCTTGTATTACAGTTATCCTTTGTATTCACACACAAAAATTGAACTATGCACACAATTCTGAAAACTTGAAACTCATGTATCAACAGTAAGAGAGCATAGAAATTGATAAAGATGTATTATTATTTTTATGCTCCAGACTGCTAAACCCACACACTTTATTTAAATAGAAATTCTATCACTCAACAGAACTTAAATATGATGCCACAAAGAGATGCCACTGTCAATCAAATAAGATCAAACTTCACAGTCCTGATTAAGCAGATTTGTTGGGTTTTTGAACCATCCTGAAGAGGATGAATTATTTCAAGAGAAAGGCACACAAACAGGATATAAAGCTGGATTTAAAGGATAATTTCTGTAGCTGGTTTATACTTCAGTGCTGCTGTATATTATGTATTTGGAAACTAGGAATATCATAATTCTCTTTTGACTTTATTGTGCATTTAGCTCTGAACCACGTTGCAGAAATTCTATACTTTATTGATGCTGTTGCTCTTTTGTGTACATTGCTCTTTCCACAAAGTGGGCCTTAATTTTAGCAGTGATACTATTCTTGTTTATGGCAAACAATAGCTTGTTTGTTGACAGTTGTTTTGAGTGAAGTTATGATTAGTGATAGAGGTTGGTATTGTGTAATGTAGAATTTAGCTTGAAGCATTTTACAAAATTTGTAACAGAACCAACTGACATCATTGTGGTTGTATGAACTGTGTCCAGGTGCATTTTTTCCTCATTCAGTAGTGTTAACTGTATCTAGCCTGCAGCCTTTCCTTAACACCTGTCTTTGCTTCCCTAAGAAACAGCACAGCTCTGTGACCTGTTATCAGTGCCCTTTGGAGATACCATGAGTAATCCGATTGGGTAAGGAAATGAGAAAACATATGGTTGACTAATCTACATTGCAGTATATCATGATGCTGAGTTGTGTGTTCTTGTAGAGATGATGCACAATCTGTCCAAGATGAAAAAGACCGTGAAGGTGAATTGCTCTGCTTGAAGATTAAAGCCCAGTTAGAGGATTTGCTCTCCGACAGCCACCTGGCAGAGGACGGCTTTCTGCTGAAACATATGCAGAAGAACAAGCAGGGTTACGTCAGTCTCAAGCTCCTCACTTGTTTAAAAAAGGTAAGAAATCTCTCTTTGGTTCTAACAATAGCATGATTTTGTGTGCTTTCTGTGGTTTACATTCCACCAGTTTGAATAAAAACAATCAAATCCAAACAAAGCTGAAGTTGCCACTGTTTGTCACAGATAAAGGTCCTTACCACCAACTGGTACATGACTCTAGCAGGAGCAGAGTACTCAGAACTTCTGGAGGTGAACGATGAATGCACCAAAGTGAGGCGGATACAGCCACTTCCTAAATGGCTGCTATGTTCCCCCACCACCAAGCTCCTCCTCGCCTGGAACCTTTCTCCGGAGAAAACTGGAGAAGACGTAGCGGCCCGAGGCCTGGAGCACCCTTTACTCTCAGAGAGGATCCTCCAAAAGTTTAGTACTTTTGGCAATATTGCTTCAGTCTGGATCCTGCATCCTGGCAAAGAGCTTCCCAAGGAGCTACAGTGCTACGCCAAGCATCACAAAGAGCTTGGCCAACATTTGTGTGCAGTGGTGAAGTTTGATCATTTGGAGGAAGTTCGTAAGGCTTACAACGCCCTGAAAGCAGAAGAGAAGTCTAATGGTCAGGGCATGTGTGTCGTACCTTTGGGATTCCAGTCAATGCACCAAGTGGCCAAGGACAAACTCTCAGAGGAAAACAAAAAGGGTCAACCTGAGGACACACCTTCCCTGGCAAATCCACTTGAAACCTCAGGGGATTCAGTCCAGGAGGAACCTTCTGCACTAGTTAAAGTTTCTGACAAGACTCCAGATGCATCTCAGTCCCAATCTTCCTTGAATAACTCCATTCAAAAAACCTTTGAGCAGATCTCCACCAGCTGGAACAGCCAGTCCCTCTCCGGTTTGACTCAGAGGTACAGTAAGACCAGCTGGTGCTCTGGAGACTGTGATAAAAAGAATTCTCAGAGCCCCTGGGTGCTGAGGCGAAAATTTGCAGCCAGAGTATTAAACCCCAAGATGGCTCGGTACATGAAGGCGCCCTGCTCAGTGCTGCGTCAGCCCTCCTGCCCTGATGGCACCAAGGGCTTTCAGAGCAGAGGGAAGCTGCTGCAGCATGAAGAGCTCAAATTCTCCCTTGGAAGTTGTAACACCACTAGTGCTCAGTTTTGAGATAACAGATTTGAGGAGCAAACATATTTTTACAAGCTGATGAAGGAAATAAAATATTGTTTGCATTAAACAAAAAAGTTAGTTAGGTTTTGGAATCTATTGGTGAGAGATTGTTTATTCTGTTACATGTAGGTGTACATCACTGACAGATGGGGGCGGCATTTAGCTGGGTTTACAGCTGTGTTATTTTAAACACTCACTGTGTCTATGTCAAACTGTAGTTGTGTAGGAAGTAAATACACTGCAAAGCATGTAAATAGACTAGAACACATATTAGCTGGAGGAACAAATTGTTACACAAATAGAGGTGTTTAAGTGTAAGTAATTTTTTAACACCAGTTAACTCCTGCACTAACAGTACACTCCTGGGGCCTCAGCTCATCTGGTCACAACTGCAAATTGCAATGTATATTTGTTCTTGGGGAAGGATGGATTTACCTTGTTACTACTTTCTGGTGGGTGGGAGGTGTTGTCTTTCAACATGAAATGTTCAGAAAAAGCCCTCATTGTCTCACTGCATCTTTTTCACAAATGCCTGTTTAGGTTTTGGTTCTTTAAAAAGTAGTTTTCCATTCTCTGAGATGACATTTGGCTGAAGGCTACTTGTCCAATCATCAAACCACATATTGTGCAAGATGAGTGTAGTAGCAACATTTGTGCCTTATTTCCAGCCTTTCTAATGACACCTCGGCTGAAATGGTGTGTTTATAGTGTTACTGATTGAGGGCTTCCTTAAAATCTTGCCCAAACCTAAACAAAATGTGTTTCTTCACTCATCCACGCCCAGTGGAACCGATTCAATCCAATGTGTAAGGGATACTATCATATTCAAATTAGAAACATTCTCTGCTTGTATATGCTGAATGTCAGACTGTCTTCAAGACTAATGTACTCTTAGCTGGTGAGTGAGACTTTGCAATGTATGCAGATCAAGTGTTTAATTGTCTCTGACTTGGTTTTGGAATTAACAGCTATCTGACTTTTACTGCAGTGGAGGCTGGTCTATGAAAACGTTACACATCTGTGAACAATATGTATGGAGTAGAAATGTTTCTGTGCTGTGCCTTTTCAAGGCTAGAAAAGCACGATATCTCCTGCTAACTGGAAGTCATTATGCATTTACATAGTCTCCTCGAGCCAATAATTGAGGAGTATGTCAAACAAGTTAGTTGTAATAATTCAAATTTTTTAATTAGTTTTTTGGGGAAGGAATCTAGAAGATTTTGCACCTGCTGACCAAAATGTTCTCAGTATGAAAAAGAGCACAACTGTTCTCTTGTGTTTAACCTTCAGGTCAGCACTGAAGGGTTTCAGTGAAAAAGATAGTTAATATTGGCTTTAAATGAAATCCACATTTTGGGTCACTGAGATGACATTTTAGATTATCCATCAATACACAAGTTTTTGTCCGAGATGAAGCTTAGGTAAAGATTCCTTTGGTTTTTCTCTCAGTCAACACTAAAGGAATTTTAAGTCCTAGAAAGTTAGCGCTTGGCCACATCTTACTCACTAGTGGAGCTATGCAAAGCATGATTTGTGTATAATTTGGCCCATGGATCAGAATGACTCATGGCATTAGAATGAGATGTTTGTAAGCAAATAATTTGTTTCCTGTTGTGAACCTGACTTCATTTTTCTTGTAAAGATAGCTACTTTATTTCAACATCTTTGACTGCGGACACATTTCTGAAGCCATCAATTCTGTTTAGATCAACATTGTACCTGTAGATTTACTTGACTGGTTTATGCCCTGAAACGGCACATGTAAGACTTAGTATCTCCCTTGGCTTTCCCTCCCTTATGCATTGCTTCACTTGTCTCCAAACTGTTTGGCCTTTGTTTATACATGACTGACCCTCCACACCTGACGCATTTCCCCTCCTGGATTGGGTATTTATTTAGATTGCAGTCTGGAGTGCCTGATGCCTTCCAAAAGCACAACCATCTGCACCTCATTTGCCGTTGAGGCTCAAGGGCTAAAATACAGGTTTGTATTGGAGGGGACGTGAACGTGAGATTCTCAACAACAACATCCCTGGTTTTATCTCAAGCCAACTGTAGATTAAATCATCATGAAATACCACTGCTGTGATAATTCCATTTAACAGGGGGTTAGTATTGTCTTAGCACCATTTAAACCAATTGTAAACTTCCCTAATTCCCCCTAAAAGATTGGAAAACACTTGCTTTCAGCAGACCCTTCTTATCTGCCCAATTGAGGCTATTACCAGTTGCCCACTTAAGATGGCAGACTCTGTTGAGGCAGAAGGTAAATGTAAGCCCTTGCTCAGGCCAAAGCATCCTTTGGTGCTCCTGGAGCTAGAGCCAGGGAGATTATCATGTCAGGAGTAATCCGACTCGTCCCACAAGTACAACTATGGAGGAGGAGGAGCAACAGTTGAGGGGGGGAGGCAAGAGGCAGAGGCATCAGAGAAGCTCTCTGCTCCACTTACTGTAACCACGCTCTCCCTCCTCACCCTAACCCATCTTCTCAACCCGCAGAGTTCCCTTCCCTGGAAGAAGACCTGAAGAGAAGACCTGCTGCTGGAAAAAGGGTAAGGAGATGTGCATTATCTTTCCAACGGCGCTGTTTAATGGAGATGCAATGATTCAAAGTGGAAGGAGTTTAACAACAGATGGAAAGAAGTTAAGTCTTCTGTAAGATCGGTTTATTACATCACACTATTTTGCTCTGTTCCTCTGTTTCAGGTTCAGGTTTGTGGTAAAAGGAGGACCAGAAGTTTTGTATGGAAAAACATAATGACAGAAGTTTTCTGAAGTGAACCAGATGCCAAGTCAGGGACTTCTCTAAACACCAAACTCTCCTCTTTTGGAATGGAGACTTAACCTGAGTGCCATGAAGTGCACGCTTACGTTCAGAGGAATGTTGATCTTGATCTTTGCAACCTAAAAGCGTTCCATGGAAATGCAAATGTGATAAAAGAATTATACAGTCTGGACCTGAATCAAGTCAGGACACCTCCCCTACTTGCAGGCACAGGGAGTTGTGATGATTTTCTGGGTAACATGCAGGAGTTCAGCCCTCGCCTGTGATGATGATGGACTTACCCAGCCAGCACTTGCCTGTGGAGGTCAGCTGAAGACGACGCCACGCAGCTAAGTCTGGATTAGCCGGCCGAACGGTAAGGACACCACATCTTCTTTTGTTGGTTTAAGCTGGCAGCTTATGGGGAAGGCGTTAGGTGCCACTGACAGGGATGCCTCACCAAGTGCTTGAGTGGCAGAAAACACACGTTGGATCATCTGTATCAAAAGGCGGTTCTTGCTGGAACCGCATGTCAATAGTGAGCAGCCTGTCACGAAATGTTTGCAGAGCGGTTACCATTGACTACAAGGGGCATTCCATTATGTTGGGGGAAAAAAACAACAAAATTATTATTGTAATTTTCTTTCAGAATTTATACAACCTCTCACTACACAAACAAGTTTGTTTTGTCAGAGAGGAACATTTTCTTCTCCTGTCACGTATCCAACATGGTGGTTTACCTCATTATAATGTGTAATTTCTCCTCAACGCTCTCTGGCTTTTCTCTCCCAAATGTTTGAGCACTACTTTGAACGCTCATCAAACACTGATTTTCAATAATTATTATTCTCTGCATTCATCATTTTAGAGATCAACAGTTTTTGCAGAGCTATGCCTTTAATAGTTTAAATAATTAAACAGGAGCTATATCAAATTGCTGAACTTGTCATCTAAAAATATAATGAAGGTACTCTGAGAGAAGCAACTTGATAATACTCACGTTGGGCATTTCACTGAAGTGATGATCCCCTTCTCCCTAAGCTCATATCATACTTAGAGATTATACTGTATCCAGTGGAGCCCCAAGAGGCCGGATAGAGGTTAAGTCTAAAGTCAATTGAGCCGTTCAACTGTCATAACCTGCCAGAGCTGGTCATAACTGGAAGAAACTAAAGGGAAAGCTGAACTCCTGCACCACTCCTCATCATGTCATCAGCCGTTTTTGTTAGATCCTTGTCAAGATATACATTGTGCATGAAAGTAATTAGTATGTTAGTAGTTTAAAAAGAGGATAGGCTTATAAACAAGCAAAATGTAATCATATTTCACAGGTTTGTACCTGCTTGTGCTTGCTCATGTGCGTGATATTTAACAGTAGTATTCAGCGTGTGCCAGATGGCAGTCAACCTTTTGTAACAGCAACATCAACATGTTTAACATGGGTTTAGAGGCTATGCTGTTGTGTTAATAGAGGATCTGGCATGGACAGATTAGCAGAATAGCAGCTTATGGACTCTTCTTTAGAAAGTAGCCAAGACAACAATCATCAATCTTACTACCACCTCACACAAAAATAATTTCCTGTTAACCTCTGTTAGAAAAGGCTTTTTTAATGCATGTCAGAACTATACCTTGACTGAACTCTTCCAGGAATAGCAAAGGGCAGACAAATTGGGACTGGTGTCACATGTGCATCTATAAGTGTATTTTCCCCTCAGACACTGACAGCAAAAGGTTTGAGTTGTGAGATATTGTGCTAGGCTGTTGAGTCCCTGATTGATCCATATAAATCTGTGGGATGTTATATTAAAGCTTCCTCCCATTACAATAAAATGTTTTTAACAAATCACCTCCACCCAGTCCAGTAAAAGGATGTAGGAATCTTGTTTGGTATTTACAGAATGTGTTTTTAAAAAATTATCACAGTTTTTCAGGCTTTGCCCAAACGTGTATCGCCCCTTTCTTTTTTTCAATAATGAACGGCAGCTTTCTCACTAACAAGGAACAGGCTTGTTTTAATTATCCTTTGGTTATTGAGTGACAGAATGCAGGCCAACCGAAGCAGTTGCCCAACACAATTACAGGGAAGTCTAGCCTAAGCCTTTTTCAGTTGCATTAGAACCAAGGCTGGATTTAGAACAGCCAATCCAGGCCCAGAACATCCACTTTATTTTACAGCCTTTTGGCCCACTTTGGTGCCAACACAAAAGATCTAACAAACCAAACTCGTCACTTTTTCTCTTCATTATTCTGATTGAAAGCAGGACAGGTTTTAGTAGAAGAAGAAGGTGCTTACTCTGTGGGCCCTGCATGCTGGCCTAACCCCTGAGTTAGAGGTGTCTGATGGATTAACACAGACGCACACACATACAGCAAGGCCGAGGCTGCGCCACCAACACTGCAGCCAGGTGTTAACCCACGTGATTGCAGATAAAGCCGGCAGGCATTAGTGCTAATCCCGCCCTGATCTTTGGAATATGTCCCTATTACCTCCCCAAGCACTCTCTAGCTGTCCCCAGGCCTCCTGATGCTCACTTAAGAGGGAAAAGACAAGACAAGGCCTCTCTAGGACTCCCTAAAGCACGTTGTTTCATTGGAACAACACAGTAGGTGCCTTTCCCGATGTTTGTTATGCTCCTCTGTTATCTTTTCAGTGCAGGTATTTATGGGGTGTGTTCAGAGTAGCGCAGAGACAGCCGATCATATGGGTGGAGCTGAGCTGAAACACAGCGTGGTAATAATGTTCTGTAGGTAGAGGCATTGGGTTGTGCAGTGGCAAATACACAATGGTTAGACCTGTGGACATTTCTAGATATCAAAAAGCAGCAGTATTATGTAAACCAGATTATCTGGTGTTATGTGATGTTGCTACTGGGGATGTGTGTGTGCCCTGGAAGTGAATTGGGTGTCTGGACAACAATGGAAGGTTAGACTTTTCTGCCCAAGCCCGTGTCAGATGATTTGGGAAAAATGAAACCACGCAAGTGCTGCTCATGTGTGTTTATGGTATGTGTGAGTCACAGCAAGGGAGAGGGAGTAAGACAGAACAGGCTGTATTTAGGGGGAATATATAGGAACAAATTCTGGTGAGACATAAAAGTTGGTATCTGCTTTTTCCAGCACAAAGACGCTCTTCATTCATTCCTTTTCTGTGATCTTCTTTTGCTGTAAGCATGTCAGACTGGTAAAGATCCAAGCAAGCTGACAAGAAGGCACCCCCTGTTTGCCCGCTTCATTCAAAAGTGTTAACCACAGACGCCCCTTATTCCCATTTTGACAGATCTCTAGTTCATATTCCATAGGCTGTGGCATTCTGTTGAGTGTCTCCTTCTGGCATGGGAGGGAGGGGAGGATACGAGTGGCATGCTGCTGTAATTACATTACCGCCAGCTTAGCAGCGCCATCACCAGTGGCCCAATTATTCCTTGAAAACATCAATTTTATTGTGTCATTTGAAATAATGCGACCTTTGAGTCACAACAAGAGCTTGGTTGAGGATCGTGCTCCAACTGTGCGATGCATGCGTGGGAGAATACATAATGTCTCAGGAATGGCTTTGACAGACTGAGAAGGTTTTGGCCTAGCAGTTTACTTTCATTGTTTGCCTCAAACATCTTAATGATGCTCTGGGACAGTTTTCTCTCTGTTGGTAGCTCTTCAGGTAACATAAGGCTGACAGCAAACATAAGGTGTACTATTTTCTATTCACTCCCATTCTCACTAGAATCACAAGATCCTAATAAGAACTTTCATGCGTGCAAACTGTCTTTTCTTCTTGTGAATAGATGATTTTTTTGCATTTGTTTTGGCCCTTATACCTTGGACCAGCCTTATCCCCACACACAGAAGCGTGCATGGGCACCTCAGCACTGTCGCTTTGTGAGGCCCAGGCATGTTGTGCTTGTATGTGAGCTGTTTTAGTTGTATTTGTCAGTCATCTGCACTTTTATGTCTCAGTTTGAGGATGTCTTTTCCTTCTGCTGGGGAGTCCTCTGAGTATTTGCTATATCCTCTGCGTTGTTGCTCTTCTCTGTTTGCTGGAGAACAGCAGCATTTGTCATTTCAGGAAGTTGACTACACATTCATGTTTTTCCGTTGCTCTCCTAAGAAAACACTGGTGCCCCTTCCCCCTAGCAATATCTGTATATTTATGCCCATGACAGCGAGGGGCCTGTGGTAGATATTACGTTTCTGTGCTGACTAATCATCCATGACCATCTGAACAAGCTGCAGAATGCTCCTTGGCACTTTTATTGGCGCCAATCAACTGCATATGGGACTAATGTGTTTCTGAGTGGAGTAATTATGACCATCAAAGTGTCTTCAGGGACATGATATTGATGTTTGATGACCAAGCTTCGTCCAGTGTCAGCGACTGACACATCAGAGGACTCATCTGTTCTTTACGAGCTTATTGTTTTATCAAGATGAGCCACAGAGCTAACAGGCCAGACACTGATGTATCACGGCCGTGTGAAACAGCTAATTCCGAGGCTGAGTAATTGTCCCAAACTGACCTATGAACAGCATAAGAAAACAATGATCTCATCCTTTGCCATATATCATAAGAAATTAAAAATATATCACATTTAGAGCAGGAGCAGTATGATTTCTGGTGTTAGGAGTTGGTGTTGAACCAACAGAAACAAAATGAGACTTTCCATAGAGGGTTCTATCTATCATGTCTGGTGATTAAATATAACGGTGAGAAACGAACATCAGACATATAGCCTGGCACCGGGTAACATTCTGCAGCAGCTGCGGCTTCATATTTGATTTACATAGACGGTGTCAAATGAGGTTGTTAGCTGAAATGTTTGACTTTTAAATGAATACTATTCTACCCATTCATTGTGCAGAGGCTGCTTACCACGTCAAACCCATATGGAATTATGAGTGATGAGTCAAGCTTTGACTGATAGGACTGGTTTTACCTGTTTATACGTTGTTTATAGCACTGCGACTCATGCGTGCGACGTCTTTGTATTTTCCCTCTGCGGTGTCCAAAACAGTCAGGCACTGTGGAGTGCTATCTTAATTTGCATTTAGTTCTTTTGTTTTATTTACGTCACTGCAAAAAGTTAAGTTCAACCAGAAAACCAAAATGTTCCTGTATTTTCCATAAACTTTTGTCTTTAATGTGATCTGCAGGACTACCCTACACACTGAAACTTATTGTATTTGTTTCAGATTTTTGTTTCTGTACTAAACCAGACAAAGATATGTGACATTTTGTCCCATTGTAAACACTCCAGCAGCCTGTATATGTACACTACAGAATCCAGTCTGGCAAAACACTTTGTGAGGCTGGTCTGGATTTGCTGTTAGTCACTGCCAGTATACCATTTACTGCTCTGGGGGAATGTTTTGCTCACTGGTGACATGATATGAAAAATACAAAAAAGTGAGGTTGTAAAACTTCTCAAATACCTGCGTCATAACAATACGAAGAGAGAAAACATAAGATATAACTGCTGTGAATTCCTGCAAAAACTAATGTGTGGCTGCTGTGGTGCAGTGTCTATTAAAAGGGAGGGGCAGTATAAGATAAAACGGATGTACAAACGCACATGTTCACTGAAGTCTGATCATACATACCATTGTGAATAGGTGTGGTTCCTGTAAAGAAAGGAATGGATTTCCCTCCTTTAAAAGGATGGTTCAGGAACATTTACTTCTGCACTCCGAAAGTACAAACTTTTCATGGGGCAAGGGGTTGCAAAACTAATCCGGCCTGCCTTCAGTTCAAATAAGAAAGCCAAGTTATGTTTTTTCTTCTTCAGGCAGCTTAAACACACTACATTCTCATGTGTCAGCAGTGAACCCACTTACAGTGAAAATGAGCTGACACCAGAATCAGAAAATGTAAACTGAAGGTAAAATAAAAGCCCTGGTGAGAGAAGTGGATTTATGGGAAGGTCAAAGAACTGTGATGGCACAGAAGATAACAATTGTTCTCTGTGCTTTAATGTGACAAGTTGATGAGATTGTTTAGATGACTGGAGGTGTGACTGTTTGAACATGTCTGACATTTGTCTGTTTTTCCTTTCCCAACAGAGTTTCAATGCTCCTCCACGTTCTAAGATGAAGTTATGGAAAGGTGCTACTTTTGCCTTCATGCTCTGTGGCGCAGCCCTGTCCATCCTCCTTGTTAGAAACATGGCCACTATCGGACAGTTCAAACCTAAAACAAAATATCCGTACACATCTCCATCCTTATCAAGACCATCTTCATCATTAGAATCAACACCCAAGACCTCATTGTCAGTACCCTCATCATCATCATCATCATCATCATCATCATCATCAGCATCATCAGCAGCAGCAGCGGCAGAATCGACAGTGTTGTCCCGGCAGATGGGTGGTCCACATCGGAGAACCCGCTCAGCAGATGAGATGAACTCTCTCCTCTCAGAGTGTAAGATAAACTGTTATTGTCTTCCTTCCTTTGTCTGGTCTGAGATAGGGTGTCGTGTGAAAGGGCAGCCGGGGTTCAGACAGAACACTTAGTACCTGACTCTGTTGTTTATAGAGCAGTTTTAATGTCTCACAATAACTGGCAGTCAACTAGCACCTCATAGTTCACTGGCATTCCATGGAACCAGGAGAGGATGATATACCCACTTTCCCTTTGGTTTCACACAGCCTCATTGAGCAAGGCAAGGCAAGGCAAGGCAGCTTTATTAGTATAGCACATTTCAGCAACAGGGCAATTCAAAGTGCTTTACACAAAATCAGTTAAAAAAACTGTTAAAAGAAAATAAAACCGATAAAACAGTAGCATTCATCAACTTAAACAGGCTTCAAGAAACTGACTTTTTCTGTGATGCTGATAATGATAAGACTTGTGTTATACTGTTTACACAACTCGTTATTATCCTGCCAGTGCCGACTACAGTACCCTATGCTATCGCTGCAATCTGACTATTGCCACACAATTACACAGAAATCAGTTAATCCCTCTACCACCTGCTGTTTATGGACGTATTATTTTATCTCCTCTCTACCAGTTTCCATGATGTTCCAGAGCTTCACAGAGGGCGAGCTTCAGCATGTAGTTGGGACCTTGCTTGACAGGAAGAGAAAGAAGAGCCGGCGCCTGGGTGAGAATCAGGCCCGAAGGACTAAAAGAGCCAGGAGGCCTAAGCCCTGCTCTCTGAGGGAGCTGGAGCTGACCGTGAGTGAACTGGGTCTCGGCTATGAGAGCGACGAGACAGTACTGCTTCGCTACTGCAGCGGAAAATGCACCGCCCACCGGCACAATTATGACATCACCATGGAGCACATGATGCGGACAGGCTTCAAGAAGAAAGGCCGCAGGGACAAAGTTAGCAACGGGCCCTGCTGCCGACCCACAGCTTTTGAAAAGGACTTTTCCTTCCTGGACAACAAGAGCCGCTATCACACCGTACAAAATGTGTCGGCGAAGAACTGTGGTTGTGTATGACCCAGTAAAATGTACTTCTTCATGCTGCTCTCAGACTCTGTTGGTAGAGTTGAACATGAATAATGTTAAAAGACAAACTATGGAATATACTGTAAACTCAAGGAAAAGAGGAAATGATGGGAATATGTTTGAGGCTGCTCCATGGCAGCCTTTTTGTGACAGGCAAACTTTTTTTGTGTCTGTCAATACACATTGGAACCACATCACATGAACAACAAGTGCTGTCTCTGTGTGTGGATTCCAAGATACACAGAAAATGACTGTTCAAACCCAAAACGTTTTTATTAACTTTTCTATCTGTCTAGTAACACTGTAAACTGTGGTACAACAACAATGTAGCAATGTTATGTTTGTGATATTACATTTGAGTAGTAGTAGAACAGGCGATAGATGAGCTATATAATGAGCCATGAGGGACTAGATTGTTGCTGTTACTACACTTCATATCCATGGGCGTTCACTTCAGTAATTTGAAATCTAGTTTGCATAATTATTATGGTGACAGTAAATCACCTTTCAGGCAAAAAATGCTCAAAATTGATTTCAAAGCCACAAATAATATAAATATACATGTAATGCACAAATGTTAACTTCACGTTTTGCACAGGGCAGTGTGCACCATTGACCTAAAATGATCAGCTGTCTCCAGAAGGTATTTTGACTTAAAGGTGTGTTGAGTTGTTATCAGGGGCCATGACTTTGGGACCTATTTCCCTGCTTGTATGCATTGCTGTTGATTGCAGTGTTAGTACACGGTAAAGAGCAAGTGTTATTGATAAGAATTTGACGATGAACGAAAATCATCTTCTATAGCTCCAGGTTTGATACTTACCTTTAATTATTGTGTATATTGATGCTGTGTAGATTAGCAATAAGGGCTTGTGTTTCAAAACACATAAATACTCACTTTAATAATAGAACATGAAAATGTATCCCATCTGCTCTCCATGAAATAACTCATCACACTCAAAGAAATTCTTTCTTTTTATACTTTTCCCAAATAACCCATTATTGTAATTATCCATAATCCTTTGGAATTATGTTTCTCAAAGATTGCCAAAACACTCCAAGACTCCAACATGCATGACAAATCACAAACTTAGATTCCTAAATATTTCACATCTCAAGTTCCAGGTGATATTATCTCTTTAATATCGTCTCTGGATGTAATTTAAGAATGTTTTAGCTAATCTGAGGCTCAAGTGTGAAAAAGAAGATTAGTTTTAGTGATCAGTAGTGGCATGTTTTTTTCTTGCTGACAGAAACTATGACTTAGAGTCAGGATCTGGAAATGTGTTGCGCCTATCCATAAAACCTTGTAACTTATGATCCAGAGCCCACAGTACAGCCTTCTGTAGGCCCATCAAATTCCTCTTTGTTGTATGGCCTGGTAGAGTTTAAGGAGAAAGAAATGAATTTATGAAGCTATTTTTTTCACCTTCAACAGTCTTTATTTGGTTTGAATCCATTGCAACAGTTTGAAGTACAAAACATTATGTTTTGTTTGTTTTTTCCTTAGGAGGTGCAGTGTTGGGCGTGGATGCAGTGCATCTTTATTGTAGTTTATATTGTATTTATTTGGGAAGTAAATTATGGTTTTGCATATTTATTTAGATTACCACACAGAAACGGGACAGCTTATTATCATTAAGCAACTGTGCCAAAAAATGTTTTATCTAACATTCTATATTGACTGCTGAATAAACATAATTTCAGAGGTATGGATGTTCATCATTTCTCCCAAACTATCAATCTTTTGGCGTCAAATATTGCGTACTCAGATTGTATTTAAAATAAAAATAAATACATAAAGAAATAAAAAAAACATTAAAACTCTTAGAATGTGAGATGCTTTTGTAATGAAATAAAGTAAAAAGACACAAAGAAAGTGATCCCTATTAGAAACGTAAACAATCAGATTACACTAAATAAACCATTTGGCAGATAAAAACACAACACCTTTATTATGATAATATCAAAATGTTTCTCAATAACACTGGTTTACTCAATGAGGTTCTCTCCCTGAAATCATCTATTATAGCTGCATATATTATAACAGCAGTGATGACATAAGCTTAAACAATGTGACCAGATAGTTGGATCCCTCCAGCAGGTAGGAAAAATCAGCAAGGATGTATTTATATGCAGCTGAAAGTACACGCTTTACTCTTATTGGAGAAACTTAAGCTCAACAACAGTGCCCAGATGTTTTGTGAAATTACTGAAACCATACATCTGTAAGCCTTTTTTTTTTTAAGATTTACATTTTCAGAAGGATCCAATGGACTTGGGGCTGAGTGCCCACAGACAGAAAGTAATTGTAGATGACTTCAAGTGGATGCTTTTCAAAGATGAACATAAACAACCTTGTTTTTAACTTGACCACCATGCAGTTTTGAGTTTAGCTTAAAGGTTTTCTGAGGGCTTCACAGGGCACAAACATTATGTTTTCTACAGGAAAACTCCATCTTATGGGTTCATCCAAATTCAGATTTATAATAATAATAATAATAATAATAACTAAATAATCCATGTAAGCTTGTTCACAACAATTCCGTAACAACTCATGTAGTCGTCCTGCCAATGTAAGTTTCACTCAATACAGATACTATGATGGCAGTTGCTTGCAGTTAATGTTTTGTGATGATTGGAAAACAAATGCTGATTTATTTTTCCTTTTTTCCTTTTTTCCTGTGAATTCACTTACAGCCACCTACTGTCTTAATGTCACCCACATGTGTCTCAATTTTTGCATATATTTCTGTCTGTGGCACAGGCAGGGTCTGTTCTCATTCTTAGTCCCACCTACACATTTTTGATTGGCTCGGTGGATTTTCTAAGAAGACTAATTCAAATATCACTGAAAAACTTAGAGATGTGGGCTAATGATAGGCGTTCTGACTTTTTTCAAAGAATCGGTTCTTTCAAGTTGATACATGTAAATCAAACCTGTATCAAACCTTTGAACCTTTTCAAGTTTAGATATTTTTTCAAAATTTGGTGCCAATTTCTCAGTGAAACAGTCCGTTTTAATGCATGCACATCAGCTTCTACAACACAGGTACTGCCCGCCCCACAAAACCTATCTTCAGTGCATCGTTTAAAAGATGTTTTTGTTCATTTTCGCCCATTACTAATGTGGGCAGCAATTTAGATTGGATTAGAGATGGAAATCAACAAAAACAAAGGTCTGTTAAGATTCATTTATCATTTCATCATCATTTTATATGCAGATGTAGGAAATGCAAATTTCTCCACTAATGGTTAAACTAGTAGAGCAGAAAGTAGCGCAGCCACAACACAATGCATTTTGCATTTTGCCACAACTTCTTTTCAGAGGGAGAATCCCTTTGACATGTCATAGCGTCATTACCCTAATTGTAGCTAAATTCTAAGTTATTGCCATTACCATAGAAATGCACTCTTGGATGTGACTAACTGGGAGGTAACGGAAAGGGCAGGTTTAGGGGATGTGGTTTAATCAGGAAAGCTAACAGCAGCAGTTCATGACAACTCATCAGTACACTGAAAATGACATTTGATAATATACAAGACAGTATCTGAGCCGGAAGTTTGCTTTAAATTGAAGTCAGAACATTAAACACACCAAAAGTGGAGTTGGAGGGTTCTTGCATGATGGCAGCAACATACTGTAAACAGAATGTAGCCAGTTCTGACTTGGAGTCTGTATGAAGTACAGTATATATTGAAGGTCTAGTAAAAAGTAATTGTGGCACAGTGCTGTATATGGCCCACCCTAAAAACCTGGACACTAGATTGAACTTTGAATGCAAGTTATCTTAAATTGAATATGTTATCACTATATTTCATCTCCTGAGTATCAGTTATATTAAACAGGAAAAGCTCTTCCTGAGTTATGTTTGCATGAAGACTAATGTTTTTAACCATGAGACAAAAATCCCAGAAAAGGCCAGACAACACAACTTACACAACTTCCTGGACAGATCCAATGAGGCAACAGCATGTCTTGTAGTTTATTCCATGGCTGCAGGCATTTGGAGGCAACACAGAAGTCGGGTTGAGTTATCTGAGTCAATCAGAGGCAGGTCACACAGGATTATTTGGCTGATGAATGGTCTGGGGTGACTGTTGTATTTGAAAGTGAAAAAAAGTATTTTTTCCTTTGGGAATTATTTGGCAAAGTGTTTCAGTTTGACTGGAACTTACTGTATTTACTACAGCTGTGGGGTAGAAATGACTTCAACAGTTTGTATTTTGAGGAATTTCATATTTTAAAGCCAAGCACAGGTATAACATCAAAGGGTTTAACCATTGAAATCCAGTTTAAGAATTTAAGAACTTTAAGAAGAAAAGAACAGCGGTAACAACTGTCGTTCCATGTTACAAGAGCAAAGAGAAAGATTTGGAAAGTATTTCCCAGCACGTTGTATTTGCATAGATTTTTTCCAAAATATGCTAAAAATGTTTAAAACAGCAAGAAAAGTGGAACCACTTTACCTCCTATATAAACAGATATTTGCACTACTCTGCCACTGCAGCACATGGCCTTCTACCAAAATATCTACACACCCACAACAGAAAATTGCGGGACCTGAGGGAAAGAAAAAACAAAAGCCTTTTAAGGAAAGCAACACTAGAAAACTGCATAATAACACATGGCATCCATTTTTATCACAAACTAAGATTATTTATAGAAATTTATACCATGTTTGACATTTTCAAAGATGACATCGTTTCAGCTATTTGTTTTTCTTGACATATTTTTCATGGGGTGATAATGGCTCGTTAGACCTTGGGCCAGTGGGAGTTTATGGACTCCAAATTGAAAGAAGTAAAACTCTTTGCCAACAAGAGACTTAAACTGAACAGAGGAGATGTTTTTTGACAATAAAGTAATTTACTTCACAGATGATCCTCTCCTTATCCTATCTGGTAAAATTAACAATTATGTTTTTTGTAGATTTAAAGGAAACCCTCAATATTCGTGTTGAAAGATATAGTATTGTTGTATACAAGACATCTGTTGTTGGTAATAGCACTGACAAGCTCTACAATAAACATGCCAAAGTTTTACAATCCCCTCCCATGTCCAGCTGCAGCATGTTGGTGAGTTCAGACATCTTTAGAGGAAGATAGCAGGACGGAGGATGCAGCAGTGACTCTGGAGGACAGCCTGAACAACTGCTGCGAGCAGGTGTTTCTCCTCTCATTGAGCAACTCTGAACTCTCCAAAGATGAATTAACACAATCCATTTGGGCTGTATTTTAATTTTATTTTTTAAATAATGAAATTGTTACATTTAGACATTTAATTGCATTTTAAGATTTATACAGGATTGTTGGAGGGGGGAAATGGATGCATCATTTCATAAAAGAGATAGATGTCCTTGTTGACTCCTCAAATTCATTTATAATTCATGTGCATTTTGCTATTCCCATCCATAAATATTTAATACCTTTCAACCTAAATACCAATTAATAATTCACTGAATTTATATAACTTCTGATTGAAAAAGATAACTTGCATGAATACAATTAGTATTTTAGAGAATAACTATTTACTGCCGGATTCGACTCATGATAAATGACTGTTGTCTATGTCATGTAAACAGTGTTAATACATAGTCTGGAGTAGAGTAAGGTGGTCCAGAGGGGCTGCTGGTGGTGCGGCTACAGTGCTGTAGCTCTCTGATTGGCTGGTTTAAGTTTGAGTGGGTGGTACTGGAGAAGCAAAGACTGCTTAATTTGGCAGTGTTGAATCTAAATAGATCTGGGATGGCACCATCTTTGCTGTTGAAAATAATGATGTCCATTCTTTAAGCAGGCTGGCGTGTGTTTGGCTGAACAGAGAATTGTCTGTTTGCTGGTTTGGATGTCCTGCAGTCTGACAAGTTTCAAACAGACTCACTTGGCTCTTGTTGAGGTAAATGTGGTTGTAAAGATGCTGCTGATAGTGTCTTTGTGGAGAGCTGTTTGTAGCATTTTGTAGATGGATTCACTGTTTAACAATCAACATTAATGTTATAGATGGTACGCAGAGATATGTCAGGTCTTTGTTGTTAGGTTGAAACAGTTATATTAAGCTCAGGATACTTCTTTCTTTCTGTGTTTCACTGTAGTGCTGTTGTTGTTAGTCATTGTTTTTTGCTATTAGCTCCCATGTGGATCAGAATATGCTTGACACCTTGAAACCTTTGACCTACTGCCGTCTCATTGCCTTTTCTTTATACTTGGGCTCCACAGCTCAAACACTATACAGGCAAAAGGGAGCATTTTAAGTTGGCAAAAGGCTTTTGATTGGAGTCAGATATAAAAATGTCTTTACTTGCCAGGATGTTTATTCTTTAATGTTAGTGGGGTGTGTGTGTTTATAGTATGCATGTAGAGTGTTTTATATGGGCCTTTGGGTGGGGTAATGATTGGGAGTGGCAAGATTTGATGGAAGAGGGGGGATTAGAGGGCGCAGAGGGAAAAGTGGGGCAAGGTGTAGAGCTAGAAGGCCAAAGGAAGTGATGATCCTTCAGATCAATTCACTGGCTTCAGCATGCAGCCTCCATGTCCTTCTCCACCCCACACACTTTATTGTTGTATTGTTTATTGTTTTTATTATTTTATACTCAAAAAAAGTCTTTATTTAGATGTAGTAATCTATAGGTACTGTGTGAATGAATCCGAGACAGAAAGAGGAATAAATGACAGAAGGTATGGAGGAGAGTTGAAGTCCTGTCCTGTTTGATGGTCAACAGGAGGTTTGTTAAGGGATCCATTAGGACACTAAAGGCTGTGATGTAGCTAAAATCATTTTAGGTAGAATTTTAATTCTACTGTCCTCATATAATAATCCATTGACAGTTTCATTCTGTCATTTTTAATAACAAAATCCACACTGACCCACTGAAGGAAGAGTTCACTTTAACTGCCTATAAGCACTGCTGTTAAACTGTGATTTACACCTTTAACATATCTGAAATTCATAAATTAATCCCACAGTATTAGGAAATATATTAACTATTTCGAGATATGTTTTTTTCACATAACAGCGCCTCCTTGTGGAATAACAAAAGAATGACAAGAATAAAACATTTTAACCTAACTGGGGTTGATGTACATGGTGATCTCTTAAAAATACTGATTAATTTAATTGAAAATTATATAACGTTGAATACATTAACTAATTAAATAATAGTAAAATATCAATAGCATTTTGATCGCATTCCAGAGGCTTTGTAAGCATAACTTTAATATTGCAGCTGGTCTAGGTGAAACTAATGTGTGTGAATAATATTGCATGAGCATATGACACCGTTTGTATGTAAATTATTACATTTTATTTTATTTTAATAAAATGGGTCTGTAAAGTAACTAGTAGATATAGCATTCAAATAAATACAATAGAGGAAAAAGAACAAGTATTACCATTTGCAATGTAAAGTAGATGCATAAGTAAGGTCCTGATCATTTCAGTTGATACTCTGCTGTAGTGGTGCATATAAGTAATTTAGCAGTTAATCCAATAACAAACCATCTGACACACAATGAATATCTGCCCTCTGAGTCATCTGAAAGTCTGAGGCCCCTGGGCAATCATTTGTATTTACATTATCACAGGGTATAAGAATGTACTGTAGTTATAGTTCAATCTGAAATCAATGTAGAATGGAAATGACAGTTATAATGCTGCAGATACTTAATCATGCATTTACACTTATGTCATTCTGTGCATTTTACCTGTTTTAAATGTGTTGTCTCATCTTCCCAGACCATCAGTGTGGAAAAAAGACAAAACATTTGTGTCTCATGTCTGTATGTTCAGCATCCCCAGACTGCAGTGTGAGCGTGTGGAACCATATCTGACTGTTGAGTCATTTATTTATTTTTATGCTGAGGATTGGACTTTTAACTCAAATCCATGTCATGCTAACTCATTTATTCCTGTTAGTAATCTTTTCTTTATCCATCATCATCCTGGAGGAGGACGCTTCTTGCAAATGCCTCATTGAAAGAAAGTCATGATGCAGTGATTCTTTTTACCCAGCCCTCTTACAAATGTCTTGACTCCTTGTAAGGCGATAAATGACACAAATAAAGAATCATATTTATGGGAGATCATATAAATGTTTAATGATTGTTTTTATGTGAAACCTGTTGTTTATCCAAGCTGCTCAGAAGGAAGATCATAGTTAGACTTTAATAGATATTTACCACTGTTCACCAATATAGAAACACTACTCCCCCTTTTCGGTCAAAGCATTCTACAAATTCTTATTCTAAGTATTTTCATGACAATCTTTTATCAACTTGCCCCTCTGAACATAATCCACTCTGACATGATTGTCCTTAAAGGGTTTCCAAAACTGCCCTTTCTTCACTTTGCACTTTCTAGAAGTGCATGACTCATTTACAGATTTGCCTTTAGCTCTTTAGCTACTTTAGCTCACAGGTGATAACAAGTCTTAAAAATGTGGCGTCTGAGGTGATACTTTAAATGTGTTAGTTGCTTTAAACGCTCACTGAGTTACATAACACTAGAACTGACTGTGTGAAGAAAAGGAAAGAGTGCAATTTGTGCTCTGTTAAAAGGAGATGTTTGAGGAATGACATGAGATGTTTTTTCTGCTTTTACTTTTAAACAATGCATATTAGGTGCTTCTCATTCTGACATCATGACATGTATAGGCTTGAAAGTTGTCCAAGTCTACTGAAATTCAAGAGCTGCTGTAACTGAGGGGTATCACTTTACTACAGCTTCCACCTGGTCTGAAGTTATACGTTTCTATGCTGTTTCATTTACATTTACTGGGCAACAAAACAGCCTGAATTTTCATTTGATCCAAAAGCAATGCAAATTAATTCTGTGCAGATACAGAGGAATTCTATTTGGGCTGTTACAACAAAGAACAATTTTACCATTCCCTAAACAACATTTAAGATACCCTGTGCAGCCCTATGTTAGTAATGTTTTATCAGTGGGTCGCTGATTGTTGGTGGCAGTAAAGCACCACCTAAGGTATGGAAGGAGAACACTGCTACCAAGCAAACATGAATATCAATAATGCACAATTTGATTATATATATGTGCTGCAGATACTTATATTATGCTCATTTTCAGGTTCATAATTGTATTAAGAGGTTATGTCAGAATAGGTTTACATGGTTTAATTAAAAAAAAAACACCATATTATTGTTGTACTACACATTGCTGCAGCTCCCCTTTTACCCTATGTTTTGAGCTCTCTGTTTTATTTATCGAGTGAGGGATCGCACTTCTGTTCCATCTTTGTTGGGAGTCACACATGCTCAGTATCTCGGTCAGCACCACAAGCCAGTCAGAAGCAGAGAATGAGGGCCCATGCTAGCAGCTAGGTGAGCATTATAACGTGTGTTATTATGTGACACATGTTTGTCACAGAAGAAAAGGCTGGACTACACTAGAGCTGTTTGGAGCAGTTTGTGAACAGCTGTTGGAGATGGAAAGTCGCTTTGGAGTGGACTTTTTCTTTTCTTTGTTAACCTATAATGTGCACAAAAAAGAAATCACAATAAAGTATTGTAATGAAGAAGAAATTAATTTAACACATTGTGATAAAATTTCATAAAAAGTCATAGTATAGTATGCCATAAAAATAGTATACAAAAAAGCATTGTATACTAATGTATGTCATAAAAATGTTATATCAAAAGTCATAGTACAGTATGTCATAAAAATGTAATATAGTAGAAAATGTCATAAACAAGTCATAGTCTACATATATATATGTATATATATATATATATATATATATATATATATATATATATATATATATATATATATATATATATATATATATATATATATATATATATATGTATGTATACACAAAATAAAGGTTAAAATAAATGTAGTTTATGAAAGATTAATCTATATCTAGAATCCTTTAAAATAATAAAACTATTATAAATTACAGTATAAAGAATTTGCAGCATATCAAAAGGAAATGGGAGAGAGAGACATCTGGGGAATAAAGGAATGATAATAGGTATGTATAGCAGAGTAGACAATCAATTCAATCTTATAATTCTGTCCAATATTTCAAAATTCAAAAACTTAAATGTATAAAAACAAGCTCCCAAGTGCTGAAAAAGCCAGGCTTGACCTTTAATTTCTGCAACTATTGATTATTAAAAATAATATTTAAAAAAATCAAAAGTGAGAATAGATGGAAAAGTGGGAATGGTTTTAATTAGTACGAATTTCATTGAAATGTTGAATAACCAAAATGTATTAAACCAAAGTGGAATGTTTTAAGTTCAGCATGTCAAAAAGTCATAGTATAGGTATGTTAAAAAAGTGATAAAAAGTATTTTATAGCATGTTGAAAAAAGGTGCTGAAAAAGTCATAGTATAGTAATCAATAAAAGTCATAATATAGAATGTTGAAAAAAATCATAGTACAGTATATTGAAAAGGGTCATAGCATAGTATGTTGAATAAAGTGATAATAAACGCATAGTATTGTATGTCAAATAAAGTGATAAAGTAATTGTATAGTATGTAGGAAAAAGTCAAAATCTATTAAAAAGCCATATTATGGTATGTTGAAAAAAAATCAAAAGTATATTATGTTTAAAAAAAAGTCAGAAAAAGTCATAGTATTGTATGTTGAAAAAAAACGTCATGAAAAGGGTCAGCCCAGACCGGATATTAAACCTGGGTCAACAAATTATGTTGAAAACAGTAATAGCATAGTATGTCGTAAAAAATCAAAAGTTTATAGTACGTTGTGTTGAAAAATCATGGTATAGCACATCCTGAGCACATATATGCACACGCTGTCCAGGGTTAGGGTACAACCTGGGATGGTTTCCTGCATGTCTTTCCCCTATCCCTTTACTTTCATTTCTGAACTGTCCTATGTATTAAAAGCAAAAATGCCCAAAAAATCTTTAAAAAAAAGTCATAGTATAGTATGTTGAAATAAAACATTGCATTGTACTGTATGTTGAAAAAAGTGATATTAAGTCATAGTATAGTGAGTCAAAAAAAAATCATAGTATAGCATGTGAAAAAAATGATAAAAAGTCATAATATAGTATGTCAAAAACCAGTTAAAGTATAGTAAGTTGAAAAAAGTGATAAAAAAGGTGTAGTATAGTACAGTATGTCGAACTATAGTCAAAGTATTGAAAAAAGTAATGTAAAAAAAGTAATAAAAGTGATAGTACAGTATATTGAAAATAGTGATGAAAAGTCATGGTATGGTATTTCGGAAAAAGTGAGAGTATAGTATGGTAAGCCCGGAATGGGAATCAAACCTGGGTCAGAGTCTGCAGTGACTACAGCAGTGCTAATCACAGAGCCACTGTGCAACCAATAAAATTATGTTGAAAACATTAATAGCAAAGTATGTTGAAAAATCCATTAAAAATGTCGAAAAAGTCAAAATCTAGTACTGTATGTTGAAAAGAGTGATAAAAAGTCATAGCATAGTATTCCGAAAAAAGTCGTAGTATAGAATGTTAAAAAAAACATAGTTTGGCATAAAGAAAAAAGTCATAGTATAATATGTGATTACAAAGTCATAGTATATAGTGTTGAAAAAAGTAATAAAAAAGTCATAGTAAAGTATGTCAAAAATAGATATAGTATAGTGTGTTGAAATTATAATAAAGTCATAGTATAGTATGTAGTATGTATATATAGTAAGTATAGTATTTAAAAAAAACATCATGGAATGGTATGAAGAAAAAAGTCATGCTACAATATGTCAAAAAAAGTGATAAAAAAGTGATAGTATAGTATGTTGAAAAAAGTCACGATATAGTAGTATAGCATGTCAAAAAAAGTGTTAAAGACATATTATAGTATGCCAAAAAGATTTATGGTAAAGTATATCAAAAATACTCAGTATAGTATATTGAAAAAAAGTCATAGAATAGTATGTCAATAAAGTGATACAAAAGTAAAAGTATAGTATGTCAAAAAAGTGATATCAAAATCATTGTATAGTATGTTGAAAAAACACATTAAAAAATCATAGTATATTCGAAAAAAGTCATTGTATAGTATGTCGAAAAAAATTATAAAAAGTTATAGTATATTATGTCAAAAAACTGCTATCAAAGTCATTGTATAGTATGTCAAAAAAAGCTGTTAAAAAAATCATAGTATGGTATGTTGAAAAAGTCAAAGTATGGAATGTTTAAAAAAGAAATCATAGTATAGTAAACTGAAAAAAAATGATAAAAAAGTCATGGTGTAGTATACGGGGAAAAAAAAGTCATGGTATAGTATGTTGAACAGAAGTGATAACAAAGTCATAGTATAGTTTTTCGGAAAATATCAGTGAAAAAAGACCAGTCTGGATTCTGGATCAGAGTCTGCAACAACTGCTTGCTGGTTTCCTGTTGGAGCAGTGCTAACTGCACTTAGCCACTGTGCAACAGATGAAATAATGTTGAAAACAGTCATAGCGTAGTGTGTCAGAAAAAAGCCATTAAAAAGTCATAGTATGGAATGTCGAAAAGAGTTATAGTATGTCGAAAAAATCATACAAAAGTCACATTATAGTATATCTATCTGAAACTAATTTTAAGAGCCCTAAGCCCTTCCCACTAAGAAACCTGCAAAAGCCTAAACAAAACATGGTATCAATATAATAACCTCACCTTGAGCACCCGGAAAGCATTTGCAAACATAATGATAAGCTATAATTTGCATGGATAAAGTAAAAAAATGTGCTTTTGTCCAGAAATGTCAAGGATGTCAGTGAAGGAATGCTTGTGGCTCTTGTCATTTGGAGACTCACTGTGCTAAATGTAAATGTAAAAGTCCTAGTGCTTAAATAACCACATTGACTGAAAGTATACAAGTATATCTACGGTTTGATGTATAAATGGTGCATGACAAGTAAGATTTGTTACCGTGAGAGCAAGTTAAAGAGAAAGTTTCAATATGATGTTCTCTCTTCTCTCCACTGTAGTGGTCAAATCACCCACTTGGAGCAGACGACTTTTGCCAAAACGTTGCTGGGACAGGCTTCTTAAATGTGAGTATTTTCTGCTTTTGCTTTGCTTAGTTTTGTATGATTGTAAATATAACATATTGAATTTTTCACTGTTTGATCTATCAAAACGAGACATTTGAAAACATCCCTTTTGTGATGAGCATTTTTTCAAATTTTATAGACAAAACAATTATTTGAGAAATTAAAAATAACTGCATCAAGTGTCTGATCTTCACCTAAAGACTATGATGTGAGCAAAATGTAATATTCTGGGAGAGTGAACCTTGTATACCTAAAAGATGTAATCCTCCAAATACTGTACATCACTGAGACAAAGTTAGTACATCACTGTACAATTATTGTGTTACCTACAGCATTTTCTCCCAAATTAGCCCCACCTGTACCATTTAAGTGATTTTTTTATTTTTATTTAACCTTTATTTAACCAGGTAGGCTGTTGAGAATAGATTCTCATTTGCAACTGGCCAAGAATAAAGCATAAACGTGCAAGGCAACGGACAGTTTCACATTCAATACAGTACAAAAATACAAACTACAATAGGCTACATAAAATACAGATTAATTGGGCATTACAAAGCTGTCCCAAAGTGAGGTAAGTCGACGGATATACGAAAGTGATATGGCAATAACACAATATAAATGAATAGACAGTCTATATAAATGCTGAAATGTAGTGAAGAGTCAATATAAAGTTAATGCAAATTGTGGTCTAGTTAGTGAGGACATATCATATCAATGGTGGGAAGAATAACAATGTACACATAATCATTTTTCCAATTTATACTCTTTATTGAACCCCTATGGGGAAATTAAAATGTACACACTGTTGTTATTACACACAAGCCTGAAATACACACACATGCTCAGGTCCTATACATGCACTAATGGAGAGATGCAGAGTAGGATGCAGAACAGGCGCCCTGAGCGGTTGAGGGTGGGTTTGGTGCCTTGCTCAAGAGCACCTTGGCAGTGCCCAGGTGTTGGCGTCTCTCCAGCTACTAGTCCAAAATCCATACTTTGGTTCATACAGGGACCAGCAACACTCAAGTTCTCAACCCAACGCCCTACAGACTGAGCAACTGCCACATGTACACATTAAGGCATCAATTGTTATATAAATATGTATATATGTATATAAAGTATAGTTGAGATCAGTTGCACTGCTTTTTATAACCAGGGCAGCAGTTTTCAGATTACATTATGTCCTTACATAATTGCAAAAGGGTTCACCAATGTTTTCATTTAAAATGATTAGTAAACAGAATGTGCCTTTGGAACACTGGATGAATGGTTGCTGATAATGGGCAATGTAGATATTGCATTAAATTTCAGCCACCCACTCAGATCAGCTGGTACTCTGTCTATAATGGAGTGGAATGGAAATTTATAAGTGACCCCATAGTTTTGACCGGTAGTGTATATAGTATGTATTGTATGTATATGGATTATCTATGTTTATCTCCATAATGAGTATCAGAAGGTGTTTGTGAACCCTTTTGTTCTTGCTATGACCGAGATGGCAGGTTATTAGATCAATCTGACTGGACAAACTGTCTGCCAATACCCAAAAAGAACAATTTTGCTCTCATTAGTCCACAGAATGTTGCACCATTTCTCCTTTGGCCAGTCAATGTGTCCTTTGGCAAATTTCAGCCTATTCAGTACATGTCTTTTTTTTTAGCAATGGGACTTTGCAGGGGCTTCTAGGTGATTCACATGGCCTTATTCTGATTGTAACAGTGCTCACAGGTAGCTTTGAGTCTTCATTGGTTTTCCTGGAGCTGATCATTGGTTGAGCCCTTGCCATTTTGGCTATTCTTCGATCCATTCGAATGGTAGTTGACCGTTTTTTCCCATGTCATTCAGGCTTTGGATGCCATTTCAAGGCGTTTGAAATCATTTTTGGCTGAACAGCCTAAATAGTCTGCACTTCTTTATATGTTTCCCCTCTCCAATCAGCTTTTTAATCAAAGTCCGCTGTTCTTCCTGTTCCAGCATGCACATTTGCTTCCTTACTTCCTTAAATATGGGCCATAATTAACACCTGTTTCTTCACAGAATCAATCACCTCGCTAATTGAACTTAACACTTCTATTATTTTGAACATGCCCCTTTCAATTACAGATTCAATTACACAGAATGAGTAGCATGACTGTTGGTCTGTTGGTTTTTATGACTCTACAACACTTACTAGTAAATTATTTGCCAAGTAGAGATATTACTTTACCAAAAAAATATGATTTATGAGGTTAGGGATGTTAAACTGCTATAATTTTGCTTTATGCTGTCCCATACATCGTTTTTTCATTACACTGCCAGTCTTTCATGGCTCCACAGGAAGGCAGATACGTTTTGGGAGAAGCAGCAGTTTAATTTCAAGTTCAGATGTATATGATTGTGTTGGGCTGTTATGATAGGTGCATGCATCAAATATTCATGACTTTGTGCATAATGCCTACTGCATATTTGCTAATTTTGGTCCTATTCCTAATATGTGCAGTCAGAGCACAGCATACATCAACCTGTAGGCCAAATCCAATACATAAATATAAAACAGATTAACCACTCTTGCTTTCTTTAGCTGTTATTTTGATTTAATACATCAACAAGAGACAAGCAATGTCAAAGTAGTGCACACTCTACTGGTCTCCAAAATTTGGATTCTGCACAGAAAATCAGATATCAGACAGAAAGATCCCAGATGTCAGTCCAAAATGGTTTATTTTGTAAAGAGGGTATCTGGAGATGAGAAAAACATGGTGTGCTACTAAATGATGATATATTCAAATGTACATGACATTCAAAGGGTATTGGAGTTATCACTCAAATGTTTCCACACATGAACTTAAGTCTTCATTCCAACATATTTTCCAACGGAAAAAGGATAAAATGTTTGTATATTTTCAAAATAAAAATATGTATCAACACAGTAAAACTTTGGGATGCTGAAAAGAATAAAAAGAAGAAACAGTTACGTGCAGAATGTGGACTGATGAGTCAAGTTTCTTGAGTTGGAAAAAAAAACATTAAAAAACCGACAAGGTGAATGACAAACATGTTATTAATTTAGAGAAATATTTGAGGTGAATTCTTCTGTTTTGTCCTGACATCATTAACTCACATTAGCAGAAACCACATTGTTTTCAGTCTTTTATTATGTATAATATACTGTAGGTCAATAGGAAATATAAGAAACTGCTATTAATGACAACTTGAGTGGTCTTGGCTAGCCATTACAAACTGCACATATGGGTTGAGATGCCTCATGAAACTGATGATCCAAAATAAATTACATTTGCCAAAACCTAACAAACAGACTGGTTGGGATGGGGGGGATAGGAGGAGGGTTAGACTCAATGGAGGAACAAGTGACTGATGACTAGTCAAATACACTGTGAATGAAGCTCCTCTGGATGTGTGCCGTCCAGAGATACGGCTGTAGAGTGAGTAAAAAGGTCCCAAAGTAGAAACTGCAGTCTTAACATGTGCCATACTTTAAAATGTAGAGGAAAACACCCTTACACTCATCAATATGATGAGCAGAAAAATCCCAAACCAAAGCTTTGAAGTCTTTATTTTTGCTATCGGGGAGAGGAAAAAATACTCGAAAACAAAAATAAAACACAAAACAGGAGAGGGAGGGAATAAACGACTCCAGATATTACGCTGAATGCAGAGAAGATGAACTGCACGAGTTGGGTGGAACACTCTGGCACAAGGGGTTATTTCCTGGAGCTAGACTTCTAATATCCAAAAGTACTGGTCTGGAGGACCCATGTTGGTCAACGGGTGTCCATGGAGATGCATACAGCAAAATGCCTCAACGGCAGCATCTGAGCAGGCTGTCCAAGAGTGACGCTATGTGCTTCCTGTTGCCTGGTTCTCTCCTCCCTCTGAATTACCTGCAAGAAGGAAAGTGACAGCGGGTTGAAAAGGGTTTTGCGGACCAGTGGTCTAAATATTTACATCACAAAACAAACTGTTGTGATGCCAACAAGCAAAAGCAGCAACAAAACCCAAAAACATGACATTCATTTGGTTTAAGAATAAATGCCACTGTCCGATGTCAGTTGAGTGCAGATTTGAGTTGAGCATTTGTCACTTTGCAACAAGTAGCATACAACATGCTAACGAGAGACTTCTGTAAAAAATGTAAAATTGGACCTACTTAATGAACTTGTGGATACAAGTTAGCAATCAAACAACAAAGGTTGTCAGTTGAATGGCGTTTTGAACGTTAGAAATTAAACAATCAGATAGCCAAAACGTTTTTGAAATTATTTTCATATTCTGTAGTTTGTAATGAGAAAAGTTTATTATTTCATGGATTTTACAAATTTCAATATGAAATGTTATGCCGTAAACCGTTTAAATCTGTGCATGTGCAACTCACATCTTCACTTAACTTACATTGGGCAGTGACAGTAAGTAAACCAGTGAGTGTTGAAAAACACACTAAAAATAAATGTCTCTTACTCGTAGCAGGAGTGGAGGCTGAAGCTGAGGCAGAGGCATTGTCTTCCTCGTCGCTGTCGTCCTCGTTAGACTGCGGTACCTCGGCCTCAGGGATGGTTGTCGTTGGAGTCTCAGGCTCCTGCTCTGCCCTGCTCTTCAGGGCTAAGATACGGTGATGTAACGCTGCAGCCAGTTGACCTATGTCCTTAGAGCTAGCCTGAAAAAGAGAGACACAGGGAAAGACCACTCAGCACATTAAAGGAAAAAGAAATAGCAATGTGATCAGTGCAGTTATGGAGCACAAAACAACACCCTATGTAGATGTTTTACATTACAAGCTTGCCTGAAAAGAATAGTATGCCCTTTCAGCAACTGAAATGCTTTTGATGTGAAAAATCTGTGCAGGAAGTTAAGAATCTGTAGTAGTTTGGCACCAACTGAAATTAATAAGTGAATGAATGAGAGCAGTACTTATGTTAAAAATCGAAACAAAAGGGTTGAGCATTGCATGACTAGTCTGTTACAGATAGAATTAGTGCAGTGGAAATGTACATTATCCTGAATTCATCAACAGAATAGAATGTTTATATTGTCTCTGCACAACGAAGTATGAATCCTGACGATGCATACACATATAAAAGTAATTAGAAAGAGAAAAATAAAAATATAGGCAACTGAAATAGTAAATATAAAGTAGGTGTTGCGTTTGCATTAACCAAAACATAATTGAGCCAATTAAACCAGGAGCAGATTTAAAAAAAAAAAAAAAAAAAATAGTACTGCTTCTTACTAAAATATAAAAAGGGAACATTTTAAAAAATAGGCCTGTCTTGAAAATGAGCCCACCTTAAATAAGTCCTGATTCTCTCAGTGGTTGGGATAAATAAAGGGCACAAGATGCTAAATTGTGGTTAATATTGGCCTTGGCAATATATGGAAATATATATGGAAATAAGTACAGTTAACTTGAATTTTAGGTTGTTTTTTGTGTTGTCTACATCATGGAAATCAAGTTGTTACAACATGCAAAGAAAGGTTACTTTTATTTAAAAAATTATGACAACTTGCCAGCTCAAGTCACACCAAACAGTGAGGTGAATAGTTGCACTACATGTGCACCCACCAACATTTATCAGGCTGTTGTGACTCAAGATGGCTTGCTGGCTCTGGCTGTTTCGTGAAACTAACATAACCTCTGTAAGACTCACTGATCTGTACTTGCTGTGTGTTTTGAAGAGACATTATCTCACAAGGTAAGGCCATGGGTGGGAATTAATTAGCGTGTGGATTCGACTTTTAAGCTCCGTCACTTCCAATAGCTGTGTAGCTAACACTACCTAGCCAGCTGCAGATATAATCAGGCTCATGATATCATGTTAAGATAAGTGGGAGGAGTTGAATTATGAGAAAGCTTTCAGTTTCTGCTCCGTTTGTGCTACAACCAGTGTTTCCGCAATTTTACCGTAAATTAGTAAAAATTCTGGTCAAATATTTTCCATGTTTATTGCGCTTAAAAAAATTTATTGGCAGGCTATATCATCAAGGGATGTAGCTCCATACCATTTTATTGAAATGTATTCTACTTGCTACAGAAAGAGAAGCCAAAATAAAATCAATGCACATAATGTTTTACAAGGCCAATGTGAATTATAATAGACCTATTTTCCATTTGCTAGACAGAGAAACAATACAAACTACAGTCAAACAAACTGAAATTATGAAGTACAGACTTGAATCAAAATAAAAGTCATCATATATGGCATCTGGATGTGCGTCTGTCATTAACGCTAATGAGAGGGGCTGTAGCTGATGCTGACTCGTCCTCACTGGCAATTTCCTGGCTTAATTTACATTAGACCATAGAAGTAATTTGCAATATATTTGCTGTTTCGTCATGACTTGGGGTTTGACCTTTCCACTTGCTTGTTGCTGTTTGTAGTTTGTAAACCTATGGTAGTCTATACTCTTTCCCCACAGTCTAGTCATTTTTTAATTTTAATAAATAAATAAATTAATTAATTTTAATTTTTTAATGAATAAACTTGATTAAACAAAAGACTTGAACAAAAAGATATGAAAATCCCTGTAGTATATTTTGACACAATCAAAATTGTGCAATGGGAATTATTTCCACTCGTCATTCTCACTGGAGACAATAAGAATTTTTGGTCCTCTTTATTTTTTGTTTGGTCTACGACCGGTAATTGCCGGACAACGGAAACTCAGACTACAACTGAGATATTAAAGCTGTGGAGGCTATCCTATAACCCTCGGTATGGATGGCATGGTGCTCTTAACGCGTAGCACAAAATATCTTAAGTCCAGGCATTGATTGTCTTTGGGTAGTGTACCCGTTTATTATGAAAGTACTTTACATAAAATAGTACTTCACCTAGTGCTGATTAATAAAATGCTGCGGTGTGTTCAAGACTACGGTAAGAACCATGTGTTCCCCGCCATCCACACCTTTCCTCATTGATTGCCCTGTAAATATACCTTATTCCCAGTGACGTACCACACCCAGTGCAATACTCCCCCAAGTGGCTAAAATAAATAACTAAATTAACCTAACGGGTACAAATGGCTCCTACAAAAGCATATGTTCATGCTTTAGTTAATTGAAGCATGTGGCAGTGAAATTCTTCATAATGTATTTGTATAGTCTTTTTGCATTTGTGTAGGGGAAGAAAGGTTTTCTTCAGTAATATGTTGGGTGATACATACCGATATTAGGAAGACCTTGACCCCCTGGTCCTCTGTGTCCATGGCAGTGATTCGTACACTCTTCTCGCTGGCCTTGTCCACCTGCATCTGGGGCCAAAGTTTAGTGTTGAGGATCAACCGGAGGCTGCCCTGGGTCCTCATCACTAGAAAGGTTTAAACACACAGAACAGCAATAAAGCAAAAGCCCAACCAGCTTTTTTGTCTATGGTATTCTACATGACTCAATGCAGTGCGGTGAGTTTTTGTCATGAAAGATAAAATAACTACTATTAATTGTTTGCATTTTATCTACCCAGCATGTGTAATTTCCAAAGTGACTGAGGATGTTTGACAAGATTTTATTGTGCTAGTTTTGTGTTATTCTAAATAAAGGATTATACATGTTATCTAGTATAAGCCTATGATCTAATGGGATGTTTTGCATTACAACCATTTTCAGTAAAAAAATGGCACTTGTTTTATTTTATTTTTTTTGATGACAAAACATTTCCACCAAATGGTATTATCTCTAATCATCCCGTATCGATCTTGCACAAACAAACGCAAGCACTGTTCCCGATTATTGAATCCTAAAAACCGGTGGAGCTGTGCATACTTAACAGTCAGATTTACCTTTTTTAGCCCCAAAAAGTTTTTGCAGGCATGTTTACCTAGACGGGACTGTAGCGTGCCGTCGTCTGTTGATGCCATGTCGTTGAGCCTCAGCAAACCTCGACCTCTCTCTATCCACGACTGAGCAGTCTTCTCAAAAACATATAACTTGCACTGCATCTGAAGCGAGAGTGACAAAAAACAATAACTGTATTTCTTGCTCTGCCACATTTATTTACTGCGTATGTTGAAGCAAGAAAGCCTGCCTTCTACCTGCAAAACATTGCTTTCTGATTCCTCTCCAGTTTTGACATCAACTTTCTCTAAGATGCACTTCTTGGCTGTGGCTTTGGTGTAAGCTGCTGCAGACTCCTCCAAAGACTCCGACACGCTGTTCACTGGTAAGATAAAATACAGTGGTGAGAAATCTGCACCTAGCTAGTCTAAGATCTTTACCAAAAACTGATGTGTCAGTTCGAGAGTCTCCTCTCAATCCCATATTGTTCTTGCAGAAAAGAAAAAAAACCTCTACAAAATCTAGTGCTGACAGGTAAGATAATGAAAGACCCAGGCTGGAACTCCGTCACTTAATACAGAAGGTGTACAATACGCTGCACACACTGTCAATGGACAAAGAAGACAGTCACTAAAACATACTGTCAAAAAATTATTTACAGTATTATCTCAATAGGTCATGTACAATAGGGCTGCACGATTATGGCCATGGGTCACATCTCTCGCCCAGGACCAGCAGGCTCCGTCTCACACGCTATTACTCTACGAACTGAAGTTAGTGGCATTCAATAACTTCTTCTGTGTTTTTTCGCTGTGGCGGTTGCGATAGCAGAGTTCCCAGCGGAAACACTGTTACAAATACAGGTTTGCCTCTAATGCCACTTAACAATATACATCTGTGTTAATAACAATTAAAACTGTGGACAAATGTCAGAAGTGTGGACCAGTGGCCGCTGCGCGCGGGGCTGCGCGGCGGCTGCGCGGCCGGGCTGCGCGGAGAGTAAGAGGAGAGATCCAACACAGGCACGGCTTTAAAGAGGAAATGGGTTATGTAACGCAAAATTAAACCATATCCATATAAACAACATTGCAGCGGATGCGAGGACATTAGGTGCACCGGTGCAAAAAGGAAAAATATGACTTGCGCCCTAGAGCCCTAGCTAACAGACACTAACTAGCACTGGTCACTGCTGTTTGAAAAACAGACGGGACAAAATGTTGCGTTTACTAGTAAACTGGTAAACCTTGAGACCAACGTATAACCGACTATCTGTTGAATTTTCCTCACGTTACTCTGTCCTCTGTGACTGTCTACATCTAGAAACTAAGCTGCGCGGTGCAGGGAACAACTCTGACTGGCTCATGAGCAGACAGTGGTTTACGGAGTGGTAGATTGGCTTTGCAAAAAAAAAAAAAAACCCAGAGAGTTCTTTGAAATGATGCATTTAAAATAATCGCTCGATCACGCAAATTTTATCGTGGGAAGTCAAAATCGTGATTAAAATTTGATTTATTGTGCGGCCCTAATGTATAGTATAACTGACTACTGTCAATATGTGTTATCACATTGACCTTGATTATAAATAAATCATAAAATGTAATTCTCTGAAAACAAAAAAGCATATAAACATTAGCTCCACTGAGATAAACATTTACAGTATCAAAAAAGATTTGTAATTAATTATTTTTCCCTAAAACAAGCAGATGTTTTTATAGCGATCTAAGTGATTTTCACTTCACACGTGCAGATGGAGCGCTATTGCAGGTCCTTCATTCCAGAAGCAGTCACTCTTTAACACAACATTATAATGTAGCACTGTTAGTTGATTCTGCAACATGAGCCATCACTTGACAATTGAAAATATATATTTTGTTAAAAAATGTTTATTTGATGTGTATTTGTGTTATTCTGATGTGATCATTTCTTTTGAGCTGCTGTAACAAAGGAATTTTCCCAGTGTGTGATTATCTTATCTAGATCACTGATTATTATCATGAATCAATTTTGTGTATTTTGGTGAAAAAAGAGCAATCATTGATAATGTTTGGGAGATATATATATATATATATATATATATATATATATATATATATATATATATCTATCTCTCTCTCTCTCTATCTCTCTCAAATTATGCAACATAGCTAATTTTCCACAATGTTACAAAAAGAGAAGACATACTGATCAGGAAAATATCAGATCTTTAATGTAAAATTACAGCCATCTGATCAACAAGTTTACTGGGCTACTTTATGTGTTTATTTTAAAATTATTGTAAAATTTCCGACAGTGTTTGAACGCAGCACTGGGGAAGCTTACTCTGCTAATAATTATTAGCACACCTCGAGGTCCCTCTGCTTAATTCCCTTAATTTGCTGGGAGGAGAGCAGATAGAAGCAAACAGCGGTTGCTAGCTCCCAGCAAAGGAGGAGAGCGTACAGCAGCTCCGGACTGGTAGGGTTTGAGTTGCTAAAGTGGCTACTGATGTTCCACAGCACGTGTGGACTTTTTGTAGCGAGTGCTAGAGTCATCAACATTAGATAGTGGAGCACCAAGCGTTAGCATCAAATTACAAAAAAAAAAATAAAAATAAAAAATTAATAAAAACTTACTTGTGACTTTGATTGGCACAAACAATATCACTGGCCTGAATGGGCAAGAAGCTGGCCATTCAACTTGCTCAACATACTGTTTTACTGGCCCCAGGCCATCGCTTATGTCGAACCGTGCGGTGCGTGTACAGCTGAGAGTTACACGCACAGCTCCAATTTAGGGAGCACTACCAAGCATATGAAAAAATGTTGAGCCCTGCTAATGGTTTGAAATGTTTAACTCAAATCACAGACAGTGGTATTTATTACACCCACAGCTCTTTATGGAGTGCTAATAATACCATAGCTCCCAACTAAATCAGATGCAGATATTAAAGACTAACATTACATATGGAATAGATGGACATATTTCAGTGACTATTTTGGTTAGAATTATAATTTCAATGTCACATTTCTGTTGAACTGCTTATTTAACTGTCCCAGGTCTTGCTTTTGTTGTTTGTAGTGATCTCCAGAGTGCAGCCAAGCGTATCTCGTAATTCTATTAGTAGACAAGACAAACAAACACTTTTTCAATTATTAGTGTGGTTGTGCTTTTACCCTTCTCTGGGGTGGTTTCCTGTGATGAGGGCTCTGAAGCAGGGGTAGCTAAAACTTCTTTATTTTCCTCATTTGAGGACTCGCCTTCGGGGACTCTGAAAGGACAAAAGCTGATGATTGGAACGGTTTCAATGATTGGAGCTTAATTATCAGGAGTTTATGGCAGACATCATGTTGCATCAACTCACCAGAACTCGTTCAGACATGTTCTGCCCAAAAACAAATTTTGCCCCACTGTCTGTACTGTTTGCGGCATTTTCTGAACTGGAAGGACACAGGAAAGAAAAAAAAAAATGTTTGATGGAAGTTAATTATGAATGACGATAAGTTGCTAAAAATGTTCAAAGGAGGACACAATTTTATTACCTTGGGGTAGAGATGTACTGTAAGAAATAATTAGTGGCCTCTGATTGAGAGTCCAGCGGCACACCATCCTTTAACTTGCCTTCTGTACTGTTCTCTTCCAACTAGAGAAAAAAGTGTTAGATTTGGATGTATGTATAAAGAAATGGCTCAAACTTTAAGACCAAAAAACATTTATAAATCCACATTAATGTAACTCCTGACTAACATGGCAGATAACCATTTCCAAAATGTTGTCCAAACATTCCTGCGACAATAGTTCCAGACTGACCACCAAATTATACTAAATAATTTTGTATACTGTACAAAACACCACAGAAAATGTACCTCTTATCAGGAACTGAAATCACTAAACACTTCAGGAAATTCTCTTAGCAAGGGACCTGAGACCCTTGACATAGTTTTTGTTTAGAAATGCTTAAAAGCCCCTCCTCTGTCTGCCACATTTAACTGTGCATAGCTGTTTGTAACCTCAAGTTTGCACGCTCAATGTCTATTAAAAAACAGGTGTAAGACGAGCAGGGTTGGAAATTAACTTTTTTGCCACAGTGGCTGGTGGATGCCCAATTTTATCAGCCACTTTTTCCAGAATACAAATTTATCACGATGGAGATGCCATGCACCCCACCCTGTCAGACACGCTAATAGTAGTGCACAGGAAATTGACAACTGCGTTGGTCTTAATATAACAAAGACACTTGCGTTGGACTTTGCGCTGTGCTGCCCCTTAAGTGGAAGCTACTTCCCCCGTCTTACGTGCAACCTATTTGTAGTGACAGTCTCTCTCACTCTCTCCCTGTCAGTATAGTAGCTTGCTCTACCTGGCCTTGTAACGTAGCAGCATGCGGTAAGGTCATGCTCTGTGCCTCGGCTTGACACGGCGGCCTTGAGCAAGAGAGAAAAGGCGTTAACATGGAACGCTGTCACACTTTCCTTTATCCCCTCATTGGACTAACTTTGTGGATACTACTGTGTGCGTGCATCAATAAGTAAGTCTGATGACGATGTTATGTAGGATTTATGAATGTACGTTAGCAACAGTAGGCTAATTCATAAGGGTGCTATATTATGTGTGAGTTGAATGCGTTATTCAGTGCAAATATAACTGAGAATATAGTTTAATCACAGTAATGATGGTATATTAGGTTATTACTGTCACTCTGTTAAAGGCAAGCATTCACAGATCAAGGAGATTTGATTGAGGCTAGACTTTACGGCACCGTAGTTAAGTGAAAGTAGGTCAAGTTGTAATGTACTCCCTCTACCAGCGGCAGCATGTAATACTGTCTATTTACAGAGGGCATTTAAATGTCTGCCTGATCAACTGCCAATTTAGCTGACATCGCCCAACCCTAGTAGGCTAACCATTCCCTCGTTTTCCCTTCGCCACAATGCGCCACTTGTTCGAAAAAGTATCTTCTCTTTTTCTTTACTTTGCCCTCAACAGTTGCTACTGCAGACTCCGCGGCGGGCCTCTTAACACCGGGGATATGTTGACACATTTTTTAAACCGATGTCACGGACTAGCACTGAAAACCACTCCACTTGCCATTGTGGCTGGTATACAAGGCAAAGTCACCCGCCACTTTGAAAAAGTACCCGCCATTGGCTGGTGCTAATTTCCCACCCTGAAGACGAATAGAAAACAACCCACCTTTGCTCGGTCTTTAATATTCTGACCAAACACAAAAGATATTGCTACATCTGTCTCCTTCTTCTCCCTTTCGTCTCCGTCTCTGTTACCACTTGCTCCATCTTCCTCATTTTCATGTTTCTGAAACAGGAACCAAAATAAGCATCAGGGTCATTTGCAGGGCTTAAAGTGAAAAGAAATCCTGAAACTTTTTTTGGGGGTGGTTGTCCCCACAGTGTAATGTTTCGATAAGCACTCATTAAAGTTAATTTGACTGGCAAAACAGTTAAAGTCCTTAGTAAAAAGTTGTGGATACATTTTTTACTTCTTCCATATATTAAATTAAGAGTCAATGTAGATTTTTATATTGCAATAATATAAGCCTACATTTAATCATTGTGAAAACAAAACTTTCTAGATGTGTTGTTACTTTGGCCAGGTCATTATCAAAAAAGCAAATTAGTACATTCATGATTTTGTCCATGTTGACTTTAGTTGCTTCATGTACATTTATTAAAAACTTTGCTTTGTTTTTTCATATAGCTAGACGTTTAAACTCTGGGGCAAGGCCTTTTGTTTAAATAACTGCCATACTGATTCCAAACAGACAGCTTGTCAAGGCTGTTTGGGGTTTAGATACATTTTACACAGTGGCCATCAAATCGTATTCTGCTATGAACATGCACACATATTGTTTTATCACAAACACGGTCGGTCAGGGAAGGCGCAGTCGCTGGGGGTTAAACTCCGCTTTGTGTGCACGCGCACTCCCGCGGCCAGGGGATACAAATCCTGGTGGGGATAAGTACATTGGCACAACACCTGTCACATACTCGTATGACGGAGTGCATGGAACAAAGCTTTGTGACTAATACCTAATGACTATCAAGCACTTTCTTACCGCTGTTGCCGTACAACAGTGAGGATCTTCCTTGAACACACGCTGCAGCCGGGTGCTCAATTTGATGCACCAATTGCTAAACGGCTTCCCGTCGCCACCTTTTTCCTCTTGTCCTCTATTCATGCCCAGCGCCATTTGTTTTTAACTCTTTTCTCAACTAAAGCTGTATCTAAATTTTTTGACCGCATTACCATGGTGACCACACACCTTACACTCACTTTCGGCAAGGACCCGCCCTACTTTGCATCTGATTGGCTAGAACTTGTTTCATTGGTAGGTGGAATCTCAATGATTGGTTAAACGTAGTGCATCAAAAAACAAATCCCATGTGGACTTTAGTTATTTTTCTATAAAAAGAAATCTAGCACCAAGCCCAAGTACTTTAAGCTCTGTGTTAGTTAGAGTTGCGTTCCTGTCATATGACTGGTAGGTGAAATCAATTGACTAGAAAATATAAAACCGCATGCAAGTTCCCAGATTTATTTTTCCTCACAGCCGCACGCTGGAGATCTGGCATGGTGCTGGAATACTTTAAGCCCTGCATTTGTCTGTGTTTTTCTATACAATGCCAGTTCTACAACAATGCGGTCAATATTGCAGAGTAGAATAAAAGCAACTTTTACTTACAAATGTAACTTGCAATACAGTGAATCTTTCAATATCCAACATTTGCATAACATTTTATGAATCCCAGACTTAATATACTTCATTACAGAGGAGCACAGAAATGACCACACATCTTTCTGTCTAAGCTCTTAAATACAGGCTGCACTTAACCGACTGGCATTGTTTATTGATGCCAAGCCCTTGATTTAACCACTCCTCACCTGTGACTTGGCCAGGGTGGCTGAGTGCTCTGTGTTGTTCAGGAAGAAGGACTGGGTCACAGAAGCCCCATCTGATGACTTTTTCACACCGTTGGTTCCACAACTGGAATCTAAATGAACAGACAGCAAGGATAAAGATAATTTACGTTTACTTATTTATTTTTTTTACAGCTTCTTGCACTATGCAAGTTATAAATATTCAAAGTTGAATGCAATTTTTGCATCAACTAATGAGTGCAGATGACTTCAGGCTGCACTCACTGGACTCTATATGTGATTTAGAGGGCGGTGCCTGGAGAACTGCAGGGCGGAGGACACTGCGTTGCTGCTCCTTGGGTTTCTGACTTGGGACGCCTGCAACAGAGCCAACTTGTCTCACACTTGTTGAACAAAATGAGATTTTCTGGGTCTACATTTTAAAGTCTGGATGAACCATTTCAAAGACGAGTCATATAAAAGGGGACAATTCTGGGTTCAACTTCAAATCTTTTTTCCATTCCATTCAAGTGAGAACATATTACACAATAAAGAAGGCTCACAACCTCAAACCAACCTGAACTTGGTGCCTGTCCATGTATGAGAGTTGGTGGCTTTAAACGGAATCCTACAGGCTTCTCCTCTGGTGAGACGGAGCACAAGAGAAGGCAGACATTTAAAAAAAAACAACTAAGAGTCACACAGCAACTTGTCCGGTTTAGCTCCTCAACTGAAGATCAGTGATCGGCTTTCTAAATAATACTCCTGTGCAGTAACATGGTGGGGCACTAGGTTTTTAATCTGTTTCTACCTCTGATTCTCCATTTCAATGGCTTAATTAGCCTTGACCTGACCTTGCCCTAATCAGTGCTAAAGCAGAAAACACTTTATAAACTGCATTCTCTTTTTCCTCAACACTTATGAGACCACTCCCATGTCTAGTGAACATCAATTTTAAAATGAATTTTTTACAACATGAACGTTATTTTCATTTTACTAACTAGCATAATTATTGTGACATGAAGGTGCACAAAATTCACTGCAATGGAAAAAGCCAACTATAAAAAGAAAAAAACAATTTAACCATATTAGCAAAATTACCAGTACAGAACAGTAATGTGGACCTGCCATACTTGATGTAGTTCTGTGTGTAAGTAATTTTGCAACCAGTTTGATTTTTAGTGTGTAATTTGTTTGTTTGTTTTTCTTCCAAATAAGTGCATTATACACTATGCTATAAACTTATTTCATCAAACTAATTAATTATGCGTTTGTTTGCTCAAGTGTATGCCCCATCCTCTGTGTAAAGCTGTGTTAACTGGTGACACCACCCCTGCCAACTCTTAACAATTGAGCCAGTGATAAGAATTCAAATCAATGTGCAAAAAAGTTAAGACATTATTAACATTAAATGTACACTATAAAATAATTCCCCAAACACACATACACTTTTGTTAAAGTCCCACTGCAGTCATAATTTCAGTCACTGTTTGATGTTAGTTTTGCATTACTCCCTGCAATTAAATGCACATAGTAACTATAACAAATATTCTGTCAAAGTGCAATATGATAAATACTGCATGTTTGACCAACAGGGGACCCCAAACTTTAGCAAATAGTTTGTGCAACGATGGAACTGAAACCCAAACCAATTCTGTAAATGCACGTTTGGGACCTAACTCAACCTAACCTGCTGACATGTACTGTCAAATTTCAGAGCCAAACTCAAAGTATATATTATCCCTTTTTTAAGAAAAAGAGAGAGAGAGAGAGAGAGAGAGAGAGAAAAAGGCTTTCCCACAAATACAAAATAACTTATCATGAGACAACCATTATACATTTATTATTTGTACAGATTAAAGCACAGCGGGCTACCAGCACAAATCTTAACTGATCTGAATTTGGCACTAGAACCAGAACAGAACTATTATGTGCCTTACATACGGGTCTTACAAGGTCATAATGTTCCCACAATAAAGAAGCATCCTCTGAATTACAGGGGATTTCTATTTAATTTAATAGAGACAATTACCTTACCAGCCACATGCTACAGATAAGCTTCACCTCTCTCTGCTGATATTGCACAGAAAGAGAGGATCAAATTCTCTCTTGCTGAATGCAACAAACCAGCCTGAACCGATACAGACTGCACTGATCTGGCAGTTTACCATTTTTGTAATTATATAAAATTCATACAACATTTAAAAGAAGCAAGTCATAGCTTTGTAAAGTCACTTTAGAGCCTGACAATTTTTTAAGGCTGATGCCGATATTAATATTTTATTTAAAAATCCGATATGCCGATATATATATTTTTTTAAAGAAAATCCAGAAAAGCGTTACAAAACATAAAACAGATTTCCCTACCATTAGTTACTTGTAGTAATTTATGAGTTCTCACTAAAATAATATAATAAATTTGTTTTGTCACAACAGAACAGAGGAACATAAAAATATATTAAAATTTTGATAAATAAATGTATTAAAATACAAACTTAAGATATGAAACGTAAGTCCTTTAAACAAAAACAAATTAACAAAAAAAAAAAAAAACTCTGGTGGACAAACTATGCAACGGCAACAATAACATAATAACATGGTTGACCGTTTTTATTTTTTAAATATTAATTTATCAGAATCATGTATTTGTCATTATAAATGATTCTGATAAATTAATTATTTTTTTTTTTTTTAAATAATAAAAAAGAAAAAAATCGTCCATTATAAATGCCGATACTGATAGATCGGGAAATGCCTAAATATCAGCCGGGCTCTAATTCACTTATTTCATATGCTTCTGGAGTTTGGCTGCCTATGAAAGTTCTGCTTTGCATTCTGTAACTGCACTTTTTCCTCAATACATGAATAAAGTCAGACCTCTAGGACAGATACTTGAAGGGCTAGCTCAGAGTAAAATTACCACATGGAAGTTAGCTAGAGCTGATCAGAGTGAATTGGGTGCATTTGCAGGCAGGGAATACACAAAACTTCCCTGACATCTCATTTGCAACTACTGATGTCACAATGTTAGTAAACATACGTTAAAAAGAGATTTCTGAAATATAATCCTCGGGCTAGTTATTGCCGAGCAAAGTTATTGTTTACCAATTGTATTTGTTGCCTTAAAACTGTTGAAAAATGTACATGTCTGACCTCTGAAACTAATATTTTTTACTGCAGGGGGTCTTTAAGATGTAATGAGAAACTAATGTTTGTCTACCTCACCTGGCTCAGAGTCAGAGTTCCCAGTTGGAGACTGGCAGAAACTTGAGGGCATGAATACATTGTTCTTGGGAACTGCAAAGTAGCGAACAGGCATTGCACTCAGCATACAAATCAATGTGTACACCACAAGCAAGAACCAAGAAAAAACAAATGTTCTGCTTAGTCACCACATGCCCTTACCAGAATGTGGGGGTGGGAATGATGAGGTCCTTTCCCTTTTCACAGGGGGGCAATAGCTCCCTCGTCTTTATCTGAATCTGAAAATGTTAACCAAATATGATTAATATTGCAGTTAAAATAAATATTGGACAAAAATATTAAAGAAAGTGGCCAGTTTGGACATTAGATTCACCTTCTCCATCCTCTGCACTTGAGCCCTCCGCAGATCGCTGCAAAAGAAGTAAAAGATTTGAGCTCAACAATTGTTCTGCGATGTGTGCTTTTCAAGAAGGCTGTCCAGACTAGACATCAGTATAAATAAAGTCTGCAAAACTATAAAATATGGCTTCAGCCTCAATAAATACTTGAATAACATGGAACTTACCTTCTGTGCTTTATCTTTTTGGAAAACAAACACAGGAGGCGCTATGGCAGGCTTGTCTGTCAAGAGAAGATGAAGGCTAGTCATCCAAGCACTAACTTAAAGTGTCCACAGCAATGATAATTCCGTCCATTCTTATTAGTGGCTTACAGTAGAAAACAAAATAGTTAAGGCTATTGCCTTCTCATTCTGTGGGCTTGATTTTCCTCTGAAAAGCAGCGACAGCATGAGTGTTGATAAAGTTAAAGTTTATGTGCATTAGTACAAATCAGCATTAGCATCTAGCTAACTCTTAATCAAACAAGACATTTCAAAGCACAGTGATACATACCACAGGCATTAACATATGATGCCAAAAGTCAAAATATAGAGAGGTGCACTCAGACATCCCATATTTCACAGACTGAACTGGCGGACAAAGGTGTTTGTTCACAAACTTACAATGCCTGCCTTTATTTAAATACTTCTGGTGAAGCTTCCAGTGAGGTAAAGTTTCTTTAAATTTAGCGGATTCAAATAAGTAAAAGATGGAAGAGGTAAACACAATCTGACCCAGGTGAATTGAGAAAATACATTTCTATAACACTGATCAATGTCAGCCAGTCAAAAGAAATCAATCTTAAATCATACTAATACTATACCTACAGTTAATCATGAAATCATATTAGTACCAGGAAACATTATTCACATTATGCTGACCTAAGCTAAACAATCCTCAAATACCAAACAATATAAACCAATAAAAAAAAACTGAATGTAAATACCCATTTATTACACAGCTATCAAACTTTAAGTCATGTCACAAGGCCCAGAAGCAAATGTAGCTACTTTCGTAATCAAAAGGTGATTTTATTCAGCTCACCGCTAAAGATTGTTTTGCTGCTAAAGGCTATTGTCCGAACTAACACGAATAGTAGTCGCCAGGCAAAATAGTGATTTCACATCAGGCCACTTACTGCGTCTAACGTACCTTCACACTGTAGCCTCTGTAAAATGTGTAATCCTATAACGTGAGCACACAAAAGGCTTTCCTCTGTCTGGATTGGGCCTATTACACTGAACAGGTATAGCATCGTTTTCGTTGTAAGCCTTGCAGGGGCATGTGCATGCAATAATAAACAAGTAGACAACAGAACATTGCCAGAATTGTTTACTTGACTAACAGTTAACATCTCAAACACAACCCCGCATGGCTAACGCTGTCTGTTTATGTATGAAACACGTTTATGGCAGAAAACAAGACAATGTTGTGTGACCTATATTAACATCTTGCTTTGTATCTCTCTGCGACTTGTAGTCAGCTATCTTGGCTATTATTACATGTAAGAACTGCATACATTCCTTGGGGAACGAGATGCTCCCTGCTTATGATGTTAACCAGCAAGCTAGCTAATATTTACACTACCTGACCCGTCCCAGCAAATAGTCGGCGCCACCGGTTGTTCCCTAAAGCTCCAAACGTAGCTAGCTTAGCTTACTGGCTATAGTTAGCTTGCTAATACGCTCCATCCCGCATGAGTCATCTCGCCTGACAAGTAATGACACATAGATTCTCCCGTTGTTAACAGATCAACATACTGATCAGCCGATCTGAGTGCAACAAGCTACATTGCGAATATAAAAAAGCAACGATTACACCAAAGCATTGTCTCTGAGCTGACGTTTTTCTCTCTACGCGCCTAAACGAACGTCAAGCCATTCTGCAACTTAACGTTGACTACATTAAACGAGGATGTCGTGTTACAATTTTTCCTATTAATTGAAAGGCCACGCTAATTGCTTTGATACAAGCAGGCCTTTGCATCTTTGATCCAGAAAGCTTTGGTTTATTTCCACATTAACGTTAGGTCTTTTAGCTCACCACAAATGGCAAACATACTGCCTATTAATAGCCGGGTGCTAGTGTTGTAAGCAAGCTAGTGGCAGGCAGCATCCGAGGGCGTTCCGAGGCATTCCAGGTATTACCCACAGCCCAACCGCTAGCATTGTTAGCCTGCTTGCTAACGCTGTAGTCTTGTAAACGCCGCGAAACTATAATTCACCTGAACTCGCTATTTACATGCAGCCAAGCAGCGTAATTTCAGTTATAAAATATGCAAATAATATATAGGCACCGTTTATAACTTCACAGTAGCTGTATTGTTTTTCTCATAGTGCCACTTACTCACCTTCGTTTGCCAAGTCCGCCATTTTACTTCGACGCTCACACACCCACAACCCACCGCGCAGATAACACAAGTTGAGGCAGAAATGTTTTCAGCGGTAGCAAGCACATTGCCGCCGTTAACTAATGCAGTGAGTGAGCGACCCCCTGCTCTCTCTTGTGTCCGTCAGTTAACTCACTAAAATACTGTCTGTCCATGGCTTTCACTATGTTTATGTTTTCAATAGAACACATGTTTCAACTAACTCTAAATAATGAATTGCTTTGATAGCCTCTAACCTCTTATTACAGCAATTCCTAGGAAGAGAAGTGAAAGATTTGTGTTCAACAACTCTTCTGCAATTTGTGCTTTTCAAGAAGGCTGTCCAGACTAGACATCTGTATAAATAAATATAAAATATAAAAGTCTACAAAACTATAATATATGGCTTCAGCCTCAATAAAGACTTGAATAACATTGAACTTACCTTATGTGCTTTATTTTTTATATATTATTATTATATATTTTTTAAATAGCTCGAGGGATGTGACAAATTGCCGCTCATTTTGATGAGGGCCCAAAAGATGGCAGATTGAATAGCTGTGTAGGCAGGGAGGGGCCCATAGAGAATGTCTTTCTACAGGGCCCAGAATTTTCTGCTACTCCCTAGGTTTCATGCACTCTGAAAAAGGCACTGAAAAGGAATGGATGATCCTCTCACAATGGTTTCTTCTTAAACATTCCTTCCGCATTCCATTGGATATAGCTTACAGTTCACAAACTACTTTTTTTCTTTGAGCTATTACTTGTTTTACTTTTCCAGTTTCAGCTGTACAACCTCCCTCAGAAATGTTCTGTACAGGTGGTGGTATTTACTATGACAGCCACTAATGTGAAGGGTAAACCAACAAGGTCAAATTCATGGATTCTGTGTTTCATCATGTTTACATGTATACACACAGTAATGCAGTGCTGCCTCACAGCGAGAACGTTAATGGGTTTGAATCTACCAGAGAGCTGGGCAAAAACACATTTGAAAACAATGACACAAACATACATGATGATTAATATGCATGTTAATTATGAAAATGAACAAAGGGAATCTCAATCAAATGAGTTTCTATCTCAATGAGTAATTTCAGTAAACACACTTAATTAACGATAGCCTGCTGAGTTGTTATGGTCATTGTTCCCTTCAAAACTCTTTGTGTTAATCCTTGAAGTCTAACAAATATGTTTAATACATTTCCTACCTCATAAAACATTTGCAAAACCTTGCAAAAGAAGTGTTTTTAAATAAGCATTGTTTACAGCTGCCTGTACTATCCGTCTCCTCTTTTACTGGGATATTGGTGCCTTTTATGGAGGGCCACATTCACTGTGCTGTGAATCAGACATTAAAGCATCATGGACTGTTCTGTAGTGCAGATTGGTTTCCAGACGTGTAAACATGGAAAGCCATTCTGCTCTGATCAAACCCAGGAGTGTCACATGCTTAGACATTTGGGGCACCTACAAATGCAAGCATGAATCAAATATATTTACCGCTTTCAGTCCATCTTTTCTGGACATTGCCTGACATTTATGTCTCATCCAACTGTTTTCATATGGATGTTTTTACAGCTTTGTGTTTGTGTACAGCTGTCTGAGATGATCTGCTGCTTTGCATGTACATTTTTTATTTTTATTTTTAAGCCAAAGCAGTTTACTTCACCTGCCACTGGAGGGCAACAACATTTTAGCTTTACATTTTAATGTTGGAGCTAAGCCTTCTTGATACACTGTTATACAACACTGTATATTATTCTAAATAAGCTTGTTCAAACACCTCAGTGAAGTTATAATGTTTTTTTTTTTTATGGCTGTACTATTCCATCAACTGGAAATATTGTCTCATGATTCATATTTATACACATTTCCAGACATAACATAACATTGTATAAGTGAAAAAGTAGTCCTTAACGTGCTTTACAGTGCTTGCAATTCTTGAGCAGGTTTTAAATAAATTAATTGAACCGAATACTTTACTTTATCAAAAGGGTGTAATTAAATCAAGAGCAATGGAAGTTCACAGAATTATGAACTATAAATATAATTAGATAATTGAATTAAAGCAATAATTACAATCATAACTCTTCTTTGCTGAGGCTAAAAATATTAATTTGTCATGCTGGTTAAGGAACACATATGGGGCACATTTCACAAGAGATTTTATTGCACAACAACGACCAAAGGTTTTCAGCAAGATTCATGCTTCAAATTTCCCTTCAGGCAGAACTCAAAACAAGTCACTGCATGTGTTTATGCTGTTTGCCACAAAAGCCCTCATCTGTCAGGGGCGCTTGGCTTGTGCTTAGAGCCATAACAGTTTCATTTCTTTTCTTATCCATCAGCCTTGTCCAATGTCCACTGCAAATCAGTGAGTCAACATTTTTATTGGTTGCAGGCCAGGGAGCTTAACTCTCACTAACCTCTAATTATACTCAGCTCAACAAAACTGTCTGTTACCATCTAGTGCATATTTCTAAACATACTCTGTAACACTATTATTATAGTATAGTACAAGTGGCTCAATTAGAGACTGAAAAAGCGGACGTTATAATGATTATTATATGTTTATAATAATCATATGTGCTGCTTAGATGTACAATAAGACCATCTCCACACTCTGTTATATAACAGACTTCTTTCTTTCTCCCATTGTAACTCACACCTAAAGACAAAACCCGGGAAATTCACTGGAAAAACAAAGTTAATTATGATGCAAACATTCTTTCATAAAACCCAAAACCATCTCACTTGTTGAGTGGTGTAATATTTGATCTTATCTTCTAAGCAGTGTCATCTGAAGAACACAGCTTCTGGGTAGAGCTAAATACAGCAGAGTGATGAATACATTAGAATAAATAAGAATGCTAGATAAAAAAAATTTCAGGTAAATTTTTCAAATAATTGTGTAGGATTTTCCTGGCTAACAAAACTGCAGAGACCTAATTCCAGAAAGAATTTAAATATTGGACGTCTGTGCAAAATTTCAGATTACGCTTGTTAACGTCCAGTGCCTGCATTTTTTTATTTTTTATTTCTGTCTACAATATCTGTGCATGGCAACTGTGGTTGAGGTTAGAACTCCAGTCTCCCACAAAAAAAGTCAGATACAACATGATACACCCTTACTTTGCTGCATAAAGAGAACATTACTTATTGCATTTGCAGCACGTTGGCAGATGTAGATCGATTTGTCTAATCTGAATGCAATTCCTTTGTTCCCCCATGAAAAATCACACAGGTACAGTGGTGTGAAAAAGTGTTTTCCCCCTTCCTCATTTCCTGTTCCTTTGCATGTTTGTCACACTTAAGTGTTTCAGAACATCAAACCAATTTAAACAATAGTCAAGGACAACACAAGTAAACACAAAATGCAATTTGTAAATGAAGGTGTTTATTATTAAAGGTGAAAAAAAATCCAAACCATCATGGCCCTGTGTGAAAAAGTGATTTCCCCCTAAACCTAATAACTGGTTGGGCCACCCTTAGCAGCAACAACTGCAACCAAGCGTTTGCGATAATGTGCAATGAGGCTTTTACAGTGTCCTGGAGGAATTTTGGCCCACTCATCTTTGCAGAATTGTCCTAATTCAGTTACATTAGAGGGTTTTGAGCATGAACGGCCTTTTTAAGGTCATACCACAACATCTCAATAGGATTCAGGTCAGGACTTTGGCTAGGCCACTCCAAAGTCTTCATTTTGTTTTTCTTCAGCCATTCGGTGGTGGACTTGCTGGTGTGTTTAGGATCATTGTCCTGCTGCAGAACCCAAGTTCGTTTCAGCTTGAGTACATGAACAGATGGTCGGACATTCTCATTCAGGATCTCTTGGTAGACAGCAGAATTCATAGTTCCTTTTATCACGGCAAGTCTTCCAGGTCCTGAAGCAGCAAAACAGCCCCAGACCATCACACTACCACCACCATATTTTACTGTTGGTATAATGTTCTTTTATGAAATGCAGTGTTCCTTCTACGCCAGATATACTTGGACACACACCTTCCAAAGAGTTCCACTTTTGTCTCATCGGTCCACAGAATGTTGTCCCAAAAGTCTTGGGGATCATCAAGATGTGTTGTGGAGAAATTGAGACGAGCTTTGATGTTCTTTTTGCTCAGCAGTGGTTTTCTCCTTGGAACTCTGCCATGCAGGCCATTTTTGCCCAGTCTTTTCCTGATGGTGGAGGCATGAACGCTGACCTTAACTGAGGCAAGTGAGGCCTGCAGTTCTTTGGACGTTGTTGTGGGGTCTTTTCTGACCTCTTGGATGAGTCGTCGCTGCGGTCTTGGGGTAATTTTGGGCGGCCGGCCGGCCACTCCTGGGAAGGTTCACCACTGTTCCATGTCTTTGCCATTTGTGGATAATGGCTCTCACTGTGATTCACTGGATTCCCAAAGCTTTGGAAATGGCTTTATAACCCTTTCCAGACTGATAGATCTCAATTACTTTCTTTCTCAATTGTTCCTGAATTTCTTTGGGTCTCGGCATGATGTGTAGCTTTTAAGGATCTTCTGGTGGACCTTACTGTGTCAAGCAGCTCCTATTTAAGTGATGCCTTGATTGTGAACAGGTGTGGCAATAATCAGGCCTGGGTGTGGCTAGAGAAATTGAACTCAGGTGTGGACAACCACAGTTATAGTATGTTTTAACAAGGGGGCAATCACTTTTTCACACAGGGCCATGATGGTTTGGATTTTTTCACCTTTAATAATAAACACCTTCATTTACAAATTGCATTTTGTGTTTACTTGTGTTGTCCTTGACTATTGTTTAAATTGGTTTGATGTTCCGAAACACTTAAGTGTGATAAACATGCAAAGGAACAGGAAATGAGGAAGGGGGCAAACACTTTTTCACACCACTGTATGCTAAATTTAGACTTCTTTACCAAAATGCTTTTTGGAAATACTTTTATGTCTTTTTTATAAAAGCAGAGTAGGGATTTCTGACACAACTTCACTTCCAAGGTGCATGGAGAAGAAAAATAGTCTGAAAAGGTAAAACTCCAGCAACACTTCGTACACAGAACAACTACAGTATATTGTTTGACCAATACGTTTCGGCTTGTGGCCTGTTTGTTTGTTTTGTTGTTGTTATTGCTGTTTTCACCGCGGCTAATTATGGGATTGTCTTTGTTGATCATTTCTTTTTATATGTTTTGTTGCTGGTATCAGAAAAGTAAGTAAAGGCTGAATTTAAGGGAAGTTTGCTGTCTAGTACATTCATGCCTCAAAGACTAAGACATCTTTTGATCTTGATAATGTTTCGTAATCTGAAACAGTCAGGGTAAGGTTAATTTTTAATCAAACGTATCACAAGAACTTATCAGAACCTTTTGACATGAACATACAGTATATGTTTTTTATTTGCACATTCATGCTTCAAGCAGGAGAGAAACCTTTCTGTTTGTCATTATCATGCCCAGTAAACCTGAACCCCTATGATGCTTCAAAATCAATTAAAAATAGGAAAGAAAAAGAAATAAGACACCCGGTAGAGAATACATTCTTTTTTGATTGTTTTCCTCCATGTTTGCTTTAATTTTTCCTTTTCATGCACATGCGGTTTACAAATGGAGAGTTGCAAAATAAGTAAATCTGTATTAATATTGAATCTACAGATTGTGAAACAGCTATGTCCTTATCTCTACTGTATTTGTTTTGTACTGTGTGTCAAACTAAAGTTTCTTACACACTGCTAAATGGCATCTTGGAGATGTCTAGTTGCAAAACTATAGCAACAGTGATGGGATAAAAAACATATCATATTGTCTGAATGGAATGCTGAAGACAACATGTATCATCACACGGCCTGGATCCAAGTGCCTTTGGCAGTGGACCATCATCTCCTGACAAATTTTCAAAGCCATTAATCCATCACGATATTTTTCCAATATGCAAATGCAACCAGGAATACAGATAACCACCGCCAACACTCTAGTTTTTTTCTCTTTGTTCAAGTTGCAGGTTGCTTTGCCAATGAACATTAAGATCTTTTTCTGTTTGCATTGTGATCAAAATCACATGCTTAGCAGAGAGCAAGACCAAAATTGCACAACAAATCTGAGGCAAATAGTAAATAAATTACAGCAAATCAAATGTAGATGAACTCCTTTAATGTTTTTTGTGGGAACTGGTAAGATACACAAAATTCTCAGATTCTTTTTAAATACATTGTTGGCCTTTATTTGATTGGACAGCTAAAAACAGGAAAGGGAAATGGAGAAGAGGGGTGACATGCAGCAAATGGCAATGGGTCAGACTCAAACCCTGGCCACTGCGGTAAGGACTGGGCTTTAGTATATGGGGCAGACGCTCAACCAGCTGAGCTACCAGGATGCTTGAGAAAACGTGTAGTAAACAACAGAAGTGTGCACCAGTAACCTGCAGGCAAAGGAAATGAAAAGGGCAGGGGATACACCTCATTGGGTTGAGCAGGGTGTTTGGATGTGAGTAAAAGTATAAACAGTGAACAGTGCTCTTTAATGTCCACTCAGGCACTCAATGCTCATTAATATCTGTCACAAAGCGCTCAACAAAAAATCTCTGTGAAAGGAACACTAACGCCTTTTGTCAGGAGCTTTGGGTGGATATGCGATATGGCAATGCTGACAAGTGTTTTTAATGCAAAGCTTCTTACCTGTCAGATCACAATATGACTAAAAGAAGGTCACTTCAAATCTGGTTCACATCTGAAATTCTGAAGAAGCTCTCCTGAATATGATATGACATGAATGAGGGAGTAAACAGGTTTTTACATGAGACATCATCCCAGTCTCATGGCAGTTCGTAAAATGGTGACGTTATTTAATCTATTGATTAGTGTACAGGGACACGATTTTCTTGTTTTGTTCGTGGTGGTGAGCACGGATTTTAAAGTAATGTTTTTCATGGAAAGCACTTTTTGTGATAACAGCACAGTTACGGTATCGAGTAGTATTGAAAAGCCAAAAATCTGTGTAGGCCTATAGGAAGTTGGTTGGGGTAGAGGCTTTCCCCGTTGTTCTTTCCTAACCACAATCGTCCCGTTGTTGTGGCACGTCCTGTGTGTGGCGGTCCGTCCGCCGGCTATCATTTCTCTGTTGTTGCGTCTCCCAGAGACCACGGATCGTGTCCCGCCAACCGTTGTTAATTTTGTGGTGACCACCCCAAAATAAACGAGGAAATCGTGTTATTGTTGACGAATCAATAAATCAAAATAATGTGACCATTTCACGAACTGCGGTGAGACGTGGTGGATTTTTACACTTTTTTGGTTTAAGTATGTAGCCTATAGGCCTACATCAACTAAGTTTTGTAATTGCTTTATTTGTCACACTTTATTCAAGTATATAAGGTGTTTTTAAACAGACAGCAATAGTGATATAAGACTAATGAAGTTGACACATATAGGCCATTCATTCTAGACGTACATATGACTTTAAAAAACAGTGACCAATGACTTGTTCCTTCTTATTTCTTGTTGGCTCTAAGGGTCCAAACAAGTCTTTCAGAGATTTAAATTTAGTATAATAGTTCAGAAGAGGTTTAATGATTCTGAGAAATAGCTTTTATGGCCTGATAAAACTTGTTCTGTGCCATCTGTTGGGGACTCGGGAACTTCCACACACAATTAAAAGTAAATCAGCAACAGCATCACTTTCACCTTTATACTGTACATCAACCATTGTTCTCTAAATGATATGCAGTGTTTATGTTTCACACTTAAAAAGCTAACCAGAGACAGTGAATGCAATTCATCTCAGCATTGAAAGAATGCATAGGGCTAAATGACTTACCAATAAAATAATACCCATAAAATAGATATAGGATGTCATCTATGACTGTGTGCATGGTGGTCATTCTCTATATCATCAAAAGAAGCTTAGAAATTACTTTAAGGCAAGTTAACAGGCTGATAGTTGATTTCTCTAGAAAACCAATCCATCATTGTATGTATATAAAAATAAATTCAACCCTAACTAGGGCGAACAGATTTCTGTGTAGAAATATTGAAGATGTCTCCAAAAATTAAATAGAAGGATTTCACTGTAACACCAGCTAGTATCAGTGCAGGGGCATTATTTTCAGGGGACAAACTATAATCTCAGGACCACAATGCCCTCAATTTAAAGTTTGTTTTTATCTCTTTATACTCTAGAGGCATGCATTTTTGTTTTTCTGTTATTTAGGGGTTTACTGACAAGTGTGATTGTTAATTATGCTATTTTGTACGTAATAATGTGTATGTACTGTATGTGTTTGTGCATTTAGATTTATGAATTTAAGTGCCTGTGCATGTACACATTCCATGGTGAAAATGCATGTTCATGTACATGTGCATAATATACTGTATATAGTGTATATGTTGTATTGTTATAATTGTTATATTGATATCAATAGGTATTTGGTGTTCCTTCCTTTAATATAACCTGTTTGAGCAAAAACATCAATCTAATAATTAAAAAAGGACACACTGATATGAATGTGTGCTTGTATTCAAAGAGAAACACATCATTTGAGATACAAATATCTGGTCTGTTGCTTATTTTAACACACTTAAAACTATATAATGGTAGGATGTTTGGCAGGATAGGCTTTAACAGTTTCATCTTAGTACAAATATGTGCCTAAGTCTGTTATTCCATCCTTTGTGTTAAATGCTTTCCTTAAGTGCAATGATTTAACCAGAAGAACCTTTTGGAAAAGAGTTTAAGAACAAGTTCTGTAAGAACAAGTGGAATACATACCTTTTTTCAACAGGCAATGTGGAAGACTGAATGTTTCTTAATATGTAGCTGTCAGTGGGAGGGGATGTTAAAATCTTTCACTTTAACTTTTAACCCCAAAATCTTTTATTAAAACATTTCAATATTGGTTCGGGGAAAAAAAAAAAGACGAGTCGAGGGGTAAAGGTGTGTTGCGTTTATGGAAATATGATCCATGCCCCTGAGTCCTTTATAAGAGTGTCTCACCTCACCTGCACAGACACAGGAAGAGAGCAACAATATACACCTGGAGCTTAAGAGGTGAGAAGCCTGTTAATTCTAATATAAAAAGAGACCATAGGTATTCTTTCAGATAAGATTAAGATTTATATAATTTGTAGACGTTTTGTTTGGGTAATTCTTTACTTTACTTTATTTTAAAAGTAAAAGTACACAACAAATCAATGTAAATGTGTCAGATTTAGCCAAAAGGCAATTTCTTTTTGCAATGTCATGGCAAGTTTATGTTAAGAAATTAAATGTTATGCCTTAAATCAAACAGATTTAAAGTAAGAGCACACATTCAGTGAACAGATGTGAATTCTTTTTTCAGCGCCACACAAAAGCAATAATATTTAATTTTGTTTCTTACAACAACAAAAAAGCAAGAAATAATGGAAACATTTTGCCATCAAAAACAAATTGGTTCATTTTTTAGAACTGTGATTGTTTTACTCAACAGGTGTCAACATGTCCTGTAATGTAAAAAGACTCAAAGAGAATAAGATTTATTTAACAACAGGGAGTATGAGAGAGCCATTGTGACATATTTGCTAAAGGTTCAAGGTTTCAAAGGCGTGGGAGGAGATTCAAAGTGATAAGGCTGATTGCATTTCATTTTTGCATCCATCTAACTTCTTTCAGAGCTGCAACTACAGACTGCACCATGCGCTTCCCCACACTGTTCATCCTGATGATCCTATCCTGTATTTGCCTTGCACTGGCACAAAGTAAGACACTGTAAAAGAGCAGCTGGTATCTGACAGTAGTGTCACGTAGGTGGCATTTAATACAAAGCAAAGATAATATAAGGAGGCAGCTTTATTGCCTCAATAACTGCGTGGGCAGATGTGGTCTCACTGTGTACTTATTGACTTGTTAAGACCTTTAGCATTGTGTCAATTGCCTTTTGATTGAATTATTTGTTTGTATTGTACAAATAATCATATACTGTACATACTATAGTGGTGCTGGACTGTAGTGAATTTCTAACTTTACTGTACTGGATTTCTGATTCTTTAGCGTCTTTTGATGACTGCTGTTTGAGGTATGTGAAAAGAATGAGCAAAGGCACTCAAATACATGCAGTGAAGTACAGACGCCAGGTGACAGACGGAGGTTGCAACATCCCTGCTGTAATGTAAGAATACATGCACAGACAATGAGAACATCCACTTAAAACAAACATGTTTCATATTTTAACAGAAGTTTTCTTTCACTGCTACTTAAAAGAATTGTTTGTTTGCTTCAATTATGCTCTAGCTTCACCATGAGGAAGGGGCGTGAGTTTTGCACAGACCCCAAAGAGACATGGGTCAAGAATCTGATAACGAAGATTGATGAAAAAAAACAAAACAAGGGCCGCAACAGGAAACACAGGAAGGTGGGTGATTACCGAAATTTTTGCACTGCATCATTTTGTCAACCTTGTTTTCTAAAAACTCTACCAGTGCAGTATGGATTTTCCAACCAGTTTCCAATGGAAATCATTGTTTTTAATATATCCAGAAATTAGTGTTTGCATCATGACGTAAAAAACAAAGCATGTTGCTGCTCTAGAATCAACAAAAATGACACATTTGAAAGTGCTTAAAACTGTTTGAAATATGTGTGAAGTGGTGTTCAAACGGATGTCTTTGCCCTTCACAGCCTCAATGGTCGCCCAGAGGCTGAGGGTGACCGCCTGCGACAATGGCCCCCAGTCATCTTTCCTCCATCTGCCAAATCTTATCAAGCAACACATGGTTTTATGGTGTCTTACTGGAAGGCAGTCGAGGAAGCTGGCCAAGTAAATTTTGTAGCATTACTTTTGCTTTCACTCTGCAGTCAGATAAAGGTCAAAGCTTGGGTAGAATCACAGCAACACTTGTTGTTCAGTGTTGGACTGCTAATGCCGAGTGGCCACCACACACATATAAATGCCTTCCATAGCATGGCTGCTTCAATGAGAATATTTGTGATTGTTTTCATGAGGTATTCAATAAGCTGTTTAATTAACGGTGACGGAGTGTATGTCATAATAATAAAATGTATGTAATATTTAGAGTATTTCTTGCATGATGTGTCTAAAGGTCCATCATATACTTGTTTAAACACTAATTGTTAAATGTAAATGCCTTTTTAAAATGTTTGTCATAGAAAAAGGAGAAACTCCTGTCTTAATTTCTTCTAAGGAGTTTAAATGTCTGTATTTTTCTCCTAACATTTTGTGTTTTATTATGTGAAAACTTTATAACAATAAACTTTCTTATCACGTCCCTCTCAGTGTTGTTTAAAGATTTATGATTATGTTCACATAAATGTTTTTATACAGTGTTTTCCTCTTGGCCAAATTATGGTTTATTCTTTCATGTTGTTCGAATTTAAACATATTTTAACACTGTATTTTCTGGGAACATTATGTAAAACGATGAGAAGAAAGAAGAAATTCCTGTCCTTGCTCGTATACATTAATGAAAGTTTTAATTATATGAGGAAGAGACTTCTTCTGGGAATTATGTAAGCATATATATATATATATATATATATATATATATATATATATATATATATATATAGTATATATATATTTTTTTATTTAACCTTTATTTATTCAGGGAAGGTTCACTGAGCAGTTCCACTGGAGCGGTTTTGAGGTTAAGGGCCTTGCTCAAGGGCACCTCAGTGGTGGTAATGAGGGAGGGACAAGCGCTAACAATACAGTGGTAACAATCTAAATGTTTACCTTAAAAGGCTGAGTTTGCTAAAATGTCTGCACATGGTCTCATTTCAAGGTTTCTTTACGAGTCTGCTATAAAGTATAATTCTCCTCCATCACCTGATGAAGGAGAATTATACGATTAATTATACAATTTTATAATTTATATAATTAAAAACTAAGCCTGTAATAAACCAAGATTTAAATAGACTGATCACAACTGCAGTGCAAAATATCTGCAGAAAAAAGCAGGCACACATTAAGCTTCAATGAGAGTTTGTGTGAATGTGATGTGATGATTTACACCAAGCAGTATCTAATCTGACATGGTACTGGATTTACTCATTGAGCTATGTCTGTTACTCTCTCATCGCTATAAGCATCCACAAGAACTGCTGGGACATGCAGCTGATAAAATCTCACTATGAGTAACGCAGTGTGTTTGACTGCGCTGTTTATAGAGATTTATGACTTCCACACATTTTGCCTTGCAGAGGCTTCATCTTGCAGACTGTGTGTGATCCATGTTGGTTAAAAGAAAGGTATGAACACATCGTCTAAGCTAATATGGACTTGACTGAGAGGTGAGAGTCGAAAAGAAAAAAAAATGTTTTTAAGTAGCGCAATCAACAGAAATCAAATAAAAAGCTGAGAATTTGTTTGAATAGACTGCCAACATTGCCCAAAGGCAACGGTGATAGATAACCTGACAAATCCATAACAATTATCAAGACATTAACAGCATATACCGTTTTGATGGACATCCAAAATTGCATTGTATAACTAATAGATGCACCACCCCCAGAGGTCAAAGAATTGGGTTGCAGCATGAAAAGGATTTTGGTGCAGCGGCTTTCGTTTCTTCTTGTTTATATCATAACAGACAAATGTGCTGTGCTCTTTTCTTTTGCATGCTGGGGCACAAAGAAATAGCTGGTTGGCATTGTGATCAGAAATTTTAGCTTTCGTTCTTTTATCCAGGGGAAAATATCATGGAAGGAAAACAGGCAGAACGAATTTGTGGAGGAATGCCTTTACACTAAAACAAATGTGACACATTACAGGAAAAAGCATGATTAGGCACATATAGACAAGAATGTTTTATTTGAAGATTAGAGACCACAGTCACCCTGACTACAAACTTTCAGCTGCTGCCGTCTGGCAAGTGGTACTGTCGCGCACACACACACACACACACAGCATGTTAGTTGTACTGTTAAGCCTACGCCCAAAACCTGTCATGGCAGCTTATTTCTTTTACTGTATTTGCAGGGTCATAAGTAAATGTTATTATATTGTGCTAACATGTGACATAAATATTTTGTAACACCAATGACTGACAATGGTCAGTGAAGGTCAATGTCAAGTTCAATTCATAATAGGGTTCATCTCTTAAGTTAAGATATTTACATTTATACATGTATTTTTACTGTTTTGCTAAAATGACAAATAATATACATTTGAAATATAATGACATACCAGAGTAGAAAATTAACAATTTGGCAGAAATACAAATTACTAATTAAATTCAGATATTAACTCCACATCCTTCTTTGTATAACAGATATGTCATAATTTTGCAAAAACAAACAAAAACAAAATTGGGATCTACAAAACTGATGGATCCCTGGTACTTTGGCATGCCTTTTTCTGAAGAAGAAAACAAATCTTGGTTTTGATGTTTCCACATTCCTATTGCCTTACTGAAATAAGAATCTCTGGGTCATTGTCAGCCCCCATGCACAATTTCTTTCATGCTCCATTACTTTAACTCCTACTGTAAAATGTTTGATGTTGTCTTAGTTACCTTACAGCAGAGTGTCAAGCACTATTACATAGTATGCCATTAGGTCCACACTTTTATTCACAGTGACCTGCATTAACATGGCGTGGAAGTAAATCATGGTCATCAATGTTCTTCCATAGCATTACAGCTATTCAAAATCAGATTCAGATTCTTCCATTTAGCTTTGGTAAAACTAGAGGGTTGTTAAAAGAATAGTCAAAGATTTTGGGAGATATGCTTATTTGTCCTCTTTCCAAGAGTTAGATACAAAGAACTGCATCATTCTAATTGTCTGTGTTGAGTATGAAGCTGGTGTCAGGTGCCAATAAGCTTGGCTTAGCATAAAGACTGGGAAAAGGGGAAAAAGCTAGCTTATCTCCCTCAGAAGCTAAAAAATACACCTAAGGAAAACAAGCCAAATAAGCGCATTTCCCCAAAATGTTGAACTATTCTTTAAGAAACTAAACTACATGATGAAAGGACTGTTTGTTTAGCAGGCTATCTGAGCATGCTCTCATGTGAGTTTGTTCTGGGACTCTTTGGTGCAAGTCTGGCTATGTCCCACAGCTTCCACAGGCCTCCTCTTTTGGATGCAATGTAGTAAAACCAGGTAAGCCCCATTAATGAGGCTTCTCAAGTCTAGGCTGCTGTTGAGGAGATGGACCTTGGTGATGCCAAGATCTTTCAACGCTGCCTTCACATTGACTTCATCTGAGCAGAGGATGTGGGAAGGCTTGACCAGGTGTAGGGCTACAAGCTATGGCAATACCTCTCCTCCAGTTGCTGTCCACGATCTGTTCCAGAGGTCCACAGGAATTGATCTCAGGAGGCCCTTAATTATCTGCTTGCTTGATCTGGGTGCATAGGGGGGAATGGCATAGGAGCCCTGTAGGCTACCACTCCTAAACCTGGCTGTGTTAGTAGCTTTAAAGGCTTATAATTAAATAAAAGCAAGACATCCACTGCCCACTTATGTGCAGATTGACCAATGTAAGTGTTCTCACTGAACAGCTTAAGAGCTGCATAAGATGGAGAGCCACAGAACGCTGGGGTGGCTGGGGAGCTAAAACCAAAGTCACCCATTTTGATGCAGATGTAGTAGATGTACATGTTGATGTAGAAGAGGTGCTCCGCTTTCAGGGAAACGTTATTATCATGCTGGGAAAAGAGAGAAATGTTTGAGGCATTAGAAAGTTTATCAGCTCTCCTGCATATAGTTGGTTTAAAGTGTGAGACCCTTTAAATGAAAAGACACAAGAAAAGCGAGCGTCATCATTGCTTGGATTCATTATTCAACAGCTCTAAAATATTAGTTCCATAAAAGTATCTTAAAATGATGTCCTTTCCTTAAAAAAACATTCTGTTGTTTTTATACTCTGCAATGGAAATAGCCTCTCACATTTTACAGCAAACTGTACTGCTCAGGACCTGAGAAAACCCAAGATTACACTCCAGGTCTGAAAGGCGGCCCCTGGTGCTGATATGGGAGAACAGGATTCCTCCGCCAGCATACTCATAGAGATTTCTGGGTCAAAAGCACTTCCAATTGCTAGCCCAGATGCACCTTATGCAGGATTTTTACTGCAACTCTCTTTCTCTACCTCTTATATTTTCAATATTCCTTATGTTATGAGGTACCAATTTTCCTTTATGTTTTGATTTTAATTAATTCATGACACCATTATCACCATCATTGTCATGTTGCACACATGCTGCTGGCTGTGAAGGCTGGAAATAGTGTGGATTAGTGGATTGCTGGTTGATGAGATGACCTCTGACATCTGGAATGACCCCAGATTTACATTGTGTAAAATGTTGAGCTGACTGAAGGGTCCTCTATGAAATGAATGTCTTCCCATTTATTTTAAAACTGAGAGTATTCCAACTAATATGTGAATCAGGTAACAAGTCATTTGCTCTCACAGAAAAACCAATTATTCTTTCCTTCACGCCCATTAAGTTTGAAAAACAAGTTGTGGTCATTGTTACAGAGTTTTACACTTCTTCTGACAACATATCATATGATCTACATAATTATTACATAATTAAATCAAGTAATTACGACTTAATCTGGATTTGACCAGGATAATGATTCATTTCAATAAGATTTGTTGTAACTTAATGAAAGGAATCAACAATTGAAACTGTTTAATCAAGGTGTCTGAGTACTGATGGCTATCTGAACGATGATCCGTTAATCCCGGTGAAAATGAGGGGATCATATCAACACTTCAAAGAAGGACTAACACCTTATTATCATATGGAGAATCAGTAAAATGTTAACATTATAACATGACAAACCGTCTTTCTTGTAACTAAAATGAGACTTTTTAGAACATGACATCAGTAAGGGAACCAAAGAGAGCATTTAGGTTGCGTTTTTAGATGTATAATTACCAAAACAGAGTTGTATTCTGGGCGTTATTTCCATTACACTGTGTTCTTAGTTTGGACAAAACCCAGAAATGTTATATATAAACTCACATGCTTGCAAAAATCTTACCTGCAAAATATATTTTTTTAATTCTTAATCTGGGCCCTTTCCTCTAAAGAGAAAAAGAAGCTGAGATTTGGAGCTCTGAGAGGTCTGGCCATTTGGTCATGTTGAATAAACACAAAGGTGCTGGAGTTTACTGAAGGGGAGGCTCAGGCCCCCATGCTGATCCTGTTTATGTGTTTGGGCCAGGTTTTGTTTTAAGTTGGAGGTGCTAAACACCTTCCCCCTGAGATAAAAGATGATTAATGCCTTTGAGTGAGCGACGCTTTCATGGCTCAAGGCTACTTAAACACTTCATTAGGGTGAGCTCGGGCCGGTCAACACACTTGAGCCACTGGGTCCCTCGCTGCAGAAACAAACAAGCTGCAGAGATTTCCTTTGAAGTGGTCCCTGCTTGTAAGAACTCCATCCCACAAAGCATTCAGCATGGAAATTTGATTAGTTCTCACTTTTTTGAGCACACACCACTTTGAGAGCTTGTTTTCAGGTGACTTTTGGGGCTGAAGCTTGTTCCCATATAAATATCAGAGGCATCAGTGAGCAGAGGGACACTCAGTATCTGGCAGCTGAGGAGCAGATTGGGACTAAAGCCATGGATGTACCCCGGCCATTTCTTCTCCTCCTGTGTGCCCTCCACCTGACCTGTAAGTACTGTTTGTCTATTCTATTCTGCTGCAGCTGTGACATGTATAGAAGCATTTATCATGAAACGGTCTGACACCAACCTGCTCAAATATTCTTACTGATCCCTTGTGATATGACTGGTAAACATGAGTGTAGAAGAGGGTGTGCGGCTGTCCAGCAAGGTGGGCTCAATATTGATATATTTTTTAAATGAAATGAAAATTTCCAGATGAATTAGTCATGCTTGATATAAAAGAAATTGATAGTGTTTTTTCTTGGAAAGCTATTGTTATAAACATTGACCTGGCTGGGCCTAAGAAACTGTTAATTAATACTCATAATTAACAAATGACTTTGAAGAAAATGGATTCCTGCACTATTCTGTGTATAATATTGTTATGTCATGGATTTTAATCTGCTTGTATAGGGAAATGTAATGTTTTTAATCCTTCATGAAGAAAGAGTATGCTTACTTTACATCAAGTAAAACAGTGTTAACTCCTGATGTTTGTAATATGTTTCATAGTGACTGGAGTGTTAAGCAAACACATAGATCACAGAAACCTGTTCACGCAGAGACTGTGCTGCAAAAGACAGAGCCACTTTGTCTACATTGGACAAGGTAAAGCACAACAACATGATTTTCCACCACATGAGTTTCAATTTGCTATGTCTGTAATCCTCTCACAGTAGTCAAAGTATGAGTTGTCAAACATATTTGGAAATTTAAAAGCAACTGAGCTTAAAAACTACTCTTTGAAATAATAATTACTGTTGTAAAAATAATCTTGATGACAATAATTATCTTGCTGTCTGACATCAAACTGATAATTCTCTATATCTCTCTCTCTCTCTACAGATATCTCTGGGAGTCCTGTCAGTGTGGATGTGGGAATGTGCAGGTCGCACTGTGGGGGGGCATCCGGGCCATCACATGAAGCAGGGCAGCAGGAATACGCTAAACATTCCTCAATGCTGGAATTTCTCAGGAGCAAGAAAGTAAGTGAAGTTTCCCCAGACGGCCACAAGGGTGCGCTGTAACTGTGTGATTGTCTGTCCAAGTTTTCTGCTGAAACTCTGACAGGCCTTTACGTGATAATGAAGTTATTACCAAAACATCACAGAGCACGTATTTTAGTATGAAAAGCATTATTCATATGTTTGTAAGATAAACGAGTTTTGGTGGCAACTCTTCAGAAATGAAGTAGGCTAATAAAACTAATCATAAACTACAAGTGTAAAAAGAAACATTTAGAAACATGTTTTGACATGTCTGAATCAAACAAATAATGTCTCTCAACCTTACAAAAGATGAGAACGCGCGGACCTGCAGCTCCAGAGAGTCCAGAGCCGCTGAACCAGCCCTCCTGCGGGATGAACCAGGTGTGTGAGCCGACCGGCATGCGTGTAGAGCGGGTGCTTCTCTTAGAGGGACCCCGGGAGGTGGAGGTCATCGAGGAGTGCCACTGCGAGATCAAGTTGACCCAGTGCATCCGCGTCCCTGCACTGAAGACTTACTACTCCGAGACGCCGTATGAGACAGTCATCGACGTGGGACGATGCTCCCGGTCCAAGGGCCCATCAGTGTGTGTGTGTGTGTGTGTGTGTGTGTGTGTGTGTGTGTGTGTGTGTGTGTGTGTGTGTGTGAATAACAACAATCAGAACAGGAAGAGGGGCTCAATCGTACAGAGAGCAGCTACGCAAATAAAATAAATAAATAAATAAATAAATAAATAAATAAATAAATAAATAAATAATTATAATAATAATAATAATAATAATAATAATAATAAAAGACTGACTGAGAAATGGAAAGTTTCCACAACAGATAGAAAGATTGAACAAAACTGATAAAAGATGCAGAGGGTTGGTCAATTTGCCAAAATGTGCCCAACTACCGTATTAAGTGCAGTAAGGACAAATGTGACAACATTCCTTCTGATTAGTCTAAAGTTTAGAAATCTGTTACTAATATGCTTTGGTCTAGTAACAGCACAACTTTGACATTTTACATCACAAGAAAATCACTTTTATCAATAGTCAAAGTCCGGATTTTTCAAAAATTGGGTTTATTTAATGTCTGACATAAAAAAAATGACACTACACATATAACGTGTTATAAGAGTTCATATAGCCTCCAACATATGTGATTGTGCTCCTCATAGTTGCTGAGATATAGACATTTTCTAAGGGAGTTATGTTGTTTCTTAAAATGAAATGAAATATATAGAAAAGTAGTAGATAGTCCCATGTGCCCAAAGACTAATAAAATATAAGAAAAACCCACCTTTCAGTCAAACGGTTTTACCCATTTTTGAAATTTCACAGATACACTTCCACCAAAGAAAGAAAAGGAAAATATAAGTAACTTATTTTTTTCACTGCCTTTACACAATATAGATCATATGCTAAATATTAATTTAACCTTTTTAATCTAGTGCACATCCTTTAGGCCTACTAGGGTTATCGGTTAATAGAGTACAGTGTCACTCTGTTAATGTATTGATACACATTGAACAACAGTATGTTTGTGGTCTCAGTAAACCATTAAAACAGCATATACTTTGGTTAAATTGAAATTCACTGCAGGCCCATAGTCAATGCAGCAATGAACTGCTAGCATTGGGTTCACTCTGCTGATAAAATTTTAAGCCCCAATCCTTACTTTTCAACCAGATTTAAGATAAATGTACAGTACAAACGTAAGAATCACATGCATTTTATTTTAGGTCTCTTTTCCAAATATTACTGATATACACTATTTTTTACCAGCACCAGACCAAAAGACACTTCATAAAGTTTTTTGATGTTTTTTTTTGTGATCACAAAGCTAATTCAGTGTTTTAAATGTTGCTGGTGGGCTATCCAGTTATATTGCTTTATGTCCTACAAGCTCGTTCTGACCACAGAAAAACTTTTTTTAACTTCAGTTCCCCTGACTCCTGGGACAAATCACAGCAATTTCTTAAAATCAACTCAATTGCACCTTTTGGACAATTTAGAACTCTGGTTTTAAACGTCCAAACTTCTACTTGTACTTACTTCACAAAATTGTATTTTTTTCAATTTAGAAAGTTATAAGTTTTGTTGTCTTTTATCTTTCTTATGATGGTGTATTCTTTTCTGTGTTGTTTTTTCTTGTTGTTGTCTCTGCAATTACTCAGTGTCATTGTAAACGTGGGCCGCCCCTCAATGAGCCTTCAAGTTTAAATAAAGGTTGAATGAATGAATATTCATTTGGATCACATATTATAATTGAGCTGCTCCCCCTGCCCATATAAGTCTTAACTTTTCCTTTTTTAAAACCTTGACAGAGGGATTCTCCTGTGTCCCCACCATGTTTGAGTCAGCCTTGGTGGAAACCCCCAACAAAGTGGACCTCATCCAGACAGTGGCGGCCTGTGAGCTGAAGGAAAGCTGCTACAGGGTCCCATACGTGGAGTATTACTATGAAATAGTCAATGCAGATGGAGTCAAGAGGAAAGGCTCAAAGTAGGTGTAAACTCTAAATTATTGCTACATTTTTTATTTCTTGTTCTAATAAATCATTAGTCTTGTTCATCCACAACAAAAATGTGTGTAAATCCAACTTTATATATAAATCCAGCCTTTCAAGATAAACTTAATCTCTTCTTTGATTAGCTAGGGCATAACACTAGAAGAGTGATTCATTTGTGATGCTGGATTCACACTCTCTTTGTAGTCAAGTTGAGAGGAAATGGGTCTAGTTGGGTGCCAGACAGAAATTAAGTATCTTTATTCATCAGACACGCGTGGAAGACACCACTTAATTAAGCTAATCCACTGGCCAGTGGCTGGACTGGAGGATGTATTGCATGCTTATTCATGCACAATACACATGATAGACTGGCTGATTTGAGTCTCAGTTCAACTTATATTCAGGAAAATACAATCAAAACCCAATTTTAGGTACTTTGTTGGTCATGTAGAAAATTATTATTATCATTATTCTCCATCACATTTATACTGGGGCTGGGCAATATATCGATAATATATCAACCTTGATTATGAAGCCGGATATCGTCTTACATTTTGGATATCGTAATATCGCGCTATAACACAAGTGTTGTCTTTTCCTGGCTTTAAAGGCTATATTACAGTAAAGTGAAGTACTTTTCTTAACTTACCAGAGTTATTAGCTGTTTTATTGTTTGCCTTAACACACCTAAGTCATTGTATTCACATTATTGGTGATTATTTAAACAAAACTCTCATTGTGTTAATATTTTGTGAAAGCACCAATAGTCAACCTTACCACCCCTACAATATTGCCACAATATCGACATTGATGTATTTGGTGAAAATATTGTGATATTTGATTTTTCAAAATCGCCCAGCTCTAATTAATACCATTCACAAAAGCATTCATTATAAAGTTCATCCACAACCTTCTCAATAACACAGCAACAACATAATTATTGTTATTTTAACATCAGACTTTACATGATGATTAAATTATAACATTTGAGTTAAACTCCTGGAACCAGTTGGTCATTTGCTGTGCCTCAGCACCAAAAGTGTGAGTGCAGCACAAACACATATGGCCCCTGCAGGTGTCAAATCAAAGCAGTTAAAATGCTAAACAGCAGCTGGGCCCCCAACTCAATTGGGTCAATATTTGAGAGTAGCTGTGAACTGATTACCCTTTCTCTGTGTTGCTAATTTTCCCCAGGAAATAGATGTGGGCAGATGTTTGGGAGGCTGCACCACAGGAAACCGATGCCTTCTCAGGTAAGCATGAACACAGCTGCTGCTACACACTCCCAAACACACACCTCCTTGGACCCTCTCATAACAATTACCTGTGAGCTCTGACACTTTCTGCACTCAGCATGTTGCCCATGTTTAATTCCTATACACCAAATGTCCCTCTGTTAGAAGTCTGCCACAATCTCAAAATAAAAGCTGAAGGTTTTATGAGATTGTTGCAGAATTCTAACAGTGTCATATCAGTTTATCTTAAGTATATGAAAAGAGAAAGAGGTTCCCATTCCTGAGTTACCTTAAAGTTCCTTCATCATAGCATTGGACCTTGGATTTTATGGCTGTAAGAAGAAAAACTTGTGCGTAAACAAATACAAAAATGTCTATCTTTGAATTTAATCAACCCCTAATCATACATATCAACATGTTCAAGCACTTCATTGAAGCTATATGGTGTTTACACTAAGTGAAATTTCAAACCCAAGACCCGTTATGTTTTTATGGCCGCACCATTCTGTCAAATTAAAATATTTGTGATGTATTGTGCCCTTATTTTAGACACATTTTAATTCATTTCAACCTGACTTCTTTGGAAATGTCAAGGTGTTGAGGCTTTGCACTGCCCCCAAAAGCAAGCCATTATGTCTTCATGCATGGGAGTCATTTTGTGTATTACACAGTTGTTATACATTTAAATAATAGCAGATTTGTATTATCTTCACAAAAGGTTAACTCAGGAATTATTGTTATTGAAATGGACAATAAAAATTTCCAAAATGTTGACTGCCACAGAGTCACTGGACATAATAACAGGCTATATATGGATAATTCAGGTATTTATGTAAAGGATTTATGATTAGGCCAACATATACGCAGCATATCAAGTGGATGTTTGACAACGGGATTTTAATTTTCTTTCAATTTTCTTTTGCAGGAGTGGATCTGATCCAGCAATCTGTCACTTATGGACTGAAAGACAGTCCAGCTCCTGTGTTCCTCAGGGCTATGAGAGCCACAACTTCCTTAACCAGCATGGGCAGATACGCAACGTCCTCTCCATCACTTCTTGCCTTTGCCAGAACTGAACACAGCGCCCCCTACTGGAAAATAACTTCCAATCTCTTCTCAGGAGTTGTTTGACTTTACAACCTACTGATGACCCCACAAATACTATACCATTTGTTTAAGAATTTGCTACCCTAAACTATTATTGTATTATATGTAATATATGTAAAAATGATAATTTTGTAAATAAATTTAATACAACAATCTGTGAGGATTTGTCATTGGACCACAACACAAACTGCTAATACAACATAACATTTTTTGGAAGGGTATCTCAGGTAAATTATTAAGAAATCAAACTTCAAATGGCACTTAAGATATTATACAACAGAGCAAGCACAGTGTGCTTAAATTTAATTATTATTCAAATGAAATAAGTGTAAGTACATAAACTTAAGGTTTGAGTTCAAACAAGGAAAGTATTGCCTGAGGGCTGATGAAATCTGAAATAAATTTAAATCCGTTGCATCGTCTAGTTTCAAAGAGGTCAAATTAGTCTTTGAAGAAGCACAGGAAACGAGCACATGAAAGCCAACTAGGAAATGTTTCTTTGAAAAAACACACGTGCAGGTAGTTCCTAATTTGTTATGAACGTGTGAAACAACTCTTTTGTGTTTTTTTTGCCATTCTAAGAAAAGGGGTTTTATGACTTGTTAACAGAGCATCATGTAGAAAAAAACTTTGATCTGTTAAATGTTTATTACAGTGGGATAAACTGTATTTTCTCGTGCGTAATTGTGCGCAAAGATCAAAGTAACCAAATGGAACAACAGTGAATCTTTTTTTGCGTTTTCAAGTAATACATCAAGTTGGCTTTAAGAAATCTATTAAAAATAACCAAGTTTTAAGAAAAACGAGCGGTAAAGGGTAAACTCTATCGCCTACCGAAACTCAACATATTAAGTGTAAAAACAGTTATTAATATATAATATTTTGTAAATTACAGTTATTGTAACTTACACAACTATAATGACTTCACACTGTAAGCTGTATTCAAGGAGTCTTGTGTCAACCTGCTGTAAATGCCTATACAGAAAAGTGTTTTATGGGAGAAAATTAACGAACTTGCTGAAAGTTATAGTACCTAATCTTTTAAGCACCACATCAGCGTAGGCTATACCATTGCAGGAGGTCAGTCCAGATGGAGTTCTTTTAAAAAAATATCCAGCTGATGTAAATCTGGCGACGTGTAGCAAGCGACACCCGTCTCTTTATCGAAGTAATTGGTTTTCACCTAAAACACTGTGGCCATTATTCTAAATTAATGGATTCGTTTAGGCGCAGTTAACCTCCCATGGCGAGTGCACTTCCACAGGAGATCAGCTCCAAGCTTATTCTTTTCATATTCGTTGCATTCTTCTTCTATAACATGATACATCAGAGAGAGAAATATATACCACAACAACATAGTCACTGGTCAATAAGCAAGCTTTTTCAAAGGCTGAAATGAGTTTATTTGAGCCTTTATTGCCAGACTTGAGGACAATGGGCTTGAATAAAATCTACAATCGGGTTCACACCTTGTTAACGCCGCCATTAGTCTCCCTTTACATTCGCTGATTGGTGATTTACATTTGCGACCAAATAGCATCTTTACTGCTGTTTACCAAGGCTTTGGGGGCATTGAAGAGTGAACGGGAGCATTTGATATAAAAAGTCGAGCTTCCAAGGCTCTGCAGTCACTCCAACTCCAAGTTGCTGGCCGGTTGTGTTCGAGGACACCGACTTACAAGGAATCTACTCAAACTTCAGAGATGTTGCTGTTTGTGATCAGCTTTGCCGCTTTGTGCACCGCCGCTGCACGGCCTTCGCTCAGCTACCTGGAGAATCATTTCACCGCCGACAATGAGTCAGAGGAAGTACGCTCAGCTGCCATCAAGAAACTTTTGGAAGTTTTTGGGATGGAGGACCCCCCTGCTATCCATCAACACAAACAGCCACCTCAGTACATGCTTGATCTGTATAACACGGTTGCTGATGTGGACGGTGTGACAAAGGACCCGTATCTTCTAGAGGGAAATACTGTGCGCAGCTTCTTTGACAAATGTAAGACTTGATTTGTACATGCATACGTCTGCTACTGGCTACTTTAGACAATGAACTATATATATTTGTTCTCAACTCTAATGAAATAATTTCCATTGCAGTGCGCAGTGAACAGGTGGAGTTCAGGTTCAATTTGTCCACGGTGGCCAGAACTGAGAAGATTCTCACTGCAGAGCTCCATCTTTTCAAGCTGCAGCCTCTGGCACCAATGACATTCAACAGACACCATTTTTGCCAGGTATGTACGACAAGATAACATGAACTACAGTGGATCCACCCAGATGCATCTCTCAATTGGACATGATTGTAAGTCCCCATCTCTTCTGTTTTGTTCAGGTTAGTGTTTATCAGCTGATTGACACCAGCAAAAACAACAAAACACAGCAGAAGAAGCTGCTGTCTTCTCGACTCATCCCAGTTCACTCTACTGGTTGGGAAGTGTTCACCATTACACAAGCAGTAAGTATCCATTACTCTTTGAGGCGTGCATTATTAAGTGTCTGAATCCTGGGGTTTTATTGACTATTGTGAACTTCTTTAATAAAGGTCCGATCCTGGATGATAGACGAAGGTAGTAACATGGGTCTCCACGTGGTGGTTCGAACCCTTGGGGGAAGCCAGATGGATCAGAAACTGATCCGCTTTGCTTCAGGACGCAACCATCACCAGAGCAAACAGCCCATGTTGGTCCTCTTCACTGATGACGCCGCCGCCGCTTCTCTTGAAAGCATAGGTGAGACTTTAATGTCATTTGATTGATCAGGTTATGCACAGTGATAGTAAAACTACACACTTTGTTTATTGTTGTGATCTTACTCCTGATAAATAGAAGTGTAGTTATGAATTGTGGGGCCTAGGGGAACTCTACCCACACACACACACACACACACACACACACACACACACACACACACACACACCCTACATCCAATTATCTTCTCATCACTGTTACTCAATCTATAACAAGAATTTATCAGTCAACAATTCAAACAAATCTCTTTTCTTTTCTAATAAAAAACACTCTCCTTCATGTCACCAGACCCAAACGATACCACAGCCACTTCCAGCCTCCCCAGGCCCCCATGTCAAGTCTCTCCTCCCGCAGCACCCGCTCCCTGGATTACAGCAGGTGTCGTTACCCTGCAAGCGCCTGCCCTCTATGTCGACTTTGAGGAGATCGGCTGGTCAGGCTGGATTGTGTCTCCCCGGGCTACAACGCTTACCACTGCAAAGGCTCCTGCCCCTTCCCTCTAGGTCAAAACATGAGGCCAACCAACCACGCCACCGTCCAGTCCATCATCAACGCTCTGAAACTGATCAAAGGCATTGAGAAGCCGTGCTGCGTGCCCGACAAGCTCTTCTCCATTAACTTGCTCTACTTCGATGATGCTGAAAATGTGGTGCTCAAACAGTATAATGACATGGTGGCTGGAAGCTGTGGCTGCCACTGACATCAACTAGTCAAAGGTATTGGGCGGCACAGATATTCATAAAAAATACAATATAAATGAGCATCAATTGCAACTAATGAGTAATGTGCAGAGTCCCATGTGTGACGTTGTAATATATGTAAATATCCATAAATTATAATATATGGCAGTGATGGAAGTGATATGTTTATTAGGTTTATATTTTGTTTTCTGTTGTAAGTTGTTACACAGTCCGAATAAATGGTGTAAGCAAAAGATTATAGAATTAATTTATTTGCAAAATAATCAAAAATGTGACATTATTTCAAGAAGGTATAAACAGGAAGGTCTAAAGTGTTATTATGAGCAACATATTTATCTATCAAAATGGTCAATATGTGGTTAAAGGAAAGGAAAAGTTTTATCCTTCCCAAATCTTGCTAGAAATTTTTTGTCCAATCCCCAAAAAAAAGGAATTGAAAGAATGCTTGCAGTCTCGTCCAATGATCCAGTTTTCTACGTATAATAATCAGATTCAAAAGAAATGTCACTGGCACATTTCAAACTAAATCAATCCACAATCTCCGAAATCTACCTTGCAGTTATGTCATGACTTTTAGTGACTTTGTATTTAAGGAGGAAAGACAACTAAATGTTTGCTATTTTTGAATGTCATTTTTCACAAAATGCTGCACATTTTTAGAGATCAGCTTCAAGTCATTCTTGATTTGGAAACCTGTTCAGACAGGTGAAAGTCAATGATTGTGTATAATGAGACATTATCAGTTCCTTTACATAGATTTAGATCATTCTGAGTTGTCAGGACTATTGTTAACTAACACGGTTTTAATTTTCTTTAAACAGCCAGAAATAGTTAATTCATTTGAAGCTCATTTAAGGTTTAGCTAAACTTAGCGGTAGGTACATTCAGTAGTGGCAGTGTTTTCTATAAGTTTAATAGTGCTGACTGAAACGCCTTCTGTGTGCACAATTCACAAGCTAAACAATCCCACTGTTAGTTTAGAGGTGGGAAACATCTCCTGACAGCCCTCAATCGGATGCAAAAACATTTTATAACTAACATTAGACAGCAGGCAAGAGGAAATATTTAAGACTTTAAAACCCACATTTTACAACTCGCTTCCAACAATTTGTATGCATGGTTAAGGTTGGGAAAAGATTGTGCTTATGGCCAATGAAATATGGTTCGATTTTGTTAGTTAGGCAACTAAAACACTTGGTTAAAGGTGCTCTAAGCGATGTCACGCATGTTTTAGGCAACAACATTTGTTATTTCATACAGCACAACTTCCTCACTATCCATGAGCTGCCTGTCCCCTGAACACACTGTAAAAAAACCGCAGTCTCTGTAGACAGCCCAGGGTCTACAAACGGCAACAAAAACAAACTGTGCCCACCTGCACCACGAAGCACACACAAACATTGTTCCAGCGTTCCAGCCAATAAGGATTTGGGGGTGGGGTGGGGTGGTGGGGGTGGGGGGGTAGTGCGCTGAAGCACAGAAGAGAGGTGACAGGATGAGGAGTGGGGGGGAGGGGCAAGCTAGTCTTGTTTTGTTTGAAAATACTTCTAACGTCAACAAGAATTAACGTCACCCAACATCGCTTACAGTGCCTTTTTTTGTAAGATATTTTTAAAGATATTATTTGAAAGGAGAGAGAGGGGGAATGACATGTAGCAAAGGGCTGCAGGTCGGAGTCAAAGCCTGCCCCGCTGCATTGAGGAGTAAACCTCTCTATATGGATGGCCGCTCTACCAACTGAGCTATCTGGCTGCCCAGGGGGTGATGTACCACAGAAGTATTTTGAAAGTGTCACTAGGCTGAGACCCCACTAATATAGAGTGCACTGACAAAACTACTCCATGTGGGATTTAACATATAATAATAATAATATAATTTTACATAAAACATTTCTTTGTGTCACTCAAACCACTTGTTGTTCTACCTAATGTCCTCCTTATTGCTCATGCTAAACACAACAGAGTGAGGTGAAGGTGGAATACATGCATTAGTCATGTTGTACTGGTGTACATCTGCTAAATTATAAAGGCGAGATAAAAGGAAAAGTCTGATTTTGGTGCCTCAAGTCATAATTATGTTGCTTTATCATGAATACTTTTTCAAGTTTAGTTTTAGGTCAGATATGTAATACATGACCTAAAACTTAAAGGGAAAATATATTCAATAATTGGATAAATATCAAATAATGGAGTTCTCAGCTTAAACAAAGCTTGTCTCCCATCAAAAAGTCTATTTGCCCACTACAAAACCCTGTCTCCAAAGAGTGTAACCTGAGCTGTGACCGAGGCGTTGGCCATAGAGTGGCACTAAAGGGGGTTGATACCACTTGGCATGATGCTGGACGACAGCCCTTACTCATTGTCAAAGGGGCTGCTATTCACAATGGAGAAAACGATGAAATGCTGCCATTATAATGGGACCAAAGGGACCGGTGGCGGCCTGACACCCGATCTCCTCATTGGCTCTGGCTTCCTTCTGTCCCAGTATTTCATATCTGACATATCCACGCACCCTAAAAAAAACATTTGATGCTGGAGCTGCAATGGACCTGAAGCTTGGTGTTTGCATGCTCAGACATGGGGAATAAACAGACCATCTTTACAGCACAGCAGCTAGATGCCTATCAGGTTGGTGTCAATCCTGTTTCTTTCTGAATGAGATGATTAGCCTCACTCACTTTAAATGGTGCTTCTCCTTTCAATACAAGCTACCAGCACCTCACAAGAGTAACGCAATTGTCAGACTGCAAGTCACAACCTCCAAACTTGCTGTTCAGAAAAGTTTGCCTTTGGACATTTACTCTACTTCGTTACCCTACTGTGGTACTGTACTTAAGTATAACTTTGAGGCACTTTATCAAAGTGTTTCCATTTGATACTACTTTATATCTATACCTTTTTTTACCTCACTACATTAATATCATAGCTTTAGATTTAAAATTTCACAAAACAAACAATTATCTTAGAATAAGAAGTAGTAGAATATTATTTAAATGCCTACATGTTAAAGTATCAATAACTATTAACCAATAAGATAATATAACACAGACATGGGCCATTCTGCATTATATTTACTTTTGATTAAGAATATTTTGTTGCCAATACTTGGCATAAATGTATGACTTTTCCTTTTTTAGAATGTTGTATTGCTAATACTACTTCAGTACTTCATCTGAATACTTCTTTCAACTTCTATAAAACAAGTGATTTAGTACACTTGAACAGCTGCATCCTACTGCTCTTTGCAATAAATTCATGTTCTGCCATAATATGATTGTATTTACAGGACTGTACATATTTTACAAGAAAAGAAATTCTCAGGTGAGCTAGTTATTTCACTGACATCAAGTCCATTGCTGGTGTGACATGCATGACACAGCTGAATTTTGTTCTATTCTGCACAATACTACACTGTAACTCTAAACTACAGTATCAGGAGGCCTGCCCTACTGTGGGGAAGGCTGCCATTAGGAACACATGGTATTTAAAATATTGCATTCAGAACTTTACTGTACTGAAACTCTTTCAGTGTTTTCAGTGTTAACCACAATAGAAAGAGAGAGAAATAGAGTTTGCTTATCAATAGTGGTAGTTTTCTAGTTTAAATGTTCTTAATTGTCACTCTAAATACACAACTATAGAAGATATCTTGTAATTTAATATTGAAAGTATTTTTTAAACTTTCTGTAGACTGTTTGACCGCTATCGGGATTTGGCACCGCAACTAGTTCCCTTGACTACACCAGCCACCCAGATGTGAAGTTGCCGTATGAGCTGATTGGCAGCATGCCAGAGCTAAAGGTAGACCCACGGTCCCACACACACACCATGCAGACCCGCTTTCTCCCTGTGTTCCCAATGTATAATTAATGGCTAACTAATCGACAGAATTCTTTGAAACGTTAGATGTTACCGGACTCTTTAAACTTGAAGAATGCCGGTGAGTCCCTCAGGGCACACTTGTTGGAAATGGGTCAATTGTATGCCTCTTAACACAAAGACAGCAAGGTAAACAGGTGGTTTAACACGCTGGTCACTGGCATGTCCTGAGAAAGGGATAGTTAGATTATACTTTCTCCTCATAGTCTTTCATTGTTTAAGTGTTTAGAGCTTACTTGAATTCTCATCAAGAGATATATAAATCAAACAAACACACCATCTTTGAGATCTGGAAAGCCAACAAGCACCAGTTCAGAGTTCCGTATGCTTAAATGCACTGAATTGTTTTATTATTGTTTATTAGAAGTACTGGTGTCCCCTCTGTCCAGGACAACCCATTTCGTCAGAGGATTGCTGAGGTTTTCTCTGAGGACGGAGAGGGAAATATGACACTGGATGACTTCTTGGACATGTTTTCAGTCCTGAGTGAGATGGCTCCGCGTGACCTCAAGGCCTACTATGCTTTCAAAATTTATGGTAAAATTTCTGAAGAAGTGGTGCAATTTAAAAATCGTATCCAGGACTTCCGATTTTTATTTCCACAGATTCTTCTACTGTGTATGTAATAATATTAATAATATTAGTCACAATATGTAGAAAGGTGAGGTGAGAAGGTTGAACTGAGCTTCAACATTTGATGACAGAAATAAGCATAAAATGTTATTATTGCATCAAATAAGGACATATTTTCACATTTTGTACAGTGTAATGTACAGTATATTATCCTGGCTATTTGGTTATACTGTTAAAGTCCAATGGCAGAAATCCAAATAGATTTATTTAGATTTAGGGCAGGGTAGTGCTGTGTGAATAGTAATGCCAACACCAATCACAGATATAGTGCGTATGAATTTCTACTGAATTTACTTGATGGGGTCAAACTGGCATAATGCATTATTTTCTGTATAGGAATTACTTCAAAATCCTGTGAGGAAAAGTCATAAAGTATAATGGTGATAAAACAATGTTAAGTATATTTCTTTCACTGTTAAAGAGGACCTTTCCAGGACGTCAAACAGAAGATTAGGGTAACATGTAACCAGTGTAAGTAAAGAAGAGCCCTGATACACAGGCCTTTGTGCAACAAAGTCATACAATCCCTTTAATACATTTTAAACTATGAAGTATACATTTAATAACAGAAACATGGACATTTTAAATTCAAATTTTAAATTTGAATGTTGTATGTTGCACATGAAAAGGAAGCATGGTGAAGGGTTTTGGAGCTGTAAGCGTGACGGATGGTGTACGGAATGTTATAAATGATTAACCAGCCCATTATAGAGGCAACAAGCTTGTCAAAGCCCATTTTGTGCTCAGCACCAGTGTCCCCACTAATTAATAAATGCTGACAGATGAAGAAGTTACATACACATCGCCATGGTCATGGCTCAAGGAAACGTTTCATTAATGATTCAGACCAACAGAGGGGGAAAAAGAAGGAAGGTGGAATACTGTAAAAGCATAGTTGTATTATAATGAGCAAGACTGATGCTGTCCCATGATCTCAGATAACCTGAAGTTATCTCTAATGAAGGACTGAGTATGTAAGGTTTAACACATATGTACCTTAAGTATATGCATCAAGATATTTGTTTATTAACATGATACTAACGTTACAGTTTCCACCTTGACAATAATATAATATGGGAAAAACTAAAGCTTTATGCATTTTTATATGACAAGAAGTACAGTTTCAATGCACTGAATAATGTCACAAAATATCAGCTGCAAAAATAAGTATAAATGTGTTACCCTGATTGTGAATTAGTTCAGAATATATGAAGGATATATTTATCAGTGCACTAACAATTATCTGCATTATCAATTATTCAAATTGTTTGTTTTGTGCAGCCACTTTAGTCAAAAACCCAAAGATATTTAGTTTAATATCGTAGAAACCATCAAACACCCACAACTGAGAAGCAGGAAGAAATACATCTGAGGTGCTTTTGCTTGCTTATGATGATTAACTGATGACTAAAATAATTGCTTGACTAAGCTTTTAGTCATGTCCTTCTTTTCCATTTTCTGCAAGATTTCAACAATGACGACTTTATCTGCAAGTCAGACCTTGAGAAGACACTGAACAAACTGACCCGTAATGAGCTGTCAGAAGACGAGGTAAGAATGGTGTCTGAGAAGGTGATAGATGAGGCTGACCTGGACAACGATGGACGTCTGTCACTGGAGGACTTCCAGCACATGATTGTTCGAGCTCCAGACTTCCTCAGGTAGGTCAATGGTAACCATTTACCATACGACATAATGAAGGGTGAACCCACCTAAATACAAGGCATAAAAACACATTTTATAATTTATTATGTATCAATGATTGTATTCTAATGTGCTTACCTACTTTGCCTATCATTACATTTGTTTTTAACCCTAACTTGTAATGAGTAAATCAAACTAGAGCTATTCTAATTTCTGTTCACAGCACCTTCCACATAAGGATATAAAGAAATGAAGCAATCATCACCTAAAATGGACTTACAATACTGCAGAATGTCTGGAAAGTTGGGGAATCCTGACATAACCAGAAAGCAACTGTCATTTTGTGAATAACTTTAATGTGCATACTTTTGTAAAAAGAAACAGAATCAGAGATAACCAGACAGGGACATTTAGCAACCAGAGTAAATACTATGAGTAACTATGAATAGTCTTGTCTTTAATGGGACCATTACTGCAAACACATTGGATTTGTACAAACCTTCCTATACATCCATTGTACGAACATACTGAGCCCACTTCAGTTTTTACTTTTACGATCGCAGCTGCAGCGCTAACACCAATCAGGACGGCAGGTCTATCATCGTGTGGCGGCATCAACCAATCCATCTTGACAAGGCTCATTAGTTATGACCATCAACAGTAGATTTTTGTTTTGTATATAAAAGGGATTCAGTTACAGACTATAAAAGAAACAAATGCCAGAATATTCCAGTGGGTCATAGCGGACCAATAAAAGGAGGGCCATTTGTCATTAAAGCAGAAAAGCTCCATTGTAGGAGCACCAGGGTCAACTGACAGTATAGTTTCCTGTGACGGCCAGCCAAACAGAAAGCCAACGGAAATAAATGAAGTTTTATAATCTTATTTTATTAAATCAAAAGTACACATATCTACAAATTGTAGATACATTTTCATATGGGTTTAGAAAGTACGGTACAATTTAAGTAGATCTCTTTTTTCAATGTGATATTTACAATGTTTTTTTTCACTTCACTTTTCGAAATGTATTATTCTCCCTGTGTACTTCACAATGAATGGAATGAAAATGTCTGTAAAAAGGATGTACACTATATTAAATGATATGATTTAAAAACAAAATCAAAGAGTATCATTTCAGCTGGAAATTATGCAGTTTGAGTCCCACAAAAGTCTGCTTCCTCTTTCTGACTTGAAGCTACATTAGACAAATGAGAATAAAAAGCACTATCTCCACATTTCAACATCCAGACTCTTCCTACTTAATCTTCCATCATGCTAAATTCCAATCCTATTGTTTTGTAGCAATGCCATTTCTACAAAGTCCTGTTTTTGGCTCAGTGGATGACACAAAACAAAAAGACCATACACTCAACTGTACAGGTCTACAAGTATGTCTGAAAATTATTTTTACACAAATATGCACAGGTCCAAGATTCACAATGCATAGCTCACCTATGACAGAACTGAGTATTAGCGGTTAAGACAAATGGCCTTGGTAGTCATGAGGTCCCAAATTATTTAATATTAAAAAAATAATAAAATAAGGATGCAGGCAAGAAAAGCAGATCCTCCCTCGATATTGTGCATATAGGAGTTTGATTTTCAGACTAATAACAAATGTAGGAAGGAAACATGAGGAACAGTGGAAATAGATTGAGACTCAACATCAATGTTAAATAGTGAGTACACGTTTGGATTGCACAGGGCTAGCTCACTGTAGCTCACAATCCTAATAAAATACTGGTTGAAACCTGGTGCCACCTAGCTGTCAAACTTAAGGGCCACAATCAAACAAACAAATTGTACAGAATACTAGTGCACCTCCCAGCTTTTGACAAGCCAACTTTCATTGAAAATCCCAAAAACATCACTTTAAAATATATAATTTGGCAGGGCAGTAACATTATTTACCTTCATATATATATTGGGCAGGGTACAAAATTAGCACCATCCACTAGCCAAATACTGGTAAAAGATGCAAGTGGCTAACAAATGGTCACCTATTGAGTGGCTGGTAAAATTTGAGCATTCAGTAGCCATTTGGCTAGTAGACAAAACAAGTTATTTTGCACGCTTACATTAGGGCAATGTTTTCAGTGAACTAATACTAGGACAGCAGATCACTAGCATTGAAACAGCAAAGGAGATCAAGTCATTAATTATAAGTAGGCATAGTAAAACATTTTCAGGAATTATACCCATTATATAACCAGGACTCAAAACATTTTTTAACTAAGTAATTGTATTGCAAAACTATCACTTGGCACAGACTACACAAAACACGAGTTACTGGTAAAGTGCAAGGAGAGCTGCATGGATAGCAGGAGAAGGGGCTTACAGTGCAAAACTTCCAGAGTGATTTGGACTGCTGAACAAATAACCGGAGACATCATTTAGCTTGACTGTGAATCAGAGCTGCTACAAAACCTTGAAACAATTTATAGATTAATCAAGAAATTAAAAGGCCAAACAAATGATAATAAAAACAAATGTGAAATGCAGGCCTATCTAATAACACTGTACTCAATTTTGGAGAATTGTTTATATTATACAGCATGTGAATCCCGATACTTTTCTTATTGTTTGCCTGTTTTTCTTGTGTGTTTGTTTGTTTTGCTTTTATTGAAGAAAATGCTGCGGTAACAAGGAAACTTCCCCGCTGTGGGGTGAATAAAGTATAATCTAATCTAATGGTGTACTTACATATGGGTAACAACAACGTCCTGCTGATTATTTAACAGTAGAACTAAAGAGATGGACCTGGATTGTATTTTTAGATTTTGTGTTGCCAAACGGCACTGAAAGTTATTCCCGAAAAAGGTTAAAAAAAGTTAGTGGCAGTGCGTAACGATCAAGGCAAGATGAAACACGCATTTTAAGCTGCATCAAATGCTTACGGACTACATGCAAACCAAAGAGCAGAACTCACATAGAAACCTTTTCAATCTAATTCCTCTCTGATCCTTGACTGCCTGATGCGTGATATAATTATCAATGGCTGAAAAGAAAATGAAAGCATGGGCAATTCTGTTCACTAGAGTTCAAGCCGATCAATCTCTGGATGACCTGTATCACTTAAAAAAGGGAATGGGCACTAATAAAATAGACCTAAATATCACATTGTGTATTTGCAATCCCAAAACCATTTTTTTTTTGTTGTCATCCTTGGTTGGGCTACCAGCTGCGTGAAATATGTGCAACAAGAGTAACAGAAGTAAGAGCCTGTCTTTTGTGTGATGAGTAACATCTGGACAATGCTCTTGGTGGAGTCCTCAAACAGTCAAGCACTCTGACCCATGAAGACTACAGATCAAAAGAGATGCACCATTGGAAGCTTTCTGGAAGATGAGGCGAAGTCGTCTGCTTACTGGGAATATAATGGTTTGTGTGGACTGGAAGGACAGGCCATGGACGGGTAGAAAGAAGGAAGGAAGTGCTAAGAGCAAGCACAGTCCATTTATGTCCAGCCAGCTGACAGCCAGTATTGAAGGCCTCGATCCTCAGAGTAGGCTACAGCGGAAGAAGCTTGTCTTTTTCTGAGGCTCTGAGATCTTGACTCGTGACTACTCCCCTGCGGCATGTTGCCCTCCTGCAAAATGACAAATAAATAGGTCACTGCTGTCATGTAGAATGGCTGGCTCAGTGGCTGTTCTCATATGGTTCATGAACTTCCTTTACAGAAATCCTCATGCACTAGCGGCAACCAGAGGCACACTGCTATTGATAGTAAAAACATGTTTTACTTAATAAAGTATCTAAGAGCGGCTGAAAAGTAAGTATAGCATTCATCAATTTTTCACATTGCAAATAAATAGATTATCAGAGTTCTTCTCACCAATTTTGTGTCCATTTTTGATTTGATGTCTCTGGCGAGTGTCAAAAATGCCTGTAAACATGAAGAAAAACACATTGTCACAATGATGTCTCAATGATGACGTATGATCAGTTAAGCATATAACTCAAGGAAGAATGGCTACTTGCATTTTCCACGTTGATGTTGGCCTTTGCACTGGTCTCCATGAATTTTATTCCATACTCTAATGCAAGCTGAAAGGAAATCGGAGAAAATTACACTTTACATTTTTACCAATTCTGTCAACATGATTAAAAAAAGAATTAAACTAATGTAATGTTGTGCCAATGTTAGAATTTATTATCGAATAAACCAATGACAATATCATATTTAAACTTCAAATTTCTCACCTTCTCCCCCCTGTCTTTGGACACCTGACGCTTGTCGTTGATGTCACACTTGTTGCCAAGGACCATCTTCTCAACATCAGATGATGCATGCTTGAATTTAATTTAATAAATTTAATACAAAGCTGTACATGTTGCCATTTGGATATTTTAAGAAGTAGCAACCACATAAAAGAGGGTATAACCACATAAAAGAGGGTATATATGAAGCAGTAAATACCTCTTCTATGTTCCTTATCCAGTTCTTGATATTCTCAAAAGACTTCTCGTTGGTGATGTCGTAGACAAGCATGATCCCCTGTAAAAAAACAAATGTGTTCAGATTAACAGAGCTCATTAGCTGTGGCTTCCTAGGAAAGTGGATTTATGATACATTTGTTTGACAATAGTTGAAGATATGCACCATTGCTCCTCTGTAGTACGCTGTTGTGATTGTTCGGAAGCGCTCCTGTCCAGCTGTATCCCTTAAAAAAAAAATACACACATGAATTGTGACATCTCAGAAATTTAACAATAAATAGGAAATACCAACACTTTTAAGGCCAATATTTGGTTAAGCATGGGAGCTATGTATTAAGGTTAGTTCATCTTAAATGGACCTCCCCACACACACACACACATATATATATATATATATATATATATATATATATATATATATATATATATATATATATATATATATATATATATATATATATATATATATATATAAAAAATATTTGTTCAATAAAACCCGTGATTTGCTAGCTGAAGACAAACTACATAAAAAGACTACAATAAATCCAGAAAAAATAACAATTAAGAAGTGTATATTCAATTTTAAAACAACTAAACAACTTTTAGGGCCGATAATTCACGTTAAGCCAAATATTGACAAAACGTGGCCAGTGTGTCACACGCTCTGCATTAAAGGAATTTAAGTATGGCACACTTACCATATCTGTAACTTTATCTTCTTGCCGTCAAGCTCTATTGTCCTGATCTTGAAATCAATGCCTGGAGAGATGAGGAAGGATCATGCATGTAAATTATAACGTTAGCTTACTAGCTTAGCTAGTGTTCCTGTCAAACATTGGTCAACATTGTTGGGTTACAACAAACGGGAGCTCGGGTTCATGTCATGTCATAAGGCATTAACATTTGCATGAAAGAACAACGGCACTTATCATCTTAAATTGACAGGCTACAGCGTACTACATGTCAGGTTTCCGGTAACTAGACCGGAATGTAGACGGCACCTAACCGTTATGGCTGACCAGAATGTAGACGGCACCTAACGGTAATGGCTAATGCTAACCGCAAAGGAGCCACCCGGCATGAATATAGCTAACTAATATAACACGAACATTTCTGCTCACATATTAGCATCATAGAAAGAAAACACGGTTAACAATGTGTCCCCTTGTCATCTCTATTAACGAGTTAGTTATATGTATGACATTCAAAAGAATAACACACTATAAATGACAAAGAGAAACTACTTCCACTCGTATACTTAGCATGAGCAGCATTGCAGCAAGTAGACTGAGCCTATAAGACAGCCCATTGGCGTATGTAAACAGACAGAAAGACAGTTTACATCACCACAGTACCTATAGTTGAGATAAACGTTGAGTTGAAGGCGTCTTCTGAAAACCTGAAGAGGACACAGGTCTTCCCGACACCAGAGTCGCCGATTAACAGTAATTTAAACAAATAGTCGTATGTCTTCGCCATACTTGATATGATATTATTGCGGAAATCCCGCCCGGCAAAGCAGCTGTCTGAATATGCTGAAGTGTCGCCCCCTGCTGGCTCGGAATTTACCCGCTGTTTAGCTATATCTTACTAAGACCATAGACAGTTAAAGCTATAAGACTGAGAGGGCGTTCGGCGTTCAGCTAGTGTCTATGGCGTTTACTTGCTGCATGGACCGTGGTCTGCACATACAGTATACAGTTATGGAACACCAGAAGGGTCTGCACAGCGCAGAGACATAAAACCTGGATGTATGCTGCATTCAAGTGCTCCCGAGTTGGGAAGTCGTTCTTCCAAGTAGCCAACCCTTCTTCGATGCACTGCACTGTACAATTCGGGGCAGTAAAGGGGCTTCTCCGTTCTTCCGACTTTGATATGGTCATGAGTTTTAAGTTGTTATGTGGAAACAACATGGACGCTACAAAGAAGATGTGATGTATTGTTTTACTCAAAGCGAACAACACGTGATAGCTTTTTCCAATATCTATGTCCAGTTTGAAGCTTTATCCTAGAAATGAGTCTAGTCATTTTGTATTTGTGAAATTATAAAAAGTTACAATCAACCCAACATTTACTTTCGTTTGACATGCGTAAGATGACTTTAAACCTGTTGTTGGCATCCACGTGAATTTTCCCAGTTAAGAACTTATTTTTCCGACATAACTTGAATGCAGCATACCTATGTACATAATGATATTTTACTAGCCCTCTCTTTCTGGACTGTTTCTTCATGTAACTGAGACCATCAGACAGAAATGTCTTGACTTTTCCTTTTTTAAGGTTAAAGTTGCCTGATGGCTTTCGAAAAACCTGCCTGAGGAACTCCATCTTATGAACGCTTATCTTTTTCATACGGTATGATAAAGCTTTTCTAATACACTTTGGCTCTAAATTTATTTTAACTTTATCTGTTTTATTGTTTGTAGGAGTTTCTTTACATCCTCTTGAGCACTGAAAGTTGAATCCAGTAAACCAGTTTGAATGTTGAGTTTAATCACATCTCATCAAAGGAAGCTGCTGCTGGAGGAGTCAACTTAAAGCGAGCTCTTCCTCTTTTTGAGTTAAGCAGGATGTTAATCAGCCTCAGACAAGAAATCACTGGCATGTGCCTGGAAATTCCATCTGAGGAAGAAAGTTACACATTGTGTTGTTCCAGTAAAGTTGTTCATACACAATAAGCATGAGTTCATTCAGTAGTCACAGTGTTTTCTTGAATGCATAATCTAACCTGTGCTGGTTAATAAAGATTCTCATAATTTGTGAAATCAAAATTACTACCTGAAAAACATCTCTGTTTCATATTGCCTGAATGTTTTTCTCACAGTAGAAATGAGATTTACTTCTATTGTCATTAGTTTAGCGACAGAGGGACCTCAGGGGAACGCATCCGTTACCTGCACTAAGTGTTGATGGGCGAGGGGGGGGTTACTCTACCCGAGATGCTATCGGAGATGACGTAAGTATTTACCTCCATTGGTGTTTTCTGTAATTAAAGAGTCGGCCTTTACAAAATGCTGTGACCACTAATTACTTAAACTACTGTTGTCCCCGGGGGGGGGGGGCTTTCATGACTTCCATACTAGTCTACAATTTTAAGATACTTGGACTTGTAGTTACTCATTTAGATAACTTACCTTAATAGTCCACAAAAAAGTCGTAACAGGTGGCTAACTTACTACTTTTTGAGAAAAACTAACATTTAACATTTACCTTACATGGCGATTCACGGTCATAGCAGAGCACACATTAACAGGGCTGCATGTTAGCACATGTTAATTGAAGGGTGAGCTTTTCTGCTGTTGCCGGTTATGACTATGTTGAAAATGCATTAAGGACACACAAACATATGCATAAACACACACTCAACATAACACAAAGCTCACTTTATCATCATGATCAGTTTTATTTGTGCTCAGAGTTTGGTCTACAACACAATTTCCAGCACCAAAACTGATTATCATATGGCCCCAAACCATTTTTTAAAAAAAAGGAAAAAGAAAGAAAAGAACCATAAATATATAAAAGGGGGTATGTGTTTAGAAATAATAGTGAAATTACAGAGAATGGATGGCATGTAGAAAATCTTTCACAAAAAATTAAGTTTTTTTTTTATTGGTTTGATCTTCATGGCATTTTACAAGCTATTAAGCTCCTGCAGTGTTTGGTCCAGGACTTGGTGCATTCCTACGTTTTGCTCTTTTTCTTTTGATAGATTCTCTGCAATAGAAAGTAACAGCAGATATAAAATGCAATGGCTATGTCAGTGAACAGATCACGTAAGTGAAATAGGTAAACTAATAAAATATGGTTAGAGTAGACATACCAGACGAAAACCACTTCTGTACAATATAAAATGTAGCCTTTTGATTATGGCCCATGCATAAATAAACTCTTGACATTACGGCTGCAGAGTTAAGCAGGCTTACATCAAATGACAGAAGACAGAGTAAAAGAGAAAAATATCTTTATTGAGCTTTCATTTAACAGATAAAGAGCAAGGGGCAGTGAGAACAAAGGGAGAAAAGACAAGCTTCCAATCAGGCAAGGAGAGACAAAGGGGAAGTGAAAGCTAAATGCAAGGTCTACATGGTGTTCATATCATTGAGAGCATTATCCAGCTCCTCGCTGATAGCCTTGTATTTCAGCTTCTGAGTGTACAGTTCGTCTGCAGGTCAAAGGGCAGAGACAGAGCAGGTGGAGGGCAATGCAGAGTTGTGCAGACCAAGATGGGAAACCAAGATGGGAATGCAGGAGGAAAGAGAGAAATCAGATCAAACGAAGATTTGATCAAAAGGTTGAGTAAAGAACGTGTAGATCAAGGTTTGAAAAGAAGGATTAAAATGAAATGTACCTTCTAAGTCATCGATGGTCTTTTCCAGCTTAGCCACTGACCTCTCTGCGAATTCTGCACGGGTTTCGGCCTTTAGAAAGACAACATGTTAATCATCTCGACATGTTCCCCTCAGACAATATATAGCTTGAGCGGACACAAAACTTACCTCCTTAAGTCTGTCATTCAGGACTTTAATCTCTTCTTCATATTTGTCTTCTTTCTCAGAGTACTATAGAGAAAGAAAAGAAAATTATTTCAATGCCAAAACAATATCACAATGAATTTTATTTGTGATAAAAGGAGTTATTCTACGTTTTCATGCTCAATATTATGTTACACATGTTACATGACATGTTTTTTTTTTAGAAAGTTAGTTTTACAGTTTTTAAGCTCATTCTAGACAGAATAAGGACGTATATGCAGGTGAATTAAATTGGTTCCTCTACTTTATAAGTCATTTTAAATCAATATGCTCTGCTGCTCCAGGGGTTTTAATGTCAAACAGCAGGCTCAAACTGCTCCTCCAGGAGAGATTAACATCACCTACCTTATCAGACTGAGCCTCTAGCGACTTGAGGTTGTTGGTGACGTTCTTCAACTCTTCTTCCAGGTCAGCACACTTACTGTATAAATAGAGAAAATGTTACGTTATGTTTGACAATGGTGTGTTATCTGGGTAACAAGTGAATGATGCTTGCAGGCTCGCATATAACTTGTTCAGTTTGAGCTTACAGTTCTGCAATTTCTGCCCTCTCTTCTGCCCTCTCCAGCTCACCCTCAAGGATTACCAGTTTGCGGGCAACCTGACATTTAAAAGACGTAAAAATTGTTGAGCACAGTTGAGCAAAAACAAAAATGACATCTGAAAACTGAAAGCCAGCTGAAACGTGATCTCCGTGCACGTACCTCCTCGTATTTGCGGTCTGCCTCCTCAGCGATGTGTTTGGCTTCTTTGAGCTGCATTTCCTGGATCTCCATCTTCTCCTCATCTTTCATGGCTCTGTTCTCAATCACCTTCATGCCTCTGATGACAGAAAGACAGATGGCCTTTAGTTCAACACGACCACAAAGACACCACAAATTAATACAAACTGCTTCTGACTATGTTTATATTATGTGGTTTCAGTCCCAGCATTATGTAGATGCTAGGACTGTTTTGTGCTGGCATTCTCTCCATGAAAGCTACAAATGAGCTCATGGGTATTAGTGTCACTGGACATACCAAACATTGAAAAATGTATAACTCATCATCAGAATTGTTTAATTATCCAAGTGATACTGTGGTTTTTGAGGTTGCTGCTAAAATCAAACTTTACTGTACAATCGCTAACCTATTTTGTGTCTATATATAGCTTTTGTTTAATTTTGATTTATTGTATTTCCTTAGCTTTAATTTAATCTTTTTCACATCTTTATTTGATCCATTTCTTGTGCAGTTAACACCTAATTCCCCCCCCGGAAATCTTATTTGATCCTATCTTACATTTCCAGAAGTAGCAGCTATGCCACTGTTGTCCACTTTATAAAACTAAAATGTATCCCTCCTCCCCCCTTCTATGAGGCTCTTCTTCACTGCTACCATCCTGTCAAACAAGCACAGGCAATTTGGGACCCTCAAAGCCATTAGAACATTCACTCTTGTAGTTGATGGTATGTCGTCAATCTGTGCTTACTACATTATAACTGGAGGTCTGTGTTGATTCTCACCTTTCACTCTCATCTGCAGCCTTCTCAGCCTCCTCCAGTTTCTGAAGGGCTGTGGCCAGTCTCTCCTGAGCACGGTCCAACTCCTCCTCCACCAGCTGGATCCTGCGGTTCAAAGATGCCACATCGCCCTCCGCCTACAGCCACACACACAGAGAGAGAGAGAGAGAGAGAGAGAGAGAGAGAGAGAGAGAGAGGTCACAGGTCAGCCAGGAAACAAACTGCTGCAACAATAGGAAGGATACTGTTGAGCTTGGCCAAAGCAGCACATTGTTAACTAGCTGTATAGGTTATATTGGTTGTGAGCACTGCAATGGCAAGGTGTAATCAGTTTATGTATATGTAATTCTTGCAGAATATTAATATTATGAGCCTTTTAGGATATTTCTTTCATTCAGTCTATTTATTCTCTGGAACCCATTGCAATACTCTCCGGGCATGCATATATCCCTGTTTGTTTGTCTTTCCTTCAGTGCAATACGCAAAATTTCTTATGTAATCAATTTCACTGTTAACAAGCACGATGAGTTCTGGACTTTGCAGCTTGACCAGATACTTTGAAAACTGCTGACACAGAATAACAGAGTGGAAGACTTAACCCTGACATATCTGAAGTGGCACAGCTGGCCTAACGTTTGTAATGTAAACCCATGTATGTTTTTTCTGGGGTTTTTTTTGGCTTCTTCTGGGCCCGTTTCCTGTGGGACTGATTTCACAGATAACCATGTCTGCTCTCCTCTTCCTGTGTAGAGGAAGAAGAGAAGGAAGGATTCAGCTCTTAATTTCAGATATGGGTCATGTGTTATTCTGACAAAAAGCTCAAAGGGCAAGCAGAACAAACGCTACTGGGGTCTTGGAAAAACAGGAAAACAATTTCCCAAGTGTCTTTGACATGCATTGGGAAAGATATACACTTTTAAAATGTGATAAGCCTGCCACGCCTTAATATCTGAACAACCACGCTGTCGGTTAGTGTAATACTGAGGGATCTCGTTGCATTGGATCTAATGCGGGTTTATGTTAGATAACACAGCCGAACAAAAGTTTGAGAAGGAATGTCGTTACAATAGTGAACATATTTTACGTTTAAAACGTTTAAATAAAAAAATATTTTACGTTTAAAACGACAACATTTCACATATTACAAGGTAATAACAACAACTATACAATTGGGATTCGCAGGAAAAGTTTGAAATTCTTACAAGGGCGTTATGAGAGTATGCGTATCGCTACCTGCAGACCGACACTGACAGTTTGCGCGTAATTTCTTTACAATTTGCAATACTGATGCTTAACAGGACGTCAATGTGAGCAGTAAAGTTAAAGTAGAAAATGCGACTGAAGTTGGATAAATTATTCATCTCACTTTCTCACGCAGTTCCCGTTCAGTGTCCAACTCCCTTTGTACTGCCAGTGCACGGTCTTCTGCCTCATCAACATGTAGCTGGAGAGTTTGGATTTTCTTCTTTACAGTCTCCATAGTCTCGATTACTTTGTTTTCTCAACAACAACAACAAAAAGCTAAGAAGAAGCGAAAAAAAAAACCTAGCGACCGGTCTAGATCGATTCGCTGTATCCTTAAAACGTTAATGACGAAAACTTTTTTCTCAGGCAGGAAGTCAGGGACGTGCGTGGTTGGAATGAGAGAAAAAAAGGGCTGGGAGTTTTCAGGAAATTTATGGCGAGATCGTCCAATCCTGTGAAGAAGCCTGTCTCAGATGACATCACAGGGGAAGGCACTGCTCTTTTTCTCCACAAAAGAGGTGTGCGAGATTTTCTATTGTGGACTTATATGGCAAATGTAAGGTGTTGCCTGCAAGGCTGCATTGTTCTCTCTTATTAGAAGGAGGGCATAGAGATCAAGAGACCAGTTGCCTCATCTGATTTATCGGTCTGATTCAGATATGTGAATCATAGGCTATCAAGGGGAAAATGAGAAGATACTAAAACAAACTTGAGCGTGTTAAGGAGAGAGGCAGGTTGTTAAATGTGTAGAAGTCAAAGGTCCAAAGATTTTTTTACAAGGTGGGGTGGGGTTGTAATCCTCTTCAGCAGGGGCCGCTGACCTGGAGCCGCATGGAATGTAAATTGATTTGGTTGCAGACATGACCTGCAGCCATTGGGTGGCGACACTTTCATTCAGCGCCCCCTTCCTCCTGCTCTCTTCCTCCTCCTCCTTTTTCAGAGAAAAGCTTAGATTTATTTCCTATGACTGTCCTTGTATCACATTTGAAAGTCCTTCATAAGCAGTGTGAAAGAAGACAGACCTACAAGAAGCAGATCTGTGGGTATTTAAGAGAAACTCTGACCTTTAACCTTTGGGGTCTTTTCTCATCTGCTTTCACTGGTAGTTTTAGACTTACACTGTAAAGGGTATGATATATACTGTATACAACTAAAACATGAATTGATTATTTTAAATTCATCATCAACTATTTTAACAATCAATATCGTTCAATATCAATAATTGTTTTAATCATTTAAAACCAAAATGCAAAACATTCACTTCTTCCAGCTTCTCAGTTGTGAGAATTTGCAGCTTTAAAAAAAGTCTTATGGAATAGTAAACTGAATATATTTGGGTTTTGGTCTGCTTGTCAGAAAAAAATTGTGTTTTCATTATTTCCTGACATTTTCTAGACCACACGAGGAAATAATAATCAAGAAAAATAATCACCAGATTAATGGATTATGAAAATAAATGTTAGTTGCAGCACAGAGTTTTGTTACTCCCAGATAGAGCATCTTCCCAAAAATGTGAAAAAACTAGACAGTAAATGAAGAGACTTGTCATGCATTGCTGTTAAAACCACATTAGAAAAGTATTTCTGGTATCATATCAATAATATTGGTCACAATTGCCCAAAAAAGGAAGTTGAGTCTGTTCCCATTTCTTTCTTTTTTTGCAGAACCCTTTGCTTTAGATCAAAGATAACACTTAATCAGGCATCAGGTAACTGAAATGTTACCGTCATAAACATCATAAATTAAATAGTTGGTGTAAGGCCAGTCAGAGCAGAGTGTAATTTCTCCGCCCCATGAAAAGGCCAGAGCATTGATTTCATTAGACTGCAGTATGGGGTTCTCTGTTTGCTTAAGCTGCATTCCTGGGATTCCTGGTCGGCTATTCTGGCTGGCCTAGTTTTGCCTGGGCTGGAGAAATGGCTGTTACAGACCTCACAAAGACAACAATCAGTACTACTTAACACTATATGGATTACAGGATACAAGTTAGTAATTTCAGGACTTATTTCAGGGTTGTTAGTTGCCTTCTACATTGAGGGTGGTGGGATACAGATTGAAAGATGGAGTTTAGTGTAAATTATTTACAACATACATACTACAGTACCTGCCTGTGTTTAATACACAAAAAGGGATTTTCAAATGTATGGCAAACCTTTAGCATGAAGGTTGATTTTCCTTTGTTTTGTTGTCAAAGGACTTAAAGATTGTTCCCTTTGTTTGCATGATTACAACTAGACAAATCATTTTAAAAGTAGGTTTTGATTATTTTCTGAATGTCAAGGGTTTTATCACTCTGCCACTATCACTCTAGAAACAACCAAACAATAAGGCGAGTCCAGACATGACCTTTTCTGGGAGTGTAAGCAGTAGAAGCACTGAGTGTATAAAACACTTAAATCCATGCCTTTTTAAACCAATTTTCATACAACAAACGTCAGTCTGCAAAAAACTGAATGTGTCTCTATCCCTGGTCTTTTTTTCAATAATGGTGTGATGTTTAGGTCACTCCATCTGAAAGAGTGGTAATCAATATGTCATAAAACTGAAACTTAGAAGTTGTGGTGTTCCACTGTAATATGTGCATAATGTGTTTCAGATGTTGTCTCACAACTCACATCTGCGGCCTTCTTCTCTGAAAGTTCCAGTTTCTCCTGAGCATCCTTCAGGGCCTCTGAGTACTTGTCAAGCTCATCCTCTGTTCCCTTCAGTTTCTTCTGCAGAGCGAGCAGCTCATCCTCCAGCTGAAAGAAGGCAAATGTGACAGAGATTTAGGAGGGCATACCAAATAAATATGAATTAAAAACACTGCATGGACAAATCCAGAATTATTTTGATACAATGATGGGGGGCATAGGGTCAACTTCATATTTGCTGAAATTGACCCTGTGTTCGAGTAGAACTACATGAAGCAGGTAATTTTAGTGTGTTATCTTACTAAGATTTGCAACTTAGCTCTAAACACCAAGTACAGCAGAAGTTGATGGGAATCAGTTTTACAGATATTTAGTCATAAAACAAAGTACTGGACAAATTAAAGTATTGAGGTGAAGACGGCATTAGATGTAAAGTCAGACGATTGCCAATACAATTCATTCTCAAAGGACATGAATGTCTAAAAAAACAATTTCATGGCAAGCCATCTAATAGTTGTTTAAATATGTAATTTTGGAACAAAGTGTATCTATAATCTACAGAACTTGTTGTCAAAGGTTTTCATCATTTGTATTTCTTCTGTAAAAAAAGAAAGCAGCTCCAGCGTAAACCATTCGTTTTAAATTTTGTGGATTATCCAGAGTAACCCGAGACATTGCTTCTGAAAGGACACTTGCTGAATTTTTCAAATTCTGTTGTAATGTGGGTGAGCCGATCCTTTGATTGCTGCAGGAGACGGTTGTCTGTAATGCATGTTAGGATTTTGTGTATTTTCAGCGCTTTGCGTCAGCCTGACTGCATTCTGATGACTGTCCTATCGTGCCAAGAATAGCAAAGAAAGGATCTCTTAGCACTGCTTGAATCAGTGCCATTCAAACAAACTAAAGGACTCTGCATATTGTTCTAGGATTTCATGCTGACTCTTCCTTGACATGGAAGACGTGCTGAGGGTCCATGTGTGCAGTGCCAGTGACGACTGTCACTGCTTGTGCTCTCTAAGGGTTTGATTAGAAACCAGAGAGAAGATTCTTTCCACTTGCTTTAATGTAGATCCTGGCTTCATCCGTGCCTCTCCAACTCCCTGCTCTCTTGCATTCCTGTGGCACCTACATGATGATGACGCCACCTCCCACTGTGCAATAATTGCCTCCATTTAGAAGCCTCAAATATCATATTACATCTCCAGATTCTATACTTTGCTTGTATCAAGTGGTACAAGTACGCTATCATTAAGACAGCCTTTGAAATAACAAACTGTCTAGGGCTCAGGCACTGCAGCACCAAATATGGATGTGCAGATATTTGAAATGTGGCTGTTTTTTGTTAATATGTTACAGACATCATTCAGATAAGGATGGTGGGTAATGCAGTGCTCTCCTGGTAAAGAATCAGAGCAACAGCTGCTATAAAATGGGTTGTTTTAACTCCTGCAGCACCACTTCAAGTAATGCCTGTGATTCAGTGTGGATAGTTTGTCCAGCAGTCGTCACTCTGCCATTCTGTTTGTGTGTCCCTGTGGACATCCTACACCTTCTCCTGACCACCAAAAGACCCAGTGACTCAGCATCAGCTGCTCTCTGTTATTTAGCATTTGGTGCTTTGGGAATAACTGGACATTTTATGTTGAGACCCTCTGCGCAAGTGGTCTGGTATTTATTTATTTATTTATTTATTTTAGACCAGATTGTCAATGTAATTAAAAAAAAAAATCACTATGTTAATGCGTGAATAGCAAAGCAATCACTTTGGTTTGTTTTCAAAAAATAATATACTTAAATAAAATCTAGTTTATCAGTCCCATTCACTCAAAAACATAATTTCAATATACTTGAACAGAAACTATTTCCAACTTTGTTCTGAAGGGAGCAATTAGATGTTTCAATAATTCTAGATAGGGCTGTGTAATGTGGTTAAAATAAATTTCACAACATTATTAAGAATATCTTTTGATATTCATATACAGTATATCCTGCAATGAAAAATACACACATAATCAGAAAAAAATAATCCAGTTGATTTTCCACTGTTATGCAGTACATACAGTACATAACACAAAAACTCTACAAGTACTTTGTTACTTTTTAATTCAAGTTTACTTAGATATCTTAATTCAGAGAATAAAAATTATTTTGTTGCAGCAGCTCTCTATACTACACATCTTTTCTTGTACTTCTTTCTTAAATTTTCCTGTGTGGGATCATTAAAGCTGATCTTATTTTATGTAGATATGAAAGTCAATCTATCATCATACTGAATTATTTTCTAGCTAACCCTAGATTCAGTTTAAAAAAAATCACTGCTATACAGTCCATCACTTCCATCCTGTGTTCCCAAACCATTAGACATGTCTCACCAGCTTGCATTTATCCTCGGCTGCCTTCTTGTCAGACTCGGCCTGTTCTGCCCTGTCAATGGCGTTCTCCTTGTCCAACTTCAGCATCTGCATCTTCTTCTTAATGGCCTCCATTGTGACAGTTGGGTCTCAGTGTCTCGCAGGCTTTAGAGGAAAAAAAAGTTTTTATTTCTTTAGTTGAAAAGCTGTTGCATATGTTCAGGGGAAGACACCCTCACAAGGTTGAGGGGGAGAGCAACCAGCAGATGCAGAGAGGAAGAGAGACAGAGGGAGCTCAGTGCGAGTGAGCAGAGAGGAGGATGCAAACTAAGAGTCGGTGGAGCTCTATGTGATTTAAATTTGACTGGAGGTTTGGAGACAGCCCCAGTCTCGAGTGACAGCCCTTTTCCCACTGTTTACCCCTTCCGCCACTCCTAGCGTTGGCTACTCTAAAACTGTGCTCCCCTCCCTAATCTTAACTTCACCTCTTGAGGCTCTTTGTACCAATGACATGGTGTAGATATCCTATCTCCTTATTTGGATCATGGTCTTTTTGTTTTGAACACAACAAGAGAGGAATAGCATAAAAGAGGAATGAAAATGATCCAGAACTCAGACATCAAAACAATATTGTTCACATTAGTAATATGAGTTACTGAAGCTTCATTTTTTTTCCACTTTGGGCTGCATATCTATATCCCTGTGTTCTTATTTAGGAATTTTCAAATTGATGATAATGCCAGAGTTGGTTAGAGAGGACATAGTTTTCATACTGCTAAATGAAAAGGGGCTGTTGGAAAATGATCCAGCCCAAGAAAATTTTGAGAAAGAGCCGTCTACTTGCGATCTACACCAGGCAGCTAGGGCGCTGCAGTCGAGCTACACAGGCATAAACCATCAGTCTTCTGCAATTAAGATCCTCTTAATTACTATTGGTCTAGTCCTTTTTTAGATTTGTTTTTTGTTATTTGTAAAGCGCACAATATAAAAAAGTATTGTTGTCTGGTGGAAACAACCTGTGCATCTATGAGATATTTAGAAATTGGAACTGCATTTGTCTGTGTGTGTGCTGATGACATCACTAATGCACCTGTCTGCTTGCTTTTAATGCTAAAAATAGGAAAGTCAAAGAACAGTGAGTCCAGTGGACATTTAAGTGACATCTGAAGATAAACTCTTACACGTGTTCATGTTGCATTGCCACTTTTGCAGTGTGTATTCCCTTATATTTGATGTTATTCACTATGTTACATTGTCCTGCACATAGGACATAGGACATAGGATATATATATATATATATATATATATATATATATATATATATATATATATATATATATATATATATATATATATATATATATATATATATATATAAAAATCAATGTTTTCTTTTTTTAATTTCTAAGTGTCTGAAAAGTTGAATTCTTTTTTTTTGGAGGTTCATGATGGTTTTTACAGGATAGGCATGTAGGATTGGCTGAGGCAATTTAGTGTTAGGTTGGGGCCAGTGTCTCATATCACATCCATATGTACATGTATATATGTACAGAACTTTGTGTTAGCCAGTGTGTAACTGAAATCTGTCAAATTGAAGCCAGCAGATACATAGATCCACAAATATTTTCTCTTTGAGAGTTAGAGACTTTAAGACTAATATAATTCTTTTTAGCAGGGGAGGCAAACTGCAGCCTTTTTTGGCCCAAGTTTATGAAACAGGTGGCAGTTTAATAGCTTTAAACTCCTGGGGTTAACACAAGCTTATATCATGACAAAACTGTGTGCCTTGTTTGGTCTGTCAGGATGCTGGCTGCACACAGTGTTATGATAATAGATTTCTCAGACACAATTCTGACAATTTAATGTAGGAAATATTGAATTTGGAAGCGTTTAGCTTTTAATAAAATTCTTTTCAGGTTGTATAGTGAGCAGAAAAGACGTTTGGAGACAAACCAGAAGGGGAGAACAGAGAGGGAGAAAGAGAGAGGAGGTGAGGGAGAGAGAAATAGAGACAGAGTGAATCAGATGCAGAGTGAGAGAAATCGGAACCCTCCCACAGGAAACCGAGCAAAACTCCTCTTCTCCTTGTATGGTAAAAACTCCCCCAAAAGCCACAGGATCGCCTTGGGACTAGAGTCAAAGTCCTGCTAAGTATAAACTACAAAGCCATGGGAATGGTGGAACAGATTAGAGTGTACAGTATATGAATGCTACCATGAAGAATACAATCTATACAGTTTTAGCAGCCTTAAGTGCTTGATGTCATGCAAGGGAGATGTGGACACATACAATTCTATGTTAAATGTTGCTACTGTATGATCACTTTTACACACTGAAAACATACAGTATGTATTACAGTATCAGTCTAAAGGAACACTAATAAACATCTAATATTCCTAAAGTTTGCTGTGGCAACACCTGCACTTGTAACTTACTTAGGCTGTAACACCTGCGTGATGCACTGACTCATAGTGTATTGAGACAAGCCCATTCCGCAACAAAAGTACACACGTCAGCCCTGTTTAGCTCTTAGGCTTCTGTACAAACATGTTCATTAACTACGCACTACATCCAGTGAGTGTATGGAAGCACGCTGATGGACGTGTTTGAGGGAATTGGCAATCTGTTATATTTGGCTCTGTAACTCAGTAACGTTGTATCTATGACTTCTGACGATGTCTAGACTCTTTCTTACCAGCAATGGGGATCAGCGATCTGGCACTTTGATGAGGCGCAGTTGTCTTGCACAAGTCTGGTGCTGAAAGGCTTTTCACACCAAAGGGGGGTGGTTTTCTTAGAGAAAAAAACTTGGATGGTAGTCCTTTTTTCTATCTCTGCTTCAATTGCCACTATATTTAACTTTATCAAATGTCAATGCAGAATTTTCACTGTGTATCTGCCAAAACTACCCAGCTGTTCATTCGCATGTCACATGTTGTATCTCTTTGCTATCCTTTACCACTTCAGATCCCTGCCAGAGGTGAAAAGTACCATGGGTTTGGGTTAGCATACTTGAGCAGGCTTTTAGACCAAAGTTATTTTAATGTTAAGCCTGTACTACCTCAATAATTACTCCAGTAGCTTTGTTTATTAATACACACTGACATATTAATAAGTGGTATAGTTTTAGATATATGATGCAGCAATGCTTCTACTAATGTTTCAGGAGTATTTTAATCTCTGATGAAGTCAATGTTTGTTGGTTGGCTGCCATTTAATCAGCAGTTATAGTCAGTGAGATGATTAAGTTCATTAAGTTTCAGTATAAAGTTGGGATGTTGGTCACACCAGCACTTATAACAGTAAAGATTTGCACAAACTCAGTGCAGCTGAATGACAATCTGAGTTCAACTTTAGTGAGGTTTGACACATGTTAACCACCATCGTAATGGAAAGACAATGATTGGCAGATTATGCTAGATTTACCACCTACCACCCAACTAGCTACTTGATGACCAAATGCATGTGGAAATGCTTTTCGATGTACTGTACTTTTATGTTCTTGTTAGATATGTTTATTGTTTTTTTGTTTTTTTTACAATAAATAAGGACACAAAAGCAACAAAAACAGAAATATAGGCACACACAGAAAATATTAAGAAAAAACAACATCAAACAAACAAGTAACAACAACAACAAAAACACAATGTATAGTTCCTTTTGTCATACGCTACATTTCTTCATCAGAAAGTGCAACGTACTTGGTTTTCCAGGTAGTGCATAAAGAATCTTGTTTGTGGCCTTGCATTGTCAGTTTTTCCATGGCCAGGCAGCTTAAGAGGCTATTCAGCCATTTTCAGTTTCATATCATTAGGAAAGAGACCCAAGATGCAAAGACGTGGGCAGAGAGGTTATTTAAATACAATGTATCAATGTCTCTTCCTCCGACCCACAAGTGTCTGGATTATTTTCATTAAATCTGCGTGAAAGACTTGTCTGTTCTTATGGTCTGGGGCTCACTGATCTGGTTTATGTTGTTTAGTTTCAAACAATGCCAATTCATACAGCATACAATATGAGACAATAGTGTGCTACCAACTTTGTGGAAACAGTTTGCATTGCAGTTGAAAATGGTGCTATCTTATGGTGATCATTATGTGACAAGAGCGGTTTTCCCTAAAAACTGGAAACTAGAAAAGATCAACCATTCGTCCAGTAGAGAGAGCTACAGGATGGTTGGAGGTTGATGACAAATAGAGGCAGGTTGCTGTAACAACTCAGAAACCATGGAAGCTTTTAACATTAACAGCTTTAAAATGTTGCCATTTCTGAAGAGCATGTTTGCATGGAAAAAAAGGCAAACCAGGGATGTATAGTTGTCTTGGTCAAATTGAATCTATTTTGGGTCTGTGCATTGTGTTCTAACTTTTGTATATATCTGACAATTTTTTACTACATTCACGCTTTATCACAAAAGATAGAATAAGAACAATTTAAAATATAATAATATTGTTAGCTGCAATATTATACATGTGAAACTGAATATGGACATTTAGATAAGTATCTCAAGGATTTCATCCCATGCTTCCGTGTCTACAGAAATGGGATGAGACAAAAACATGGTAATGAGTGAGTGGGCTGTTGTCAGGACAACCAGGTGACATGTTGCTTCCATCAGAAAACCACTTTTAACATTCACATGATTTAACATGATGCACAGTCAACAAGACAACATTTTTTATTTGATTTGTATGCCTATATATTAAAATAGGCCTATCTATTTATCACATCCATTCATGAACAAATCTATAAATTATGACATTTTCATGGGAAAACACACTTATCTGTCATACCCATTAACTTCATATTTACAGTCTATTGTCATATCTATGCTCGTAACCATGGTCATGACCATAGATTGAATAAAATAGGTCATACCCTAGTTTTATATACAGTCGATGGCCATACCTCACTCTGGAGCACTACATCCTCCTGTTCAGCAGAGGGCGCACGTTACATGCATTGATGGTGTGACAAAAAGGGAAGGGTGTCTTTCCTCCTTACAGTATTATGAATGAAAGTCTGTTCTTTGGTTTTTAGCCCTGAAATAGTTCATATCAAACTTTATCAATAAACAGCTGAAAAGGAGCTGAACTAAGCTCGTATAAATTAGTTCAAGATGTCTGCGAGTGCAGTGTATGTCTTGGATTTAAAAGGAAAGGTAAGATAACGGGACAGTCTGCTACGTTGCTAAACTGACGTTAGCCTAGCTAGTAGCTTTGCTAACACATTCTTCGCTGACAGATTATGATGTGGTTTAATCTGCAGCAGGCTAGCTAATGCATCGGTATACGTTAATAATCTGTGTTAAGGTTTGGGCCTTTAATTTAAAACCGTAAAGTGCATCCCAACTAGGAGGTTGGTTTTCATGTGATGTTTAAACTCAGAAATATTAGGCCACGTAACGATAAGAAAACAAACAGCTGCTGTTAGCAGCAGGCAATGTTAAACGGTTTGCCAAAATTCCCTTCAAAATTCTACAGTTTCACACCTCCTTGCTTATATGCAAGGCATTACATACATGGCATGACTTAGCTACCTATTAACATATTTTAAACCTTTACCGTTTTTTGGTAATGTCGGGGTAAACGTTATTCATTGATATGCATTTCATTCCAGAAGAATCAAGTTGAACATCTGTTTGTTGCAGCCACCCACAGCTCTGTTCTAGTAAATCAGTTAACGTAACAGGTGCATCACAGACAAGGCCGCTACCTAGTTTATATAGTCTATTGCAGCTACTTGTATGTGGAATAGAAAAATTTACTTTTTCCAAAAAAAATGTTTCAAGCAATGTTGTAAAGGTGTTTGTCTGTAGATTTAAATGTCTGATGCTTCCATCTAATTTTGTTTATACACAAAATATCTCAGGTGATGAATGACTAAAGAAAGTATAAATGAATCAACACAGGGAAATATAATAGATTTTGGCTATATTGGTAACTTTACACATTGGTAACTGACCACCAACATTTTAATAACTATTTCATTACTTATATATTGATGATATTCATCAGGTTTTCATCATTACCAGCAGTACTGCAGCTGATATTGCTAGCTGCACAAATACTGTTTTTCCTTCAGGTCCTGGTGTGCCGAAATTACCGGGGGGATGTGGACATGTCTGAGATTGAGCACTTCATGACCCTTCTGATGGACAAAGAGGAGGAGGGGACCCTCTCTCCAATCCTAGCCCATGGGGGAGTCCGTTTTATGTGGATCAAACACAATAACCTCTACTGTATCCTTATTGTTCACTCCATTGTGTTTTTACCCACACAATTTATCAACACTATTATTATATTTTTTTGTTCTGCGTGGATTTACAACTCTTAAATTCTTAACACACATCACCTCAGTGGTCGCAACATCCAAGAAAAACGCTAGCGTCTCGCTGGTCTTCTCCTTCTTGTACAAAATTGTCCAGGTAGGACTGAATGCTTTCATCTATAGCCGCTTAACTCCATTAAAAACACTGACAAGTCAATGTACTGGTTGTTTTCTTCAGGTTTTTTCAGAGTATTTCAAAGAATTGGAAGAAGAGAGCATTAGAGATAACTTTGTCATCATATACGAGCTGATGGATGAGCTGATGGACTTTGGCTATCCTCAGACCACCGACAGCAAAATTCTGCAGGAGTAAGTATCTTATTTGCCATAGTCTCACTGCAATTAACTTTATGTATATTTATTTATTAGAGATGCCGCTAAGCTGCCATTATTGATTAACCTTTCGGCTTATGTTTTGATTGCTGTTTTGTCTATAAAATGACCAAAACATTACATCTTTATTAGTCTGTCCCAGGGTCCAAATTTATGTCTGACGTGTGATTTAAAAAAAAAAAAAAAAAAAATTGTAACAGTTGAGAAGTTTAAATGTTTAATAATGGTATTTTTTCACCTAATAATCAACTTTGTCGATTTTATTTAACTATCTTTGATTATCTGTTGGGCAGCAATTTCTTTGAGCGCTAATTTTCATGATGACATTTCCTTGTGTTTTTACCAATCTCTGCAGCACACTAGGGCTGCACGATGTGAGGAAAATATCTAATTGTGATTATTTTGACTGATATTGCAATTGTGATTTAATTCATGGTATTGGAGGGAATGATCGTTTTTATATCATTATTCTCATTTTCATTGAAAATTATTGCATCTAATTGTGCAGCCCTATAGCACACCCTATTAAACCAGCTATTTGATGTAAAATGTTATGCACTAAATGTTGCGTAGCTGTTAAATCTGAGCTTTGTGGTATTATTTTGTCATTTCTAAATATATTTGACAGTCAAAAGAATCTTACTGTCCTCACCATAAAGTACTGTAAATGTCTGTTTAAACTCACAGGACTGTGGTTGATACAGACATGTAGCAAACTAACTCTGGATTTCCCCCAAGTGTTCTGAGTACAGTAAGAAGTCAGACAATCCTCCCTATTTAGTAATCATGAGAATGAGTCTCTGTTCATCTTTGATGTGTTCTGGTAACTCCCTTTTGGAGACAGTACATTTCCCCTTTTCTCTATTTTGCCTCAGTGTTTACATTTTTTTCTCTCAGATACATAACCCAGGAGGGACACAAGCTAGACACCGGCGCGCGCGACCACCCGCCACAGTCACCAATGCTGTCTCTTGGAGGTCAGAGGGCATCAAGTACAGGAAGAATGAGGTCTTCCTGGACGTCATTGAGTCAGTCAATCTCTTGGTAAGAACTCCTTGTTTTAGAAGGGCTGTGCTGCTTAATCCTTAAGAAATGCCAGTCACAGAGCTAGTAAACTTCCTCCCAACGTGCGTCACAACATTAGCTAGCTGATTTTGATGTATTTCCTGTAGGCTGCTGCAAGTGCTTTCTGTAAGTGGCTAATGCTGTCTTTGACGTGGTTCTTTGTGCTACTTGTAATCCCTATCTTTCTCAGGTTAGTGCCAATGGTAATGTTCTACGTAGTGAGATCGTTGGCTCCATTAAGATGCGTGTTTTCCTGTCTGGAATGCCTGAGTTGCGGCTGGGCCTCAACGACAAGGTTCTGTTTGAAAACACTGGAAGTGAGTTATCTCTTATAACAAACTTTGTTCATATTGTGTTAACTGGGTGAGAAGCTGCCTGACTGATTTGATGGATAAACCCTTTCAAAGTATAGAAAAATGACAATCAGACTACTCTTCCTGGCACCATTGTTAGAAAAACCCTAAAAGTTGTAGTTGCTATGCCGGAATTATACCATTTCATACAATGCAGGTTCAGTCTTGTATTTTTCTTCTTTTGATATCATCTTTTGTTTTTTCATGGAGGAGGAAAGAGTAAATCAGTAGAGCTGGAAGATGTGAAGTTTCACCAGTGTGTCCGTCTGTCTCGCTTCGAGAACGACCGCACCATCTCCTTCATTCCTCCTGATGGAGAATTTGAGCTCATGTCCTACCGTCTCAATACTCACGTGAGTACTATAGATCCCTTCCACCCCACTGTGTATTCTACAAGCAGGCTCTGGTGGTTCGGTCGACTGACCCCTAACAAGAGGAAGGGTGTGAAATGAACACCTACAAAGTACAAAATCCCTTGTTGGTCATTTTTCCAAGTTCCTTGGTTTCTGCATGTATATTGTCCTTACAGCCCACCATATCAAGAAATGAATCAGCTGTAGGAAATACAAGCAACTAATGCAGGGTTTTCCCTACCTTTCCGTTTTGGGCACCACTTAAGCCGAATAAATGTAACCAAAATACTTTTCTCACATCTAATGATTGTAGTTGCTCCCAAGAAGACTTCTGTGTTTATTTGTATTATTCGCTCTAGCTTTTCCACCGTTTTGGACAAAGACATGGTAATCAAAATAATGTGAAATTGCATTTTCTTAATTAAAAAATGTAATATTTTCTTGACCGAGTACCCCTTAATCCCCTGCCAGATAAGGGCACCTAAGGGATCTAGGGAAAACACTTTAATGTATTTGGATTCAAAATCAGGAGTACAAGGCACATTTCCCCAGTCAAGCTTGTAACCTGAACCTTCTTTACTACTTACATGAGGTGGTGCCTAGAACTTACTACAGAAGAGTACAACACAATAAGAGCTGAATCCCACTGCCCTTCTTAACGACATATTCTAGTAACTCTTCCAGAAAATTTTATTTGGTAGCAGTAGCTCAGTCCATAGGAAGTTGGGTTGGGAACCGGAAGGTTGTCGGGTCAAGTACCCCTACAGCCCAAAGTATGGATAGCTGGAGAGATGCCACTTCGCCCCATGGGCACTGCCAGGTGCCCTTGAGCAAGGCACCGTACCCCCAACCACTCAGGGCACTGGTCCAGCTGGCAGCCCACTCACTCTAACTTCTCTCCATTTGTGCATGATTAGGTCTTGAGCATGTGTGTGTATTTCAGGCCTGCGTGTAGTGATTACTAACAAACAGTGTAAATTATAATTTCCCCACTGGGGCGCAATAAACAGTATAAATTAAAATTAATTAAATTAATGGCCCTTCAGTTAGATATCTATTCCTGAGAACCCCAGGTAGAGACGCTGTTGGCCTAATAATAAATATTTATTGTAGCTTCCCTGGAATCTTGATTTCCAACAGAAATTAACACAATTATTGCTACAACATATGAAAGATCCCTATGCCGTAATGGTCGTTCCCGGGTGTTACTTTCTGTATTCACTTTTTGTCAGTCTTTCAGACAAGCGTTATATATAATTAAATTAAATAATTGCTGTAAAAATGTATTTGGAAATCTTGCCAAATTTGTTATTTTGTTGAGTCCTCGTTTTCTTGAACTTGTCAAGGTGTCGAGTGCACGACACAACCCATGGAATCACATTTACAGGGACTACGCTAGATTGAAGAATTTCACTTTAACCACTACACAATCAATCCAACAGTGTGTTTGATAAACTGTGGTAAAATCAGGTGAATCATGGCCGTACTCTACAGTAGATTTGTTATTCCATGTTTTATTTTTCAATATGTGCTGGCTCAGTTTGTAAAGCAGCCCACCAGAATAACTCCCGGTACCACTAACAGCTGACAGTTTTCTCCTGGTTAAATGTAGAGATTGGACTTTCTTAAGGTCTAATATTGAGCAACGATGTATACAACAACGTTTTTGGAAGGCACAGTCCGTAAGCTAGATAAATAATTTAAACACAAACTTCTAACCTGTAAAAAAAACGAAAGCGATGGGATCGAGAATTTCTTTCAATCTTGACCTGGTTAATGAAGACATTTGGCCTCATTTGAGCAAATCAAATGAGGCCAAATGTCTTCATTAACCAGGTCAAGATTGTTTCCACACCATAAAACATAGTCATGAAACGAAGTGGAAAATCATATGTAATGGGGAGGCTACAGGCAAAAAACTTTAGGTTAAGCGAGGTTAAAATGCTGTTAATTTCTCGATAAATGTTTCACAATAGGATTGCCAGTAACCCTTTGGGAGGGGAAGTAGTACAGTGGAGCAGAGGTTTTTCCAGTTATAGCTACTAGCAACCATGACATTTTCCACACAAGAAACATGTCATTCACTGATTTACCACATTTATACGTTCATTGTCTGTCTATATACATCAAATAAAACCTAGAGTTGCATATTACTCTATCATACCTGTCATACCTCCTTCCACAAACCCACCCCAACTTTATGGGTGAGTGGTACTACTGTGAAAAAATGAACACAACAAAATATAGTGACACAACAACTTATACATACAACTAACATGTTTTTTTCATTAACAAACAGTAAAAAAATCTTCCGGCTCAGTATGTATCTTGGTCACAATTATAAAAGACACACATTTAAGGGTTCAACATTGTTTATGTTAAAACATTTAGTTTCTCACTATCTTATGATCGGCTGATATATTGTTATCAGATTTTTTTAAAAACTTCCTAATAGCAATATCAGCCTTAAAAATCTAGTATAAGCCAGTAAACTGTATACATGTTTTAGGTGGATACGCTAAGAAACATGTTACATAACAATGTTTTATGTTGATTCTGGTTGTAGTTCTACTGGCAACCCACCAGGTGGTGACTGTGTCATATGTAATTTAAACTGACGTGTATGAAAAGTGTATTAGAGCCTGTTTAAAATGAATTTGATAGTGGGTAAAATATGTATTTTTTTATTTCAGGTGAAGCCCTTAATCTGGATTGAATCTGTCATTGAGAAGCACTCCCACAGTCGGATCGAGTACATGATCAAGGTAGGTCACTTTTATGACCATCATTAAGGGCGAGACATTGCGTTGAACTTGACATGCTTGTTTTTTCGTCTAAGGCGAAGAGTCAGTTCAAAAGGCGTTCCACGGCCAACAACGTGGAGATCCACATTCCTGTGCCAACAGACGCTGACTCACCCAAATTCAAGACCACAGTGGGCAGTGTAAAGTGGGTGCCTGAGAACAGCGAGATTGTCTGGTCAATCAAGTCCTTCCCTGTGAGCATGACTCAAGAGCATCATACACATGGTTACGCCACTGTTTGGGCATTTAAGTCTTAAGATTTTTGGTTACAGTTTGCTTGTGTTTTTCACCTGTCTCTTGTCATTGTAGAGAAACTGTTTAGTATTATAAATGTTATGTTCTGACTTCTCTCAGGGTGGAAAGGAGTATTTGATGCGAGCCCACTTCGGTCTGCCGAGTGTAGAGGCCGAAGACAAAGAGGGGAAGCCACCAATTAGTGTCAAGTTTGAGATCCCATACTTCACCACCTCAGGCATTCAGGTACATCCCAAGCGCGCGCACACACACACACACACACACACACACACACACACACACACAATACCTGGGTCAAGCGGTGTTTGCAAAAGTATTTGATTTAACCTACCTGCAACAGCAAGTGGGTAGAGGTGAAATAAGATGAAACTTGGAGAGATAATAAGTCTTATACATTTTAATAAAACAAATGCTGCACCTTATTTATTTATTTGCACCTGCTGTTTGTTTATCGCCCAGTGCACATGCAGGCATAGTCCACATATCTTGCGGTTTTCGGTTGTTAATCTGTAATCCTGGATTTAGCATTCATGGCACGTAGCAGTGTCTCTCATGAACTCTCTTTCTCCATTGCAGGAATTCAAAAAATTTATATTTTTCATGTTTTTTTGCCAGAGGGGGCAGTAAGGGAGCACAGTTAAACTGTGAGACGCCTTTTGTGGTAGAGAACATTTCTACTGTTGAACAAACCAGAAAGAAACTGCTCATTAACTTGGACTAGGCCCTCTGCCTCCATGTAAATCACAGTGATAGAAAATGTCATTCTTAGTTACAGGTAAGTAGATTCATTGTAATTTGATTGATTCTCATGAAACTGAGAGAGAAGCTAATGTTCCTTTATGTTTGATGAAAACTCTTGCTGACCACAGACTTAGACAGATGTGCTTCACTTACTGTATAATCACAGTTGTCCTCTGATTATATGTGTAGCACCACAGTAAAACAAAATGAAGTTTTCCCATGTCTTGATGTGAGGAAACAACGGCAACTTGACAAACTCTGTTTTAAAAGAAAAGAAAAATGTTTTCCACAGGTAAATTTTCCAGAAGTTATCACACACGTTTTCCACTAGTACATTTACAAGTTCCACCTCAGTGTAACATTAACCAGATCTCATTTGACATTGTGCTACATTATTTTGAGCATGAACTCTTGAATTTTAATATACAGTATTAAAAAAAAGTATTTTATCCTCTGCTGATTTTGTACATTTGCCCACTGACAAAGAAATCCAGAAAAACGCATGTCAAAAATGTTATTGATTTGCATTTTAATGAGGAATATATGTATTTGACCCATCTGCAAAACATGACTTAGTACTTGGTGGCGAAACCCTTGTTGGCAATCAGAGGTCAGACGTTTCTTGTAGTTGGCCACCAGGTTTGCACACATCTCAGGAGGGATTTTGTCCCACTCCTCTTTGAAGATCTTCTCCAAGTCATTAAGGTTTCGAGGCTGACGTTTGGCAACTTGAACCTTCAGCTCCCTACACAGATTTTCTATGGGAATAAGGTCTGGAGACTGGCTAGGCCACTCCAGGATCTTAATGAGAAATAACAATGAGTTTCTTTAAGTGAAGATATTAAAATGGTGAATGGTAAAGCGTAATACATGCAGCAAAGTTATAATACCAATCACAGGAAAAAATAAGTATTTCTCATTTACTCTCTGTAGAGTATATTGGTTAATGCGCATGAGTTACTATAACAGTATAAGCATTTAAATTGTATATCAAACTATATTTCAAAACTGACTTAAATAACTACCAGCATATTTTTCAGCAAGCTCTTACTATTCATCTTACAGGGGGCCTGAATCTCTTCTTCTAACACACTTATTTTCTTATTAACTTTTAACACTGCTTTCTGTGTAACTCTCATTAAAAACCCTGAGAGGTCATGTTTTCCAGTTTCTCCACATTTCCTTCGAAAGTCAATAAAACGTTATTAAGTTGTGTAGACATTATGCAGCCCACTCTGAAACAAGAAGCTTGAACCCAAGATAATAGAAATATGTGATACTTTTAATTGGGGTGGTATTGGCAGTACAAGAATGCTTGCCATTTTCCAAGGTAATTTGGCAACTGAAAAACTAATCTCTCTTTCCTTTCAAATCTTTGCCATCCATAAATGAACAGATGCTTGAATAAATGCAAGTGCACTAAGTCATAGTGAAGTGACAAAGGCAGGTGCCTGACAGTGCCTTGACCAATGCGACATTAAAAGTCCTTAGAAAAAAGTTAAGATTAAAATTTAACTTTAATGTTATTTCTAAAAAAGAAATGAGCGTTCAAGTTTTTATTTTTTTTTAATAAATCACTTTAAGAAAAAACAAAGTAATATAAAAGCAAAACATGTTACATACATTGTGCCATTTTTGTAGAACTAGATCAGACTTTCTCTGTTTTGGTTGATGGATCCTCTTTTTGTGGTTTTTTAACAACCATTGCTGGCTTGGATTCAAACACAAGAAAACAGAGTATTTCCTGTTCACTTCAATCCAGACACACCCTTTGGGCAGAAGTGTCACTGTCTCCAGTGATGAAAGTTACCAGGTCACCCTGGATTTACCTAATTAGTCATAGAAAACATAAGGTATACATTTACATCCTTATGCTCAGTAGGCATCTGGAGCTAGACTAAATAAAACAATCTGATGAAACTAAGGCTAAATGCAACGAATGTTTTTTTCTTCTGTTAAATTTGTAATTTCCCTGAAGACGGATACCTGAAAAGGTCTAGTTCTGAAAACTGCAGTGCTCCCTGGGGATACTTTTCTATTTTGTTTTTCATTTTTTTGGGGTTGTTGTAGGCCTCCACAGTAGAACTGTCTGTCAAGCTAAAAGCTTAAAAATCTTTGCTCAGTTTTTGCAATCACACGGACTGAGACCCACCATCTCAGAAGCAACATATTAAGAGCCATATTCCCATCGAGCACTTGTGCCAAGCCTTTCCCTTATTACAGGGTAACAGCAGACTAGGTCTCAGACTCTAATGCAGCCAGTAACACCACTCTCTACGTGTGAGAAGAGGCTGTGAAGCTTAATTAGACACATGTAAATATCAAAGCATGAGAAAGTTCCCCTTAACTCTACCACTAAGTGTAGGGGAGAGCACATGTGAAGTGTGTATGATACACGTAACTACACCTTGTAAATTTAACTAGAAATGGAGCAATCCCACACTTTTGCCGAGTGGCAATAACAGCAGTAGTGTGGTTACAATTTAAAATCTCCTGTCTTTAGGTGATGCTGAGAAAGCCAATCACGTTGGTTGATGCTTTTTGGGCCATAGTTTTTTCGACCAAAACACTGATAAATCCAGACCACACATGTAGTCTGTACTTACCAACCAAGATACAACAAACATCCTCCTTTCCCCTTCTCATCTTACAAGCCATAATGATATTTTGCCGAGGCTTTGGATGCAGTTTTGCTGACTAGGTACCCACGGTCAGGCCGACTACATGTTTGGCTGCTGGGTTCAGGAAGAAGTGCTGTGCCGGCAGACTCGGTGATCCCGCGTCTATGTTTTTGTCGTCATGTGTCTGGTGGCCACGGTGGGCTCTCTCTCTGTCTCTCTCTCTGACCTCACTGTGTAGTGGAAGGTAATAACAAGGCGGCCACTACCAAGGCCTTACCAGAGGCCCGCCACCACTCAACTTACAAATTCCTGCCTTGTCTGTCCGGCTCCAGGCTGGGAACTGGCATGATAGTCATAGCATGGGGACCTTACCCAGAGAGAGGTCGTAACGGCCAAAAAAGGCCCAGTCACTTCCCTGTTTAATTATGACAGCACAGATCTTTTAGCAGAAACGTGTGAAATTACTGCAGAAGCACATTCAGATACATTAGTAATTTAGTTTTGTAGCACACAGTGACCAGTAATATTGATACCACATGATCAGAGGTGGGTAGAGTAGCCAAAAATTGTACTCAAGTAAAAGTACTGTTACTTCAGAATAATATGACTCAAGTAAAAGTAGTCATCCAAATAATTACTTAAGTAAGAGTAAAAAAGTACTTGGTGAAAAAACTACTCAAGTAGTGAGTAACTGTTGAGTAACGTCTGATTTTATTTCTTAACACATCAATCAGACAGACAAAAATACGAAAAAATCATCTTTAGGCAAATTATAGTTCATCCAATCAAAATAAATTAAAATGTATTTATTAATTACAATATAGCTTAAGTGAGAGACTTATCACATCAAATTTGGATGGATACTGTATGTGCAGAACATACTTTAAGTAACCTAAAAGACAAACATTCACCTATCCACAGCAAAAACTAAAATTACCACTTCATTTTTCCTCAAGTTAGATGTTGAGTTTTTGAATGCTGACATGTCCGTTTGTTTTGGTCGACACAGAAGACGCCGCATAACGTATCTGCTGTTTCGCACTTTTCCTAAGGTAAACATGCTTTCACTATGAGGCCAGGGGGGTTCCTCCTCGTCTGTGTTGCCTTGGCGACGGTTGATTCTGACATCTTTGTTTTGCTACGACTGTAAAGCTAATCTGTCCCGCCGCTGAGATCAAGTATGGTCACGTGACTGCACGACGACTTTGATTAGTGGAACACAGTTACGTGGTAGAGCCTTCAGCGGAAGACTCTCTCTCTCTCTCTCTCTCTCTCTCTCTCTGTCACAATAAAATATTAAAATGAAACGTACGCTGGGGTAAAAACAATGACGTATAGAATACCAAAGAGGTAAAAAGAAAAGTAACGAGCTCATTGTAGCCTAATGTAGCGGAGTAAGAGTACAGTTTCTTCTTCACAAATCTACTCAAGTACAAGTATAGTGATTTAAAACTACTCCTAGACGTATAATTTTTTTCAAAAACGTACTCAAGTAAATGTAACTCGTTACTACCCACCTCTGCACATGATTAAATAATACTACAGAGAAGTAAGTTCAGAGTTTTTCCCCCCATCTGACTGGTGTGACAATGTGCAAATATGTTCAGTGATGGACAGGATGGCAGAGTATTTTGAGAGCGTCTTCTCGAAATTCAACTCTTTGGCAACACTGGTCTGCTGAAATATTGGTTAACGGCTTGTGAAAGTTGTATCTTGATTATGCTGATGTGCATGTTTTTTTGTCCTCTGTGGCCTCGAAACATACAGTTATGTAAATTAACTTTATGTCCCTTGAAAGCTGTTCTGTATCTACTTCCCTCTTCTCAGTGTGACTCATACTACTGCTTCCTCACCAACAACACTAGTCTTACTACAACTTCTAGCTCACTTCAAGCTTTAGGTAGTACTCCAATGAAGTCTGTCTTTTGTATATTAAACTTAAACTTGCTGTAGGCCATGGAGGTGGCTATGAACATTTTGCAAAGGTTGTAGGCACAGGATGTTACAGAAGAGACTCAAAAGTCAAAATACTGTATCAACAAATTCATAGAAACTTCTCAAACTACTCCTGCAGCATAATGCACTTCAGCACTCTATTTTCTATGTTACACACAGGTCCAGTTTGAACACACTACATACTTGAAACCTGATAAGAATTAGGTTGTAGTATGTAAGTGGACCTTGCTATTGAGTGTTTGTTTGGAAGTCCTTTATTCAAACTGGCTGGGGCTTTATGGGTACTGTTTGCACTTTCTCCTTCTGTCTGCGTGGGTTTGTTTTGGGTGCTCCGGTACTTGTGCACAGTCCAAAGGCATGCAGATAACGGTAGGTAAATTGTCAGTTCTAAATTTCCCAGGGTGGGAATGTAAATTTTGGTTCTATTTTTGGTCTGTATGTGTTAGCCCAGTGATATACTGGCAACCTGCCCAGGGTGGATCCTGGCTCTCTACCAGTGCATGCTGTGATGGATTTGCAAATTGCTTTTGGCATGTTGTCTTATTTATTACACTATACACCAGAAACTTGCATCATGATCTACAAACCTAAAAACTCAAAGAATACTTGTATCTTTTATTTGTCGTGTCCAAACCAGTCATTCAGTTTTGTTTTCCCTCAACAGGTGCGTTACCTGAAGATCATTGAGAAAAGTGGATATCAGGCCTTGCCGTGGGTTCGCTACATCACCCAAAATGGAGGTACGTTATGAGTTCACTAATACTTGTGCAGAGTGCCCATATAGTCATATGTGCAGGCCTTAGGCAACAGTTGGGCAATGCAGTGCAATGTGGTGGGAACCAGCCTTTAGCTGATTCTATGCAGCAGTTCTATGAAATGGGGATACACTGCAGAACATGAGGCAATGTGGCAACGTCCTGTGCAATGTGAGAAAGTAAATTTTTTTTAATGTCAAGCTTCCCTGATCTTCAACCCGAGATTACCAAGGTTGCACATGTTGGTCTTTTTGCTAATGTTGCCACTAATTGCCAAACATCCTCATCTCATTTCCTTTATATTCGATTCATTTTGGGTGGAAAGCATCAGCTGCCTCCACTTGATTTCTCTCCGATACTCGCTTTTCTTTTGTCCATTTGATTAAGTCTTGTCCATTTCCTTCTCAGATTACCAGCTCCGGACCCAGTAGGCAGCGCATCAGCCGGGAGTAGGCAGGTGGAAACCCGAGGGGGCGGAGTTAAGCTGTTTATGCATTATCAATGGCAGGTGTCAGTCATAAGATCAGAAGACTGTTTTTTTTGTTTTTTTTCTTTGTATTTTTTGAAGTTATATTGATTTCTGATCAATGCAAATATTAGATGGAGCCTTCAGTTAGGTAAAGTTAAAAAAGACATCCTTTACTACTGTGTGGCTCCTAATGTGAATGAGGCCAAGGAAAGCAGGAGTAATGTTTACATCTAGGACATATAGTGCAGAGATGCACACAATCTATTACAATGGGTCAAATGATTTAGTGGAGTATGTTACAATTCTCATTTATAGTTACTTTAATCACATCTACACAGGTTAATTACACACTCTCTGGTCAGTCTAAGTAGGATATTGTTTTTTATATTAAGCTGCTTTGTTCTGCCACAATTCCTATTTGTTGATTATCTGTATATATTTGTTACATGTTAATGAACTTCAATCCAGTGTTATTTGTTCAATAATTGTACATTGAAAAGCAAAGTTCTCTTTTTTTTTTTTTCAAGTATTATCACCTCCATGTGATGCCATTGCTACATGCCAGAGCAGTGCCCTCCTGCATGGCTGTTGTACTGTTTGACTCCTCTGACATTCAGCTTTGCAGTAAACATGAAGTTTAATTTGCACCGTAAACAGAATACCAGTTAAAAATCCCTCTTTTCCACTTCAACACCTGTTTCCCTTTTCCCTGTCTGTACTGTAACCACACACATTTTAAATCATTAAATGTCTATTTAGAGAAAAGTGTTCCGTCGTCTCCCTGCGTCATTTTGTGTGTGATGTCACTGCAGTCATCGTAGTGAGCTGTCTTAGTGTCATCTGCAGGCACCTGTCCCACAGACCAATGAGGAATGCTGAATGATGGGTAAAACTCTACAGAGAAAGGGAGAGGAGGGGGTTTCCTGTATCAGGCTTGTGGTTGTAAAAAAAACCCTGGATGGTTTTTTCCACGCTGTCCTGGAGGTCTTTTCCAACAGTGCGACCTTTTAATACCCAAAGCCCGTGATATCATAGGCAATTGAGTGCCAGCACTCCGTAAACAAGCAAGAAAGCAGGGAAGGATGTGACTCAAGCTGTGGTCAACGGTCGTAGACGTGCTAGAGAGAAATGTAGGATGGACCAGCACAGACTAGCTATTGTTCATGCCAAGCCAGACTGCAGTGGTCCTGCATGAGGTAATTTCTTTAGTTTGTCTTTAAGGGACTGTGATACACTTAACTCATGTGAGTCTCTCTAAAAGCAGGTGCTAAAGGTCCATGTCACCATAACCTGTAATACGTGAATCGTTCTTTTTACTTATCACATGAAGGATTTGATTCTATCATTGGTGATGCAGTGAGATAAAATCTTTTCTTTAAATTCTTTTTGCACGCACTTGTTTTGTGAAACACCTACATAGCAGGTGTGCCTAGTCAGTGCACAAAATATGAGTCACTCCAAAGAGATAATGCTTTGTTAATCAGCTTTCAATGTTGAAGATAGTCTGCCAGATCAGGTCAAGCATTAATCTGCCTGTAACCAAAAAATGCAAGCTGCTAAAGTTATGTTCTTATCTTAATCTGTATATTTTTTCCATCTAGCAGCACGTGAACATCGCTGCTATAACATCTCAAATAGTACAATATGTGATTTCATGCAGCATTTTTCTGTCATTATTGTGACTGTGAGAGAAAATACATTGGTAATCTGCAGCATTTAGAGAAAAGCAAAGTGAGTTTATTAAACTTACTGCTGATTTGCGGAATAAATCTGAGTGCCCACATTAACTTTAAATTAGAGTACAGTTTAGCATGTGTGTGTATACTTGTCCTATCGAGCAGTGATCTGAATGGTGTGAGTGGTTGTAACACCCATGGTCTGGTGTGATGAGGGCTCTGATTCATTTTTACAGGATTATTTATTCATACACTTTTACAACTTTACTAACATGATAAATTAAGGCTCTCTAACTCAGAGTCATAAAATCCCCACAGCACAGTTGTGGGTAGGACAGACTTGCTGGTCGACGTGTGCTCTCCCTCACTTGGGAACGGTCTCTGTGAATATAGTATTTGGCACATGATGAGAAGGTTGCATTCATAAAGCAAATTCAACCTCTAGGGAGTTAGAGGAGAGACCTGACATACAACTCATGTTTCGTTGCTTACAGAAGGCTTGGTTACACCAAAACATGAGTATCCTCTCTTATGTTCACAAATATTTTACATAAACATACTCTGTTATCTAAGATTAACCGCAGGGTTATCATTATGCGTTTCTCAATTGCACAGGTTCCTCATTTATTTAAAAATAAATACAGATTGAAAAATCTTAATTGTAAAAAATACACCATTAATTAATTTAAAGTTGTGATTTCAAAATATTATTTAAGTAAACGTGTATAAGTTTTGTCAGCAAAGTAAAATTACTTGTCCAGCAGAATGGCTACTGTTAATGTTATATTATTATATTGTCAAATATTGAATTATCAGTATTGATGCACTAATGTGTAAGCAGTTTTGTATTGGTAGCTGGTCGAGGTGGAGCTAATTTAAAGAAACACGCCACCGTTTGTTGAAATTCACCGTCTCCTCTATATTTCTGTTGGTGGGCAAACGCAGATATTGATTTGGGACTATATTGGGGCAAAGCACAGGCGAAGCACTGCTACATGGCACCGAGATATAACGCAACACCTGAAAAGTGAGTACAGGTCTAATATGGGTCGATCTATCCCGTAAAATAACCATGCGTCATGTTTACAATAATCACTTACTCTGTGGACAGCTGTTTATTGTGTCCATTTGGCATGGGGCATTTTTTTTCCAGTTGACTTTATCGCACCGCAAAGAAAAAGTCTAGGACTGCAGGATAGATCAACTCCGAGAAATCCTCGGTAGTTGTGACACAACTGCGGGCACGCTCATCTTGATTTGGTGAATGAAACTTAAGCTTCACCTTTCCCCTTGAAGAGTTATTTGGTTGCCATGCCAATGTATTTACCATTGTTACTGATTTTATAGCAGATGCCTCACTGTAGTTATTGTCAATGGAAATAACTATGGTTACTCAACAGTGTGATGAAGCAACAGGTAGAGGTCTGACAGCGTGGCAATGTCAACTTCAAACACAGGTGTGCCACGAGGAAGCTCGTATTTATCCACACACGGAACCCCGGCGCCTAGCAACCGAGGGAAATCCTCTTGTGTCGCATCAGGACTTTGATCACTGTGTGATGTCAAGACAGGTCGTTCCCCTCTCAGGCACGCAAAGTGCCCCAATAATCGTGTGTGTGAAGTCTCTCAGCCTCAGTTGTGAAATACAAATAGTTGGTGAGTCACTTTGAGACAGTAACTGGAGAAAAGCTATTTCACTATAGGCCAAGCCGTGGAATGTGAGGGACTTCCTCCCACAGAAACCTGAAGGAGTTGTTACGCTGGTCGAAAAAAACACACCAGGAGCTCAGTGTGTGGTCTGTGCTGGCTTTACAGCAGGGTATTCCTCAAGTGTAGGGAAATTTCCACCCTTGTGTGTAGACTGTAGAATAATATTGGTCTAAAGTGCATATAGCTGAGTGTTCAACCTACCTGGCCTTGAGACACTGTTGTAATCTCTCTGTCTCCAGCCCACACATCTCTGACAGATAGTGTGCTGAGACTGTACAGTGCACTGCATGACAGTAGGTCATACAGCCTCATTGGAGCCTTTACATTGGGTCAGTTACCTGTAGTGTCACAGGGTCAAAGTGCACATCAGGGTTAACATTTGGGTCCTATGCTATATTTACTTCCTATTAAGATATCTAATGTAACAAGTGTTTTTGTTTATGTCTTTGCCTTGGAAACTGAATCATCAACAGTGGAGTCCAAAGTCTGAAAGATCAGCAAGTGCAGTGAAACAACCTTATTGTCAACCTCATTTGATAACACACAGACCATATTAGTATAGACTACCAGAGCAGTGGAACCCAAGTTGTGGGCTGCACCCTCCAAGTGGTCCCAAGATAAATCAGAGGGCAGCAGATGAGTATAGGAATAGTTAAACATTTTGGGTAATACACTTATTCCCTGTTCTTTTTTTTTTTTTTTTTTTACAAAGTAAGATTAGAGAATCAAGATCAATCTCATGTCTTGTGGTGTTGAACAGGTAAGTCTATAGCTTAGCATAAAGACTGCAACTGGAGAAAACCACTAGTCTGGCTCTGTCCAGGCAAGGTAAAAAAATCCACTGAACTCTAATAATAATTTTTAACATTTTATGGTGGGTTATATCCCACTCAGTGTGGTGGCCAGGGCCACGATGCTTCCTGGATTCCTCTGTTCCAGTCTTTTTTGGCAACATATACATATACCATATACCATGCAGACATCAAAACTTGGTAGCCATCTTCTCACTCTTTGCAAAGACCGATCTCATAAAATGGCGTATGTATGACACGGCAATTCGTATGCCTATATTGGTGTGTTTTTTAGTGTGTATATCAACGCTGTTTGGTCTCCATTGAGTTATATTACCTTGCAATGGTGTGTGAATTTACTCCGTAGCAAATATTATGTAAGGGCAAAAATTCACATAGGGAGGGTGATCGGGGTGGTGGATGAGCAAAACACAGGACTTTCAAGGATTGTGTCCCGCATGCCACATTTCCTAGACTCTCTTCTTCTTCTTCTTTTACTAAAGCCAACCCAGCTCTTGTCTTCCTAAACTATACCGTAGCTTTCTTTTCTCGATAACACGGCAAGTGGCGTTAACAAGCCAAGTGGCGTGTAAGTGTACGCCTGCTGTATACAGCGTAGACATACATGCGGATAGCTCAAAATGCTTACAGATAACACGCCACTTAGCTTAAGAAAGTTGCCATGTGTATTTACACAGTTATAGTGCCATATTGCTTGGCAAATAAGCAAATGAGCTGATTTCCCAAAACGTCAAATTACTTACCTTAAAATTGTCAAAGAAAATAATTTATGCTTACTTTCCTCATATTTGGCCTTTTTGGAGGGGCATACAGGAACATTCTACTACCCTTGATGTCAAGGCACCCTAAACAAAAAAGGCACTCAGCGTTCGCTGTCAGTGGAGTTGTGTTTGTTTTGTCTGTTAGTAAATGTGTCCGCACTTATCCTCACTGAATGTCGATAGAAGAGGCATAGCTTTTTAAATATGCCCCCAGTCATTCTTTATCGCTTTATATTTACATGTTTGTCTTTCTGCTATGTATGAGTTACAGTGCCACAACATGCCCTGCACTGCGGAATGATTATGTAAAAATGACACATCTAAAATGACGGTTCTTTATAACCCGAGGCCAAATCGACAGGGCCGTATAAAGCATGTTTTCCTTTGACAACTGTCTGTAATGGCAATGGTCTTTAAAAGTAAACAACCCCCCACTGAACAACTATAGATTTGTCCAGCTTGCATGAGAAGAAAGTTGTCTTGTTAAAAAAAGATGTCTTCCTTTATCAAGTACATAAAAAGAGAAGAAACACCTAGTGTGCTTACATAGCACTAGGCATAATTTATGTTTTATTGCAAAGAAGGAAGTCTCTCACTCTTCTTATGTGACTGAACAGAACTGTGAAAATAAATGTGGCTTGAGCCAGAATGCTGATTGAGAATTCTTTTCTTGTCTCACAATAGAGGGTAAAGTCCTTGTGTGTCCGCTTTGAGAAAGCACAAGGACACCTGGCTGTTATATGTAAGTTCAAAGCCTGTATGAGCTTTCAGTTACCTTCTGTTCCTCTTTCATTTTTGGATAAAGAAAGACAAGTGCACAATGAGCACAAAGACACCTTGCACTCTAACAACTGCAGCCCTTCAGCAGTACCACAGAGGACAAACCTCTACTCCATGTCCTTTTTTAACCAGCTAAACATCTACATCTGGATATTATCTGGACACTAACAGCTGTAATAAATGTTGACACGCTCATCAGAAACCATCTAATTCACTTTGAGTGTGCACCAGAGCGCCTTTTGGTTTTGCTCCCTGCTCCTGAAAATATTTGTGTTTTCCCGTCTCTCGCTCTTCTGGACATTTGATAGGCCTTGGACAGCGTCTGACATACTTTCTGCTGTCTTAGTGCCGGCCTGTTGCACCAAATGATATTTTAGCACAAGTGCATGGCAACAGCAAAACAAAGAAGCACAAGATGAATTCTTTGGCCAACCGCTTTTTGAATTACTGATCATGTAAAAACCCACTGTGGCTCCCAGATTGCAAACATCAGTCCTTGGAGCCTGCATGCAAACCAGCCCTCTAAATAGGCTTGTCTATTTCTGTTGGGCTGTGGGGGAAACATGTGTTTGACATCAGTGTCACTCGCTAGACATTTTGCAGTGGGGCTTCATTGTCCTCTCACAGCAACTCCACTTAAATTAACGGGTGACAATGGCGGATTTCAAAGAGTGATTGCAGTCAATTCAATGAGCTCATGTTTGAGGACAACCCTGCTTACTCAGGTTAGAGCCTTTTTGGATCCAACATTGTGTTTTATTTTGAATCTGTTTGGGATGCTGTTCATACTAGCTACCTCTTTGAAACGGGCTCTGGATATACAGCAGCAAAGTAAACACACGCACAAAGTACAGCGTATCCCGCACCACAATAAACTCTCCAAGACTATCAAGCCATGTACAACTTGTTCGACATCAAAGGAGAAAGTTGTAAACAACTTTAAATCAGCGAATTACTCAGAAACCTGATGTGCAGTGACAGGTTGGGCAGGCGAAAGTGAATAAGCAGCTCCATTCTGCCATAACAACTACTGTTGAGGCGGTCATAATCAAAATACTTAACCGGCTAATTACTCCATCTGTGCTACTGATGATCCAGTGGGAAAAAAATGCTTAGTGGCTCCCAGGTGTGGAAATGTAATTGCTAAAATGTGTGTTTCAGCTCATAAATAATGTTAGGTCACAAAACTTTGTCTTATGAAATGTTTATAAATGAGAAGGACATTAACATTCAGTCCAAGTAGGAAAAGTCTCAGAGATGCTTTTCCCAACATGAAAGGACTACATGAATGAGACATAAAAAGACAAAAACATTGGACTTCAGGAGGATTTTTCTTCAAATCTGTCAGATTGTGACTTTTACTTCAAGTGAAGTTTTCAGTTTCAGTAATTGTAATCCTAGACTTCAATCTAACCAAACCCAATTATCATTGTTCTTAGTTTTAGAAAACTATATATAACACTTTAAATTTCACTGTTTTTAAAACATGTTGTACTTGTTTGACTTTAAAAAGAAACCTTTCCACGACATGCACATAGACATTTGTGGTGCTGTCTGTTACATGATCCTTTTGTGGTAAAGGAGCAGAATCTTCATGTTACTCATGTCCACAAAAATGTCTGCTTTTTGGAGTTTTTATACCATATTTGTGACTCTGAGCCGACTGTCAATGTGAAGTAGGATACAGCTGAAAAATAAAAAGGCCTGCATCGCAACTCTCTGGGTGAAACGTTAAGATAAAAATTATCCTGTTGCAAAGACAGGTGATGCTTGTGACCAGTATCCTCATGAACCCAACCAGTAACTGTTTCCCAATCCTAATGTGTATTTACCTAATCAGCTTGTGGAGAAGTGAAGGAATGAGAGGCCTGTGTGACACCAGCTCTCTCCCTCTATAATTTCCGTCCCCATTTTCCACCAAGACCACTCAATCTTACAGCCATATGGTGGTTTGCTGCCATAACCATTCACAGCTGAGTAAAAATAAACCTCTGGGACGCATCCTTGGGACAGGGGTTAGAAGATACATTCAGTACGACTTGTGCTTAATGTTGTGCTGGTTGTGATAACCTACTATGATTCATCCTATCTGCAGATGATTCCCCTCATATAATTTGCAATGGGAGTACGGTCAGGGTATACAATATCATTCAGTTAAAATTCAAGGGTGAGGCAAAAATAGAAATTCAACCACATGAAGAAGTTGAGACCAGAAATAGCTTGTTTGATGGGTATATAATTCAGTGGTGCAATGATTGGGTCTCTCCAGGGAGCTTTAACCCCCCACCCCCCATTTATGATTTGGGTATGGTGGGTGCACACGTGGTTAGCTTACTGTGTGCCTCTGCATAAGACAGAGGAGGTTTAAGAATTCATACATCCTGAAACATTTAGATAGAAAAAAAACAATTGCACACACTCCTAAAATAAACTCACATGTTAAGAATGCCACCTAGGGTTAATCTTTGAGAAAATTAATTAGATTATCTGATGTTCTTTCTTCATTCTTTCTGCAAACACAGCATGTCTTCATATCTCAGTCCGATGTAGTAACTACTGTATATTAGGAGGTGTGGTGACCGCCTACTGCCTCCCACATCGTTTAACCTGTAAATGTGGTATGAGGCATGCAGACTTCGAGACAGGATCTTCGCCCACCTCAGAGCAATTACAGAGATTACTGTCTCTATAATTATTAGGATTGATTTATGGCTGGTTAGGTATTGTAACAGATAGTGTTTCACAATGGGAAAAAACTATGGAGACATATGTTCATTAACAGCTCAAATGCTTCTTTGCAGACATTAAATTTACAGGCATACATTTTATTTAGTTAAGTTCTTTGAACTCTGATATGAGGACTTCACAGGACTACATTTTTCTTTTGAAATGGATGTCTTTTTGTTTTTAGAGAGATTGATAAATCCCAACGTAGGTTTTAGCCACACCATACGAAGTATGGTAATGTTGGTTGGACAGTTGGTCGTTCTGTCCATCACTTGGGTCCAAACAGAAATGTCTTAACAACTGTTGGATGGATTGCAATGAAATGTGATTCAGACATGCATGTCCCCCTGAGGTTAAGTTGTAATCACTTTGTTGATCCCTTAACCTTCCATATAGCACCATCAGGTTAAAAATTGTGTCCAATACTTTGGTTTGTACCTGCAAAACCAATGCCATTTTCATCAGCCTCCAGTGTACTTTGTGTTTAGTGCTAATGAGTTAACAAGCTAAACTAAAATAGTTAATATTGTGAAAAGTGTACCTGTTGATGCATGTTAGCATTGTCTTTGTGAGCATATTAGCATGATAGTGTTGAGTACAGCCTCACAGAGCTGCAAGTCTTGTTTCCTCACAATGAGGACATAATCCTTCATTTCAAAAGCAACACAATCACTAAAACTGGAAGTACAGGGCTTTTACTTGACAAAAGTATATTTAAAGAAAGGTGGTAAAGACAGGGAAACTCATTATACTATGTTGCAGAGAGACCTGAATATCGGTCAATGAAAAGATCCTTTTAAATTGACCTTTTCAACCCAGGTTAATTAACTTTTTGACTCTCAGCATTCACAAGTGTTTGAAAATCTCCAGCTTCCATCTGTCAGTACACCAAAGCTGAGGTTGTAGTGCTGTGATCACTATCTCAACATCTACACAGAGGCAATTTACTTGCATGCCCACAGGAGATTATAAGGCACTCAAGCGATAAATAGCGAGTCTGAATCAAAGACTGCGGTTCCAAGTTTGTGAACAGGAAATATTTCAGAATCATATGTCCGTGCTAACATTTCAGCAGCATGGACATTTCTCACAATTATTCCTGTTTTATGTGTTTCTATCACAATAGGATGTGCTTTCCTGTAACTTCATGTTCAACTTGTTGTTTTAACAAGAAGAATACACTAGGGATCTTTCAACCATATCAACATGGACATCAGTATTGTCTTCAATAAACAGACAGGAAATAATTATAAAAAGTTATGCAAATCACCAGGCTGCTATACTGATCTACCCAACGGGACACATTGTTGAGTCACAGCTTAGGACAGCCTACCAATGTCTTCTGTTACCTACACAGGAAATCCTTTGGTTTCATAAGATTACACAAGCTCTGACTTAAATGTGTGTGAAGCCATTTATTGTGGTGTGAAAAGAAGGTTAAGTGTGAATATATGTGGAACAAAATTATAAATGCAACACTGTTGTTTTTGCCCCCATTTTTCATGAGCTGAACTCAAAGATCTAATATTAACCAGTATCTTGATATGCCACACCTGTGAGGTGGATGGATTTTCTTGTCAAAGGAGAAGGAGGAGACTAACACAGAATTAGACAGATTTGTGAACAATATTTGAAAGAAATAGGCCTTGGACTAGATTTTCTGACTTTAAGGCACTGTTTTCTGCTATTCATAAAAGGTCTGAAAATCAAAACATTATGACTGGACTTTCATCAAAACGAACATATCTTTGGCTCCTAGTTTTTATCAAAGATGTTTCATTGTCGCATGGGAGTATAGTTGTGAACAGAGACAACTATAAAAACTCATCTTGCTGGTGCTTTCAAGAAAGCTCCAATAACAATGAGCAAACAGTTTCCACGATAGTACTTTCTCATGATAAGGTCATTTTCTTCATTCATTTTTCTAAAGTATTTTGGCACACTTTTGTGTTTTGCTGGTTAGATAGTAGCCAGTGAGAGATGTGATTGGAGGGGAAAGAGAAAGGAAATCAAAGGGATGTCTCATTGGAATGCAGCTGTCAGCTGCTGGTGGAGCCTTCAAGAAAGACAGGTTTCTAAAGATAAATGTAAAAAAATAAAAGCGTTGGTCTTTTTTTACATTGAAGTCCTGGTAAAGCAAAAATAAAAACATATTCTAAGTTTGTCACACCACTAGAACATGTTATATCATAAGTATATAAGTGTATAAAAATAAGTATAAAGTGTATAAATCATTGAGTATAAAAGCACCAAATTCCACATGAGGAGGGATGGGTCAAACAAACAGGACTTTCACCCAGGAGACCATGGTTTAAGTCCTGTTTGAAAATTAAAGTAAACAGCAAGTCTTTTTGTCAATTACAGAACAACTGCGTCACGTGCGTAACCAGATGTGAAGTAATGTAAGAAATGTCCATGATTTTAGCCCAAACCACAATCTTTTTTCTAAATTTAATTAAGTAGTCTTGGTGCCTAAACCTAACCAAACCATAACCGTTTCACAGCTTTAAAGAAATGTTTACGTTTAGTTTTTTAGATATGAGGACCGCTAGGAGTGCTAATTTTGAAACCCTTCTCCTGGGTCGTGTTACAGGGTACGAATAAACAACCTCTATAGTTGTATGGTTTGGAGGATCATTTTCATTCATAACATTTATAATGTGTAGGGTTGTTGTTTGGTTGCCAAGTGTCCTCATATTCTGTCATCCTCAGAATATCCTTGGAGTTGTTTGAGCAGCATCCACTTAATTTTAGGTGGAGGATCCGGATCTGCCTGCAGGACGCCTTTCATTACCTTAAAACTGTGTAAAATGTTTGAAGATTGAAAGGAATTCTTCACCTGTCTCATTTTTTCTTTTTTCCCGTTTTCCTGTTCTTCGCATACACACCTGACAGGACAGGTGAAGCGAGGTGAGGAGCAACAAGAGGCAAAAGCATCCCTCAGGGCTGGGACTCCTCTCCTTTGATCCACTACAGCAGATATTATCAGTGATGGTAGACCTTCAGAGTCATCTCCTTGAATTCAAGCTGCGCTAATCTCAGTGATCTTTATCTCCGCACTTCAAAAAAAGGACCAAAGGACAAAAAAAATCTCTTGACCTAAATTCTAATGTGGAGTTTCACTACCAAGGGATGAAACAGCTCAGCTCTGCCACCTGTTTGTGTGCTGTTTGGGCTGTACTCTCCAAAGGAGGTTGAGGGTGAGCCAGAGTTCCCCCCTTTGTGTCAAGTTCATAGCTTTTAAACAGATGCTGGACCCACTGTAGCCAAACCAGCCTCATTTTTAGTGTTGACCAATGTGGTAATTCTATTTAACTTCTTACAGACCCTATTAAATGTACCCAAATGATTTAAGCCAAATATATCACGCAATTTCAGTTTATATGGAGTCGACTAGTGAGTTACTTTTAGTTTTACCAGCGTGCACAGGTTGGTTTAAAGGAATGCTCCAGGAGATCTATTTTAAAGATGATTTAAAACTTGCTGTACTCCACAAGAGATGTGTTAAAGTGTTTGAGTTATATTGTTAGAAGCTTGTGTGGGAAAGTCTTCAAACATGTGTTCCCCCAGAATGAAAACTGTATGCCGTTTGTTGACTCACTAAGTATGACATCCACACCCTCTGCATCTGACATAAATTGAGTGACAGATACATTTCAACCATGGTAGTGGATTAGTGGAGTAGTAGGCGGGTTATGGAGGAAGAAATTTGTCAAATGTGTTGATTGTCCTTGTCTAATTTAGCAGAACATCCCCATAAACTCATCTACACACCCTCTTAATCATCTATTACCCTCCTACATGGACAACAACAGAAAAGCCCATTTCCCTCTGCGGATGGTAAGCTGCAACGGTTTTATAATGACTTACACGTTAAAATGTCCTTTTCTATTTTATAGGAAGAAGGAAAAATAATAACAGCAACATTCCTGAGGGGCTGTAATTTTCTTCCGGCGGGTAAAAGTTGTCCATTATGGTCAGGGTCAAGGAACACATGCAACCCCGTCATCAGGGCCGCGTGGTCGGCCACATCAGAACCGCCCGTCACAACCAGTGGAAAGGCCCTGTCTGTTAGCACAACACACAGCCAATCACCAGCCAGAGGCCTCAGTGCCTCGGTACATTTGCCCCCCTAACCACGCCGCGCTCTAATTTAAGCACACATATCCCATTGAAATTACAGTATATATACCCACCCTTCCCTGCAATTTACATGCTTTGCACGCTGGTGAGCTTAGACAATGCTGATGCAGTGAATACTCAGGACATTTCTTTTTCTTTGTTCTGTGCAGGTCAGCGGAGCAATCGAAAGCTCAGAGACCAAAAGTATGGCATCAGGATTCTCACAAGCACGACCATTATATCACTTCACACATGCAGACACTCTTTGCACACCAATTCAACAATGGAGAGTTGTACAGGCAACTGCAACCGTGAAACAAAACATACAGAAATTTAGAGGCAACTAAAGTTAAAACCAAAAACAATTTACATCATACACCACATCATGAAACTTTATTTTCTGTTTCTGGATTAATCAGACTGGCTGGCCTGGCTAACAACAGCTATGTTAACTAAGGCTATACTCAAATAGCAAGAGATTTGCAAAATTAAACAATTATGATTTTGACTTTTAAGTGTTTTGACTATTATGTCAAACTCAATTTAGTTTTTTTTGTATTAAAGGAGAAGCTATCTTGTTTATAGCAACATGAGAAAAGTAAAAACATAACACACCCTGCCAACATGTGTGCATTTCTGGCATGTGTCAATCACAAGGTCAAATGTTGCAGTTATGCAAGAGAAAACTTCTTTTATCTAAAGTATGAGCGGTGTTTTTGCTTGTGCAGGATGTCATCTGAGGCATCAACACTACAAACCAGAATGGAATTTTACAAGTGTTGTGGGAATGTGGGGCTCCACTCTACAAAAAAAAACATCTTCACACCTACACAGTCTCAAACCTTCATATTTGTTGTTGGACCTGAAGTAATTCGGAATGAGACGTTGACAGAAAAAAAACACCATCAGGATCTCACAAGGGCTGTCTGCGCGTAATAGGTGCTGTGAAAGACATGACAGTGAATCTGACACACACACACACACACACACACACACACACACACACACACACACACACACACACACACACACACACACACACACACACACACACACACACACACACACACACTCACCTGGGAATGCCTTGAAAAAAACGTGTGGTTCATCCGTGGACAGACAGTGGCAGTGATGAGTCATTGCGGCCTTCTGGGAACCTGCAGGGTGAAATATGGTGTGTTGTCTTAGTATTTTGATTATCAGATCCAGACACAAACAATGGCATTTGACTTTATTTTTAGAAAACTTGTTTGTTCTGCTTTCATTTGTGGTTCTTAAGTATTTCATTCTGAGAAGCAGATTCCACAAATATACTGTACTGAACACAATATTTTCACTTTGCTTTTGATGCCAACAAAGATGCCAAATGTTCTGTGCAAGCATTTGGCAGGTGTCTGAGGCAGGGGCATATTTGAATTCAGCATCCTGTTGCACCAACTGTGAGTAAGTTCAGCCTAGCTATGAAGTGAATCTTTACTAAGTTGGTGATTTGTGCTTTACTAAAATAAAAGCGGTTGCACCACGGAGATAAGTGACAACATAACTTTATGAGTAAACAGTTGAAATATCTAAAAGTAATAAATACATGGTTGAAATGCTTAGCTAAATGTAATAGATAGTTTGCTGAATGTAATGGATGAATAGTTGAAACGTTCAGCCGGTCCAAGTGGAAGTAGTATGAATGCAAAGTTGACCAAAGCAACCTAAACATTGACAGTTCAATTGAATGAAAACATCATTGTAACAGCATCCTTTATTTTATTTCATTTAACAATAAGCATCCTGTACAGTAGTAACATCCAGTTTATAATCCATCCATTTAACACATTTGGAATGACGGTGTGGAGGTACAGGCAAGAAAAGGCTGGGAACCACCGACCCAGACAACACTTTGTGACATATTTATTTTAATCCCCAGTGAAAAAATGTCTTTATTTTGGTCTAATGTCAATGTGTCCAACAGGTTTTCAGTAATGAAACATGTCATTCATCCAGCATAAGTACATCATACATGGCTGTCACGTTTATTAAACTGTAAACATGCTTTGTTCCACAGTGATGTGGTTCATTCATTTACTCAGGTGTGTTGAAGGCACCACAATGCTACGCTATCGCACAGTAAGTGCTTTTGAATAGGAACTTGTTCATTGTCACATATGATGGAGAGCCGAGGAGGCCTTGGCATTTGAAAAGGCCATATTTGAGGGCCTCCTCTGTGAGTGTTTACCTTCAAGGACAAATGAAGCCATTGAGTCCCTGTGAGCTGTGAATGAGCTCCTTCTGTACACACTGGCTTTTTTAAATGCACATCAAAACAACCTCAGCAAACCCAGGGACGAATTCCTCAGGTGTTTAATGTGAGGGCAAATAGGCAACCACTTCAATAAAATACCTCTTGGATGGAATTGCATAAGTCAGAAAAGCAAGCACTGGCCAGCCCGGGGTGAAACTCAGGGAACACCAACGGTTGAAGGTTTACCTGAAATTTTAAAGCAGGCTACTATGTAAAGAGAGAGGGATTTATTTTGTTGACAGGTTTACAGCGGATATACATGCAAATGGTATGTGCTGGTACAAAAACTTGATTGAGGGAATGCTGAGGCTGTCATTTCAATAGATACTGAGATGTTGATAAGCGTCACCATCTCAAAGACATATTCATTCATCGAATCTTTGTGAAATATGTAGATGACGAAGAAGAAAAACTTATGCCACATGTATATTTTTACATGCTGTCTTTTTAAGGTTGAATAGACAATAACAAGTTGAGAACTGCGAAGGCCATCCTATTTTAATTATATTGTACCAAAGCTCCCCCGCCCCATCTCCCTCCTCTTTCCGCAACCCCTTCCCTTCACAAACACACATCACGGCATCACATTACACGCTAACATCCCTGCGCCATGTAATTATACAATTGGCAGAAAACATTTATTTTTAGGGTCAGTAAATGTTTGACTTCTGCTTGTGTGTACGAGGCTGAGAGAACAGGCAGGGGTATTTCACTATAAAATGTTTAACAACTCAAGCTTCATTGTCTAGTTTGAGGATTTTATGAACGTGTAGGCGTTTACTTGAGTTGAAAGCGTTTCCAGTTCCAGCACCTTCCAAGAAAAGGGAAGCACTATGTTCTCACTATAACAGGTGTAACTAGTTAAAGCTAATTTGGTTACTGAAGAGTGGATGGAATCTCAAGGTAACACTGCTGAATTTAAGTGCATTAATTAGGGATTCAATTGACATAATTAATCTGATTAACTGATCTGTAGAGGAACAAGGTACAATGTCTGATTGCAGTGGCCTGTAACATACATGAACATGAAGACTTGTACAAAAGAAACAACTAAAGCAATGATATATCATGATGCCAAGTCAGCTTTCTTCAGCTTTTTTTGGTCAGAAATGTGTTGCAATATTGGTTGCTTGTTCCCTACTATGTTCCACTGTTGTACAGAAGATGATGAAAATAGTTAAGTGTTTGATTGTGTCATGAAATAATAAAAAATGACCCAAAACAGCACCACCAATTTTTTTAAATTTAAATAGCAATTTATTGGGAGCATTCTTCTTCCATTTAAATGAAGTACGGGCCAAAGTTTTGAATGCCAGAACTCTCTGAGGCAGGATAATGAATCTGTGAGTCATTGGGATTGGTTGACAGCTCTATCAAAGGAAAAAGTAAAATCACCGGACCTTTAACTTTTGTATGAGTAATTCTCAAATATTTTTGACGTGAGTGTGGTTAGGGTTAGGGTACAATCCTAATATTCCTCTTCTCTCCTATAACATACATTGTTTTTCAGTGCTACAACAACTAAGGAAAGCAAGGTCAATATTATTTTTTAACGTAAAGACAACAGAATATGCACACTTTTTCTCTTTTTCAGTGACCCAAAGTATTTTATATTTGTATTTATTATAAGGATCCACATTAGCTGAGCCTAGAAGACCAGCTAGTCTCCCTGGGGTCCAAAACAACAAAAGTGACCAAAAGTAAAAACACAAGTATACAGCTCCCTCCCCGTGCTTCAAGCCCTTACAGGATACGTCTGGTGATATTCTGTGTTTTCCTTAATGTCAACAAAAAGACTAAAAAGAGTAAAAGCTACATAAATTCATCCCACTAGTATTTTCTGTGTAGCTAAAGCCTGATACAGATTATTCATCTGTGACATAGAGCATTATTGTAAAAGTATTACAAACACATTTTTTTGGGTGTAATTTTTGGGTTGAACAGAAAAATGGATGTTCTTGTTAATGGGTAAAATATTTTACAATTTCCACTTCTGCTTGGTGAATGTGATTGACATACAGAAATATTCTACAAGTCTGCATCCAATGCTTATTGCAGAACATCATCATTAATAAGAGAGACAGTTACTCTACTCATCACCATTGCTGGTAGCAAAAAGAACAAGACTGCACATGGTTCGTGCTGTTAATAATTACTCATCATTAGTTCATCAAAGAGGTATTTTAATGTGAAATGAATAGAAAGAAAAGAATACAAAGGGATAATTGCTACTGCTGCTATATGCTGTGACTTGTCTGTCTAACGTCTTGCTGTCCATCACATCTCGTGAGGGGAGACATGTATTTGCGGCTCTGCTCGCTTTGCAAATCTCTGTTCGAGGTTGGATCAGGCATGACCATGGTGCCAGTGTTAGGTAATTAGCACATGTTTCATTTGTGTGGTTCATGTGACCTGCAGGGCTGCAGTCAGTCTACACCTTTTGTTTTCCAATCTGCACGATCACCCAAAGCCAACTGTTTGCAAAAGTCAAGGCCTTATCTTGGGTTTAGAATAAATTAATTTGCTACAGAAGTTATTGAATCTGGTAAAATGCCAGTTTGTAATCTAATCTAAAGCAGGAGAAGATTAAATTCATGCCAAGGAGTTTTATAACCCAGCAGAGAAATGATCCACAGGTATCCTTATGTGGTTTTAATTCAGTTGTTATAGGTATCCGGTTGTCAGAGACATTTATTGGAACTGATTCAAGTTATATTTTCCAAGATTTATCTCCACCAATTTAAATTAAAAAAAGATTAATGAGAAATATAGTCAAACATTATATTATTCTGTCAGCCAGGGACATAAGTGACCAACTAAAAAAAAAAAAAAAAATGGGAAGGAGAAACTTGATACCTCAGACAGATTTCTTTTTTAAATTATCCAAAATTCCATCTTGGCCAAATTCTGTTATCTCGGGTGAAGTGCAGTGGAGTTTGATGGGGGACTACAGACGGCACACCCGTGGTTGCGGTTATCATGACTCATACTACAAAAATTGAGCTGCCATCAGAATATTCTAGGGATACAGATGAGTTTCTACAATATTTTTTTCCATCGCCTAGCAACTCCATTGCCCTGCTCATGTGTTTTGACCCGAAAGTGTCAGAAAACCCGGTAGTATTTTTGAATGACCGTGCTTCCCTCCCTCAGAGACAAAAAAGCTGGAAAAAAGATCAGATGAAGCAAAAATTGTTGTTTTGTGTCATCTAAGGCATTTTTGCCCAGAGGCTACGAACTACAGCCAGCTAGTTTTGCATGTTTTCAACCCTCCCATAGAGGGTGGGACTGTAACTACCTGATGTGAGTTAAGTGTCAGCCATCTTGAAGCTAAGCTAACAGGCTATTGCTCGGTGGAGAAAGCTGATTAATTAATTCATACTTTAGTAGGCTAACCACGATTGCGTAAGGTAGTTTTGAAGATGATATAGCAGAAGGGGATTTTGAAGATCTAGTGTGCAAATCCGATGCTTGTGGCTACCTGTACGAGCTGCAATATAGAGGCGGCCAGAGCAGCTGCAGGAGAATGTAAAATGTTTATCTGGCAAAGACTTTTTCAGTAGCAACCTTGCAATTATGTGCATTCAACCTACCACACATGTACCACCGGGATACTGGTAAAGATCGGAGAATATGCAGGAAACTTTATTACAGACGAAATACTCAACACACTACGCGCTATTCCTGCTACAGTAACCAGCACCTCAGCCTGCTATGGTCCCCCAGTGGCTAGAAATGACGATAGCAAAGTAAGTGCAATCTGGGAGTTGTTGTCTTTCATCCACATGAGCCAAAAATACATTTTCTGGTTTTCTTTGAAGGCACCAACTTCTAAAACAATTTCACATTTCTACTACATAAATGACCCAATTTAAATACATAGTCATCTTTCCAGCGATGAAATATCCCTTTAAAAATATATAGACAGTAGATGGTTTGGGACAGGCCTTTCTTTTTTTCTGATAGATTTTTTTATATATACAGTGTATATATTAAGAAAAAGTGACAAACAATTACAAACAATACACGGAATTGACACGGGTTGAGGTTGCCCCCTATGTACTAAGGCTCAGTCCTTCTTGCAGTGGCCCTTTGCTGCATGTCCCCCCTTTCTCTCCCCCGTCCTATCTATCTTTAAAAAAAAGGGGGGTACTTTAAAAAATATCTCTAAATAGACATAAAGAGATGCATGCTGGGTAACTAGGACTACAGTTGAAAATTAACCGACTGGCTAACATTATCCTAATCAAATACATAAATCCTAAATCCTATGAGAAATTACCCTTAACACCTCTCATGCACCTGTTTGATTAGCAGGTTTAATTGATCACTATTGCATCCTTGCTGTTTCATGTGACACCAGTTCTCTTTCTGGACTGTTGATTCCTTCATGCAACCGAGACCATCAGACAGAAATGTCTGGCTTTTCCTCTTTCAAGGTTAAAGTTGCCTGATGGCTTTGGAAAAACTTGCTTGAGGAGCTCCATCTTTTTCATACAGTATCATAACGCTTTTCTACTAAACTTTGTCTCTAACTTTCTTTATCTTTATCTGTTTTATTGTTTGTAGGAGTTTCTTTACATCCTCTTGAGCACTGAACGTTGAATCCAGTAAACCAGTTTGAATGTTGAGTTTAATCACATCTCATCAAAGGAAGCTGCTGCTGGAGGAGTCAACTTAAAGCGAGCTCTTCCTCTTTTTGAGTTGAGCAGGATGTTAATCAGCCTCAGACAAGAAATCACTGGCATGTGCCAAGAAATCCTCATTGGAAATCCCATCTAAGGAAGAAAGTTACACATTGTGTTGTTCCAGTAAAGTTGTTTATACACAATAAGCATGAGTTCATTCAGTAGTCACAGTGTTTTCTTGAATGCATGATCTAACCTGTGCTGGTTAACAAAGATTCTCATCATTTGTGAAATCAAAATTACTACCTGAAAAACACCTCTGTTTCATATTGCCTGAATGTTTTTCTCACAATAGAAATGAGATTTACTTCTATTGTCATTCTTGATTAGTTTGGAGACAGAGGGACCTCAGGGCTATGGATTCATTACCTGCACTAAGTGTTTAGTGTTGATGGGAGAAGGAGGGGGGGTTACCCTAACCGAGATGCTATCAGATGACGGAATATTTACCTCCATTGGTGTTTTGTGTAATTAAAGAGTTGGCCTTTACGAAATGCTGTGACCACTAATCACTTCTACTTCTTCTACTACTATTGTCCCCGGTGGCCTTTCATGATCCCAGGGATCCACGTCTCCTTTAGTTTAGAAAACATACAAACACATTGTGACACGTGAACACATTTGTCATTTAAATATAAAACTTAAATGTCAAGGAAATTTCGCTACTGCTAATTACAAGATGTATCAGGCATCTTACTCTAACGTGTTTCAAATAATGACTTTGAAATATGACACTGCCGCACAAAATCTGCCGCCTGCAGGAATGCCGGGCCTAAAGGAAACCACTGAGAAGCCTTGAATGTGTTAAGTTGGACAGATTATCTACAACACATCTCCAGGGCTGCTTAAAAAGTCTGCAATTATAGGTTGTCACAAAGAAAGAGATGATGAGTTAAGCTGGGCTGCTGGAAAGGCACGGGCTAATTTAAAGGTTACAATTTACATCAAACATTGTTCTACCGCTTCATTCTTTGCAATCCATAACTTAGGAATCCTCTTTGGGTTTTTCTTTTCCTCAGTGAGGTTTTATAAACAATGTAGTGCATAGTGCAAAACAATAGGGCTTCAGGATGAAGCCCTCTAGCTTCTAATGATGTAAACAGATAATGATCATGATGGCAAACAAATATGTGTCTGTGTTACCTTGTTTTTGTCAGAAATAGAAAATGTATTTGTAATTGCAAGACAAAGGATTTTTGTCTTTGACATCTTTCACACAGAACACAGAATAATACGCAGCCTGCACATAGCGGTAAAAACAAACAAAGTACACATACAGTAGTTAATCTCAAGTATTCACATGTCAGAATATAGTATGTCAACTTTTCTTTAACTTAATTGGGTAATCCGGATACAACAACTGTCATGGGAATCAAACAAAGATAGGACTTTCACTCAAGAGACCAGGGTTTGTGTCCCATGTAAAACCAAAAGTCAATTGTTATTTTGAAGCTAACTGGGTTTTACAGACCTTAGTTATCTGTAACGTCTCGTTATGTTACGTTACGTCCTCATTTTAGTAGTTTTACGCAACTCAGTTTAAGCCAATCACTGATGTTTTACTAACCCTTAGTATTTTTGTTGCCTAAACTGCACAAATTCTATTTCACGTTTCAAACTGTTAATTGACATCACATGATTACGGTCACATAAATAAACCGCCACCGTGGGGAAGTTAATAGAATTGTTGCATGTAATATTTTAGGAGTCTTTGAAAATTTACCTAAAATGTTTGTAGGTATGAGGAATTTATTGGACAATATTTAAATTGAATATAATTGAATGTTATTATTGGACTACTTTTTCCTCCATTGTCGGATTGGATTAGCAACATAATACCTTCAAGAAGCTGCTCATTGAGAAGCTTACACTATCAACAAACATGACTATGTAATGCTGGGGACAACAATATCTGGGACAGCAATGAATTTTGTATTTCTCAATATGATATCACAACAGCAAGTCATGAAATGTAATTTCCTCCGGGTGTTGGCAGGTTTGTGGGAGATTAAAGGTTCTTCCGATGTGCTTCCTCTCCCTCTGAAGAAGCACCCTTGCTCCCCTTCTAATTTGCCTCCTCTTGCCATTTGCTTCATGAACAGATTAAAGCCTTTGAAGTTGTGAAGCTCTCTTGCAAATAATATAAATGTGTGTGTGTTAGTGTATGTGCGTGCATGCGGATGCACCAGCTCTGGTGTGGTAATACAAAATATAAGAGTTCAACAAAAGGTTTCCTGCCGTCCTCATTCCCATGTAACACAATGCAGGTGAACAATAGAAGAAGGCTCAGTCCCCTTCATTATCCACGAGATTCACTATGAGCTTCAGTTACATGAGATGAGCACACATCCCTCCAGTGACTTCACTGAAGAGCTAACCTCGCGTTTATCTGAGTGACCGTCAGTATAAAGTTCCACATGAAGGATTGTGTTTCCAAAGCCTAATGTATATACAGTATGTTTTCTTCTACAACAGTCAATATTTTTTAGAAAAATCCCAGATAATTGAGGAGGTGATCCTTTTTTCACATGCCGGGTTTTGTCATATTTTAACCAAGCTTTAATTTCTAAACTAACCTTAGAGACCACTTTAGAATCACATATATTGCAGAACTGAGTGATCAACACTCGCACTGACATCAGTAGCTCCAATAGCTTTGAATATAAGTTTGTGCAAAGCAAACTGCAAACATCAACCTCAGACTTTTACATAAAAAGAAAGAAACAAATTTCCCAAATTAGCTCCACAGTTTCTTCTCTCCCTCCTCAAAGTCATTCTCTTAGCATCATCTTGCGTGCTGAGAGGGACGCAGGAGCTTGGCTGGTTTAGGCTGCTGACAGACGTAAAACATTCCCTGATCTGATAGCAGCTGAGTCTTTGATTAGCAAAGCAAAACAATGGCTCTGCAACAAGTGCCAGAGAGATATCATAACAAAGAACCACAAAGAGAAAGAGAGTAGATATTGATTTTTGAAGGTTTAATTACAGCATCCTGCAGGAAGAACGTGGAGTCCAAACACAAACACGGTACTTTCTTTTCTCCTGTGCAGCTGAGTGCATTTGAATATGGAATGACTTTTACTCTGTTTCAGTACAGTGAGTTTACATACACGCATTTAAAAGTTTGAGTGTGTCAGTGTGTTTTTATTTGAATATTGATAACATGTAGATGTAATAATACAGAATACAGTATTTCAATCAAGTTAATAAAGTAAAGTTTCGTATTTAATATGACGTGACATGACGTGATATTTCCTTGGCAGAAAGTCTTTGGAATTCTACAGGGAGATTTATAATTGAGGGGTGTCTGCCCTGAGCAGCAGAAAGATAAATCATTATGTTTGTGCACCAGATGTTGAGATATTTTAAGGTGAAATGATGTATTGGAAAAACCTATCCACTTTTTTTTAAGATTAAAGGCTAAAACAAGTTTGTATTAACAGTATCTTGCAGAATGTATACATTTTACATACCCCAGACACTAGATGTTGTTACTGACAGCAGCTTTAAATGTTGCTAAAGAGCAATTCATATATAGTGTTGGAGATCGAAACAACAATTGCATAATCTTTCACTTGTTTTAATTAATTACGTTTAATTAATACGTTTCATTATTGATTGGATTCATTGTTTTCATTTCATTATGTTTTCATTTCATTATTGCATAATTGATGTTACAGTACAAGCATACAATAATTTTGGCAGTTTTGATTTATGTGTTTTATAAAGTATATATATTTTTCATTGTGTGTGTTGTTTTATTTAACATTTACTTTTATTTAATTACATATTCCTGTTCTATTTGGTCACTATTTGAGACTTGTTTGTCACATTCTTCAGTCTTGTTGGGGTCTTTTGGTCAGATGGCTCCATTCAGCAGGTCAACAAGACCTCACAGGAGCTGCTGGCAGCCTGGTGCCCACACAGCCAATTCCCCAGCACTCTGCAAGACAATATTACAAGAAGCCCCTCACAATGCAAGTGCACCCTCACAATGCAGGGTTCACATTAACAATGAGGGGAGACTTAAAGCAGCAATCAATGCAGGACTCCCAATGAGGCAGACTAGGGCTGTGCAGACGTCTAGGCTGGGGATTTAACAGGAGGCCTCGGGCCATCCTACCTGACTGCAGGCAACCTGAGACACAGAGTGGAGGGAGGGGGAGGAGTGGAGACATGAATAACTTGAGAAAAAAAAATACCTGAAAAACTGTTTATAAAAAAATATTTGTGAGACACATTCAGGGGCACAATTTGTTGTTGTCTTTAATGTTTCTGGTCAAACATAAAAATGATCTCAACACATCCAGCAGCTACGATGGGCAGCAGAATATTTGAGAAGGGAGTGCAGTATCATCATTTTTACCTGGATCATGGAGCAACTGTTTTTGAAAGTCAAAGCATCAGTGTTCACTCTCACAATGAGACAATGCTCCATCACACAAGCATACTTGCTAAGAGCCTGCAGCACAACTGAGGGCATGGATGGATTACCAGGCACAGACCAAGGGGCCCTAGGAATCAGGGGGCCCCACTTAAGCCAGAGCCTCTGTTTGAAATGACTGTTATTAACATTTCTCCTTGAAAAATGCAAAGCCTCTAGAGATTGAGTCTTTTATTATTGATTATATGTCAAAAGTGATCATTTTCAGATAGTATTGTTGCATACAGTACAGCTACACAGTGCACACTTGTATGTATATGCATGCCGAAGAGTGAACGCAACACACAACTCATTGCTAAACTGAAGCAGATGTAGATGAGGTTGAACATGCTCACTACAAGGACATTTAGCACAAGATAGCTTAGGAAATGCAATGATCATAAGTATCTGGTGATATCTAATAGTGTAAGAGTATCTGAGTGTGACCTTTGGCTTTATGAAACAGGTATTGCACTTCAAAATATTTAGATTCAGATTAAGATCTTTATTGTTCCTAGGACTGCAACCTCCTGGACAGAGATCGGGCATTACAGCCCTGATTGCTCCAATTACCAATGGAACCACTGGTGCCTTCACTTTCCACATGTTCTCTAGACCCCTTTTTATAAGCCCTGTGGCTAACATCCAATGCAGACTGGGTCCATTCAAGTGTGGGCCTTCGGGAAGACCCTTGATACTTTCTGCCTACCTCGAGTATGAGCGACACTACAAACAGGAGAGTCATACCGGCTAGGACGTCAGCCAGGTCATATTTTCATATAGAAAATCAGTGATCAACTCCAAAAGCCAAAGCACAATTATTCAACCCAGAGAAGCACAATCTATCCATATGCACAGTCATCAATCAATTTAGAAACACTTTGCATGAGAAAACAAAGAAACTAAGCAACACAAAGAAACAATCATGCAAACAGCACAGCACTTCCTTGGCCTTAAATGATCATGTAACTTTTGAATCCAGTGTCAAACTATTCCACCTCAAATTGAAAATAAAAAAGGAAATCTGAACAAATGGGAGGGTGAAAGTGTGCTTGTATGTGTGTGTCTGTTTTCCAGTGTGTGTGTGTGTGTGTGTGTGTGTGTGTGTGTGTGTGTATGCGGGCGTGCGTGCGGGCGTGCGTGCGTGCCTGTGTGTGCGTGCGTGTGTGTATGTGTGTGTGTGTTTGTGACATTCAGCATAAATATTTACCAATCTTTAACCAAATGAGTGTGCTGATGTGGATTTAAAAGCTAACATTACAGAGGATGAAATAATGAGCTTGTGGTTTCAGGGAGCTGGAGGGAAACACGCTTGGACAAATAAGGATGGTGAGTAAATGGGGCCTTTGTTGCGCTCTGTGATATTTCTCGCTCTGCACAAACAGAAAGAAGGTGTCGGAGGTGATTAGGAAAACAAATGTCAAGTTCTTTCACACTGCTATCAGCTCTTTTCAGCTCAATCCTGCACAGGTGCATGGTGTGTGTGTGTATTTAAGTGAGTGTGTGTGGAAGCACGCCCAACTGGAGCTGCTGATAGTCAGGGTTTGACTTGATGTAACCTTCCTCCATCAAATCTTACGCTCTATCTAAAAATAAAGTTTGGCAGAATACCACTAACACTATTGTTTCTCAGCGATCCATTTTTTAGTCACTGCATTTAAAGTACTCTCATTTTTATAAGACAAAAAGCAGGAGATGAAAGGCTTCTTGCAAAGCCAACAAGCTAACAAACAACTGAAGGACGATAAAGGATCCAAAGTATCCTCCACAAGCAGGTGGAGTCAGGAGATGCATAAAGCCTGACATAAAATTCACATGGACTGTTAGGAATTTTATGTTGTTGCCTGTGAGAACATCAAACCCATAACTGGCATTGCCTCCATGACTCCATGCTCCTCTTAAATGGTAAATAATTACAAAGTAAGACAGATGCAGCACAAAAAGCGCTTTGTGAAAGGACAGACAAAACGCAGTCAGTGCTCTTTTACTTCTCTCTCTCTGTCAACACAAGTGAATATTTAGTTTATGATGTGCTCATTAAAATACTTACGGAGTTTCTAGTAACATTTTACAGGGAGGTCGCGTCAAAGAAGTTCCTCTGTAGATCATTTTATTAGTTTTATTGCTGTAAGATGTCAACAAAGCAGGAAAAAACACTCAAATTGTTTGCAGGAGTTGCACTTTGTTGGATTTTTTTCTGTGCTGTGTGTATCTCCAGGAGGCTGTTGATTTTACATGAAAGTTACAACATGTATCTGTATTTTTCCGTTTAAGTTTACTGCAAGTTCATCTTATTATTCAGATTAACATTATTTAGGATTTGTGTACCAGGAAATTGACAATGAAATACAATAAAACTGTTTTTGTAGCATGTTACAAGTCTGCAGTTTTTTTATTGTGGCATAAGATAAGAGGGTGTGGTTGAAGAAGAGACCTGAGCGGACAGGTAAACACACACATGGAATGTAGTAATAGTGTTATAAGCCTGTTTAACACAAAACACACCTACACATGGCTACAAAAACATGTCTTGGAATGATTTATAGGTATTACCCAAGCACAGGTCTCAAATAGAAACCTTGCTGTCGTACAAAAACGGTGTACATAACAAACATATAGTTTTAACATTAGTCACTTTGAGAATTTTAAACTGAAGCAATTAAATTCGACCACTTGACACTGATGAATCAGCTTCAACTTATCAATAGAAATTAAGATAAGTCTGGGGAAAAGAAATCTGGCTGTAACGCTTATGTCAACGCCCAATGCTTTGCAAACAGTTTTGACATCCTTTGAACTCTGCATTTACCTTGAACGATAGCAGGGGTTTTATCAGTTGCAAGAGAAGAGCGAAGAAAAGCTTGCTGATTTCCTTGAAAAGAGGAGAAGAAAACAAGGTTTTGATATGCAGGTGGAATTTTATGTCTGCTTTTCATTTGGATTTGTTACACCCAATCAGATCCCAACATGTACTGTACTAAACATTCCACCCGGAATTTTGTGAGCATTTCTAAGGCCAAAGCAAATCTTAGTCTTTCATTTAATAATTTGGCTTAATGTTCATTGGCTGAGCCAGCGTTAGCATGCCGCAGCATGAGACTCAACAATGGAAAGAAAGCAAAACAGCAATGGTGGCTAAAATTTGGAGAGACACCACAGTTCAGTCAAAACCAGTGGGAAGAACTGTAGATTAGATGTAGATTAAAACTATTAAGTGAAATTAAAATAATTAAAATCTGCTGCATAGTTGCTGTAAGCATTGGTTGTTTGTTGAATCTTTTTTGTAAGTATCCATCATTTCCATAATCTTTTCTTCATGGCTCAAGTGTGAATAAAAGCAGTCACATTCTAATATTTTTGTGTACAGGATGTTAACCAATCACAATATACAATACAATGAAGCTGAAACTTGATCTAAATTATATCTTAAATATCTAAATTGATCATTTAGATAGTTTTGAAGCAACCTGAGCTACTTATGTAAAAAATAAAATAAATCAAAAGTTTTTTAAATGGCTGGAAACTGGTCTAAGGCTGAATTTGGAGAAGTACCTAGACAAAAAAGACATCACTTGTTGCATTAAACTATCTTTCACTATCCAATTTCCTGCATGTCCAAACCCAGCAGTTTCAGTAGTTCCATGTCTAAAAGGGGCTTATCTTTATGCCTTTTTCTGCTTCCATTTCCTCCTTTTCTCCATCTCTTTACATCTTCATGGCTCTCTCTCACTCTCTCTCTCTCTCTCTGTGTCCGTGTATCTCTTCCATAATAGAGTTGTCATGTCAAGTCTGTCGTCACCTCTGGGGTCAGGCCTGGGGCAATGTGTTGTCTCCAGGTGAGAGAAGAATCCTCCTCGTACTCATGTTTATCACTCCAGTGCTGAGGAGCTGCTGAGTGAGGTCAGTGTAAACCGGGATTACCCTTCCCACTTTCTGGTTGACCAGAGGGTCAGGGGGCACTCGCATGCCTCTCACTCAGCACACTTGTTTTAACTTCTTTTGTCCCGAGGAGCATCTGAAATATTTCAATCATTTAAAGAGCTTTTCTTTGCAGAGAGGTTGGCCTGTGTCGTCGGGGAAAAGAGCTTGTTGGTTCATTCTTGCGGGAGCAGGTATAACAGGAGATGTTGGGGGTGTCATTGCTGAGATTGGAGGAATTCCTTGATCATTTATTCCCAAATTACTAAAATATAAACAAAATTGTTTCAAAAAGTGTCATTAGGTTTCCTATTATCATGTCTAATTTATTTAAAGTTTTAATGTCAATAAGCATAGCTGCAAAATCATGTACTTAAAAATATGTTCTCTCTTTGTGCTGTTGACTTGTATGACCATAACTTTACACTTTGTGCTAGCATCGCTGTGTTTGTGGTTTGTCCCAGCTGTGTTGTTGGTCATTGAATAAAGGCAAGGTGTCTTTTCATTTCATTATATTCTTAGAAAGAAGTCCATATATTAATATTTTCTGCCAGAGGTACCTGCATGGGTTGCATTTAAATTAATTCCCACAAAATGTATTCGATCTGATTCATTCAAACTTGATTTTTGTTACATAATTTTTTTGATTTTAGTGACAGTCCTTACATTTTACTTGTTGAATTTGTCCCATTACTCACATTGTAATTAGCCATGCAATTAGCAAATACGATCTGGGCACCAAAGGTCCACCATGAGACTTTCTATGAAGTGTCCTGAACTTGGTCTGAGGACACTCCAGAGCTCCCTGCGGGCACTGTGACCTCCCAGGCGGTGTTTGCTTTCCGGCACAGCACGAACATGTTTTCACTGTCGATCCTGGGCTCTTAAAAGGCTCTAATTAGAGGGCATCCTTAGGCAGAGTGCAGCTATCAGTCAGTCATTTTATGTTTATGGCCATTTTTTCTGTTGCTATAAAATCCTGTTGCTGATGTGGTGTATAGCTGACTTAAGGAGCCAGAGGCAGAGATAAAACACCTATATTGTCTCCATATCAGCACTCAGGTTAACGCTGTCTCTATCAGGCTGTAACCCTTGGCCGGGCATCGACACATGGCTTTGACAGTCGCCCACGCATGTTTCCAAAGCAAAGAAATGTGTGTATGTGTGCACTTATGTAGAAGTATGTTGTGTTGAAAACATCTTACTCTGGCATTCTTCAGAGGTAAAAAAGGGCAGCACACATCACAGCAGATCCCATCATGAAGAACCAAAGCAGTCTTTAGTGACACGCAAGATGCAGATTTGAAGAAAAAGACAAAGACAGACAATCAGTTGTCTTTGAGTGTGCATGCAAAAAACGCTGATAGGAATACTTTACAAAAGCTCAAGTCAAACAGATAGACTACTTAAGGCATGAGAAAAGATCAACAGTCCAGGTCCCATCCAGCAAGCATGCAATGAGTCATGGAAGTTTGGGCAAAGACTGTTGTCTGGTGTGACTCACAACCACTGACACATGGGTATCCAGAACACGTGGATGGGCACACAACAGGCAAGTCTGGGCAAATGGCTCCATCCAGTCTGACAACCATTTACACCTAGATAAATCCTCTGATCTATTTCACACCGAACCATCCAGTACACCCAACTGTAAGAGTGTAAACACACGTGAATCGCATACGCTTTGGTTTCATTGCACGATTGTTTTTGTTTGTTTTCTTGCTCTACTCTGTGTCCGGATTGGTCCATCTGAGTCTACCTGCCACAGATCCTGCTCCTCTACCTGCTCACATGGCCATATACACTTGTGATTAACAGCCCAGTGCAAACAGCAACAACCCTGCTGTGAGTCACTGAGTCAACACACAAGTTGTCTTTTTGTTCCTGGCTCTAGACAGTTCCCATCACACTGTCCAATTCTGCCTTCACTAGCTTAGAAATAGCAGGTGTTAGTGCATATATATATATATATATATATATATATATATATATATATATATATATATATATATATATATATATATATATATATGAGTAAAACACACACACACACACACAGACACACACACACCTGTCCCCGTGGCAGTTTTACTTTGCAAATCCTGTCTTCCTTTTCGAACAGGATTGAAAGATTAATATTTCACATTGAACAAAGAAGCCAGCATCTTCTCCAAGCTGATATAAACCTTATGCAATACACAGTGCTGTATATTTATTCACTGTTTTCCAGGATGTGGAGTATACACATACCTATCTGTGATATGTGACTTCTTTTAGTTGAGGTATTTGTAAGCGTACTCTAAGGCTGGGTTGGTTGGTTGGTTGGTTGGTTGGTTGGTTGGTTGATTGGTTGGTTAGTTGGTTGGTTGGTTGGTTGGTTGGTTGGTTGGTTGGTTGGTTGGTTCAGGGTGCTTCCACAAAGTGAAGCAGGGCAAGCTTTCTTCTTTAACATGACATAAGATGGGGTCCATGCCAAACGATGAATGACTCTAGAACATTCATGACTCCTGGTTGAAGCTCTTTGTTGTATCAGGTGTGCCCATACAGCTGGTAATTCATTTGGTGGAATGTGGCAACTCCTGCTTATGCCTTCAGGGAAATAAAGAGATAAACCCTCAAAGTTTTTTAGTACTACGGCAGACATACTTCTGAGTTTTCAACAAGACCAAATCTGTTTAGTTAGTTAGTGTGGGGAAATTATTTTTTTGTCTTTAGTGTAAATTCTCAGCTTGTTTCAAAAATGTTTCTGAATCAAATGACTTGCAATTAATAATATAATAAACATAATAATAACTTTATTTGTATGGCAAATGACTACAAGTGCATTTTAAACAAATATCATCATTTATTAAAGATTTTAATATAATTCTCTGCCTCAGAGTGCCTGACACTTTTTCATTTTCTGTGATTTCTGTAAAGTTTTTCAAATTCAAAAGCAGCTTAAGTTTCTCTGGACTACCCACTGTGTTTGTTGTTTCGTGCTCTGGCCAATGTGTGAACCATTTTTAAGCCACAACCTGCAAAATTCTTCCCAGTTTCCCAATTTCTGATAAATGATTAACCATTAACCATCCATTTCAGCTGCTCCATGTCAAAGCCATGCTGGAAATAAAGTATCTAGCGCCAAGAAGCTGTTGTAGTTAAGTTATGAAATTTATGAGACTGATAAAGGGAAATCCTAATCAAAAACACATGTCATACTACAAATGAACTGAAGTAAACCAGCTGCCAGCGGCAGCTGCAATGAGAACTTGTTATCCAAAAGAATCTGACAGGTTGACTAGAAATGTTTCACGATCATTTTCACTTTTCGGCCCTTATAACCCTAATGTACTGTACATTTGTCATCTGTACTTTCCACACAGAATCCACCCTGCTGTGACCTCTCTCTGTGGTCACTCGGGGTCTGAGGATGAAGACGAGGCCCCCGGGGTCCTGATGTGGCGCTATACCGTGGACACCACTGCTCAGAGGTCTCTAGTAGAGAATTGGATTTGTTTTTTCTTTCCTTTTTTTCTTTTTTTTTTCTCCAGGGTCGCGTAAACACCAGCTCTAGACCGTATGGGGATCAAAGTGCTCATTAAAGAAGCCCACAACCCTGAGAAATGGCAGACCAAATAGCAGCCCATGGTGGCGGGCAAAAACTAAATTTGGAACAAGGGCATGCATTCATTTCCCAGGAATGGGGTGTCTTAGGCAATTGCCATTGAGCAACAACAGTGTTTTAAACTGTAGTTTTTAAAGCTACAGTAACAAATGGCGGATTTTTGTAAACAGAAGACAAGTTGTTCTAGATATAGATTGACAAACACTCATCGCACATACTCACTAACGCATGATTTGGATGTTGTGTTAATGTTTAAATCATTGCATGTCTGACTATTTTGAACTTTGACTGACCCCAAAAAGAAATACGTCACATGCTTTGGAGATACTGTAAATATGCCGACACATCACAAAGATCAGGCAGAGTATTTAGGTTGTATTTTGTTCCGATATAAATGTCACTAAACTAGTATTACAAAAAAGAAATTGAAAGTTGTATTATTAAGAACTGGTGTAAAAAAGCATCTCATACATGACCAACAAGTCCATAAACAGGCAACCAATCTCCATTTAAACAAATAAATAAATAACATACACTTATATGTAAAGAAAATGTGTATTACATCTCATTTTCATTCCGCGGAGGTGTCATAGCTTCTGTTCATTTAACGGTTTCCTCCAGCTGGGCAGAAATAGTAGAAATGCAGTGTTTGTGTATGTAACAGAAACACACTGAGGCATCTGTTGTAAGCAGGGGGCATACAGGAGTGTGATTCACAGTTGACCACTGATTCAATTCAATGTTGTTGTTTTTTCTTTTAAAGGTTATGAGCAGAATCAAACAGCCTTTTCTATCGACTGCAAGATAAAGAAAAACACCTTTGATGTTGGTTCTGAGTAAAAGCAAAAACACAAGAGCACAATTACATCTTAAAGTCCAATCAGAGAAATGTTAACATTTGTGCAAGGGACAATAGGTTTTCCAGTTCCGAATGTAAATCAAACGGCCTTGTCTAAACAGAGGGAATGAAACAATCTGGAATCATCTGTTGATTCAGATTTCTATTTGAGTCGTTGTGATTATGGCTTTTCCACCATTGCTCTGTAATTATAGGCCTGCTCTCCTCAGCAGTAAGGTTCACATTACAAGTGTGGTTATCAGCATGTGTGCGAGAGCGAGTGAGAACGTGTAAGAGTGAGTGTATGTGATGGGCAGCGAGGGACTTACAACACAGCCTGTGCCTGTGGTTGACCTGTTACTCTTAACGTACACTGTGGAGGTTTAATCATCAGAAATAATGCCTCTGGTGAGGCAGTGTGCTACATGAGGGTGCTGATGACAGGCGTATCTTATAAATATATATATATATATATATATATATATATATATATATATATATATATACATACATATACATACACACACACACACACTACCGTTCAAAAGTTTGGGGTCACCCAAACAATTTTGTGTTTTCCTGAAAAGTCACACTTATTCACCACCATACATTGTGAAATGAATAGAAAATAGAGTCAAGACATTGACAAGGTTAGAAATAATGATTTGTATTTGAAATAAGATTTTTTTTACATCAAACTTTGCTTTTGTCAAAGAATCCTCCATTTGCAGCAATTACAGCATTGCAGACCTTTGGCATTCTAGCTGTTAATATGTTGAGGTAATCTGGAGAAATTGCACCCCACGCTTCCAGAAGCAGCTCCCACAAGTTGGATTGGTTGGATGGGCACTTCTTGCGTACCATACGGTCAAGCTGCTCCCACAACAGCTCAATGGGGTTCAGATCTGGTGACTGCGCTGGCCACTCCATTACCGATAGAATAACAGCTGCCTGCTTCTGCTCTAAATAGTTCTTGCACAATTTGGAGGTGTGTTTAGGGTCATTGTCCTGTTGTAGGATGAAATTGGTTCCAATCAAGCGCTGTCCACTGGGTATGGCATGGCGTTGCAAAATGGAGTGATAGCCTTCCTTATTCAGAATCCCTTTTACCCTGTACAAATCTCCCACCTTACCAGCACCAAAGCAACCCCAGACCATCATATTACCTCCACCATGCTTAACAGATGGCGTCAGGCATTCTTCCAGCATCTTTTCATTTGTTCTGCGTCTCACAAACGTTCTTCTTTGTGATCCAAACACCTCAAACTTGGATTCATCCGTCCACAACACTTTTTTCCGGTCTTCCTCTGTCCAATGTCTGTGTTCTTTTGCCCATCTTAATCTTTTTCTTTTATTGGCCAGTCTCAGATAGATGGCTTTTTCTTTGCCACTCTGCCCTGAAGCCCAGAATCCTGCAGCCGCCTATTCACTGTACATGTTGACACTGGTGTTTTGCGGGTACTATTTAATGAAGATGCCAGTTGGGGACCTGTGAGGCGTCTTTTTCTCAAAATAGAGACTCTAATGTACTTATCTTCTTGCTCAGTTGTGCAACGCGGCCTCCCACTTCTTTTTCTACTCTGGTTAGAGCCTGTTTGTGCTGTCCTCTGAAGGGAGTAGTACACACCGTTGTAGGAAATCTTCAATTTCTTACCAATGTCTCGCATGGAATAGCCTTCATTTCTAAGGACAAGAATAGACTGTCAAGTTTCAGATGAAAGTTCTCTTTTTCTGGCCATTTTGAGCGTTTAATTGACCCCACAAATGTGATGCTCCAGAAACTCAATCTGCTCAAAGGAAGGTCAGTTTTGTAGCTTCTGTAACAACCTAAACTGTTTTCAGATGTGTGAACATGATTGCACAAGGGTTTTCTAATCATCAATTAGCCTTCTGAGCCAATGAGCAAACACATTGTACCATTAGAACACTGGAGTGATAGTTGCTGGAAATGGGCCTCTATACACCTATGTACATATTGCACCAAAAACCAGACATTTGCAGCTAGAATAGTCATTTACCACATTAGCAATGTATAGAGTGTATTTCTTCAAAGTTAAGACTAGTTTAAAGTTATCTTCATTGAAAAGTACAGTGCTTTTCCTTCAAAAATAAGGACATTTCAATGTGACCCCAAACTTTTGAACGGAAGTGTGTATATATATATATATATATATATATACTTATATCTTGTAGGGGTGACCCCAAATACTTGACTATTGAGTCTAAAGAGCCTTATTCAACTACCAATCTTACAGTTGAATTGTTGGAAAATGTGGTCATGAAACATCATTCCATTTGGCTTATATGAGGGTGATGAATGTCAAAAGTACATTTTCGGGATGATTTCCTGGACTCCCGCATGTGGTTCACACCTAAGACGTCCCTCACACCCAAGATGTCCCTCACCTTCTGCTTGTGTGTGTGCCGTTCTCAAAATCCACTTGTTTCTGGGAAACAACAGCAAACTTTGAGCTAGCAAGCTACACGCTGAAAATGGCCTATTTTGAAGAAACTTTGGATCGTTCAACAAGGCAGGCCTGCAACGTTCTTTCGGGTAATGTTTGTACAGATTCACAAAGAATATGTTTACAGCATTTACTATCCAACTGGGACTTTTGGGATTGATTGGAGAGGACTGCTTTGGAGGAAGTAAACAATGGTAAGAGCAAATTATGTTTAACCATGTATCTAGCAATTTTAAATCGCTCACATTACTGTATTGTGTGAACAGTTAAATTTAAGTCAATATTGTATGTGGCGTGCAAAATAAGTTCCTTCCTGAGACCATTTTGCAGAGCTAACGTTGCTGTGTCTGGTCAATTTTAGGCACTGAAAATAGCTATGGTAAATACTTTACTCAGGGTCTACTGATGTTCAATTTTGAGGTTTGTTTACTTTTGTATATTTATTCAATCCTGTTTTTTCCAATATGTTTTTTTTCTATAGTAAATTTGAATGAATGAAGTTAGAAAAACTATCCATTTACCACCCAATCTAATATTCCGCCAGCACATCATAGCCATCACAGTGTAACAAGATGATGAAGAAAAAGAATCATGTATTTGTCAAATTTAAAATGCAGGATTTTTTACTTATAAAGGAGTATGTTACATAGTAGTATTTCAAATTTTTGCATAAATCAAGGACCTGGACACATCTTCCACCACTGATGTTTGATTTCTGTAAATGCCGCCAAAAAAAATGAAGGATTAGGCAAAACGTTATTTCCTGTGTCAAACGGGAGGACTTTTGAGGAGAAACGCAGGCTTACAGCTTTTAGGTGAAACCACATTTTTAACTGTGGAATTTGGATTCTCCAGAGAAGTCATCAGTCAAATGGAGAACAGGACTGAGTTGCAGTTTCTTTAAGCTCAAGAGACAGCGCCAACAGTCCCAGTTTTTAAGTGTAGATAGAGATATTCCCTGATGAAGCTTAGACAGGCCTAACCCCGAATGATGAATTAGGCTATTCACCTCTCCCAAATTCACACAGACCTCTGTGTGTTTTGTCACATGAAAACACAAGGTTGCCTCTTGTACCCCAGGCCCAAGTATGTAAAAACAGAGGAAATAGCTGAAAGAAAAGGTGTCATTTTTCTTCGGTTGAAAGAGTGTGTGTGTGTGTGTGTGTGTGTGTGTGTGTGTGTGTGTGTGTGTGTGTGTGTGTGACTTAGAGAGCGTGAGTGAGAAAAAGTGAGAGCGCCTGCATTCGTGAGAAGCACATGGAGGGAAAGTGAGAGCGCGAAGGCAGAAAGAGAAACCAGCCTCTAATTCGCTGATCTCAGCTGATTACATTTTCCCGTCCAGACGGTAGACATTCCTCCAACCTGTGGCCACAACCATCGGGCCCCTCGTTTTTAACTCTGGAGCAGAGTCCCATTAGAGTTAAACAACCCTGAGTCTATGCAGGACACAGAAACAGGTGGGCTTGAGGGGTGAGACTAGTCACTGAAACCCTATTAGAGGTTGACGTAGAGAAAACCAAAACATTCGACAGAGGAGGATTCAGAATTCACGGATTGTCGATCTGTTTTACGCCACATTTTCTCACAAACATCAAAAAGTTGAAAAAAAGATCCCTGGCTGTGAAAAACACAGCATATGTGCCACTCTCATCTGATCTGTTTGCTCCAAATACAGCCTTGGAATGTGATCTGCCTGAGTTGATCAGAGTAAATCTGTCATTCCCACTGGGAGTAAACCACTTCACATCTCAGAATCTGATGTCAGCCCCAGCTGGTAACACTAAGAAGACATGACATAGCAGAAATGTCATGTGTTGTTACTATTCAGATATAGTAAACAGAAAAGTACCAACACAAACATTGTAAAAAAAATACCCTGTTACAATTAAGTTTTGCAATTATAATCCTACTTAAGTAAAAGTGCTTGTTTTTTTTTCTTCTTCTGAGAAGTTTAAAAGGGAAATCTTTCTTTAGTAGAACTGCTAAAGGCTCCATCAGAACTGCAGCTCAGAAACTCCTACCCACACACCTTTCCAATTTCGGGATGGGGGGCTCTTTTTTGACCATTTCTGTAAATTTTAAAAACTTCAATCTGACATTCACACCCATTTCATGCAGTTAAGAAAGGAGAAAAGGTTTTAACTATTTGTTACGTTTCATGTGAATAACCGAGTGCCACACTATGGATATTTGCCTGTTCTCGGAGAGATTGAATATACTGTATGTATGTATGAAAATGTGCACCATCATTTCAACAATAGCATATCTTTCCCCTCTCTCAGATGCCAGGCTTTTCACCCTGTACTTTAAGTGTGGCCACTCCGATCAGTTATATACACAGTTATGACATCCAACAAGATGGGACTACACATTGTACGCACTAATTCTACTATAACAACTTATAGACATCTGAAACTTGACAAGGGACTACAAGTGAATGCTCTTTTAGAAGGTAAACCCAGTTGTTTATTTTAAATGTGTTGTATACACTTATTATGTGTTTTTTTGTAAATTATTTCTTTTTCTTTTTTTGGGGCATGTTAGCCTTTTTAACAGACAGGATAGCTGTAGACAGGAAATAGGGAGAGAGAGGGGGAAGACATGCAGCAAATGTCCGCAGGTCGGATTCAAACCCTGAGCCGCTGCGTCGAGGACTGCATATGGGTGCCCGCTCTACCATGTGAGCTAACCAGGCGCCCACAAAATCTTAATCTGAAAAGTAACCAGTAACTATATCTTTCAAATAAATGTAGTGGAGTAAAAAGTCAAATATTTCCCTCTGAAGTGTAGTGGAGTACAAATATAAGGTAGCATAAAGTGAAAATTCTCAAGTAAGGTACAAGTATCACAACACTGTTCTTGAGTAAATGTACTTAGTTACTTTCCACCACTGCTTTACACCTGCGAACACATAAATACAGTCAAAACACACACCTCGGCCCATCGAATGGATCAGTTTTTCCGCCATGAAGGCCACAATGGTCAGGGAATCACTAGCAGTGTTTCAACAAGCTCCCCGCTCCCCTCCCTTTCTCTGCTCCTCAGCAGGCCACACGTTTACTATCAACAGGAAACATCTTTCACCGTAAAGGAAGTGTTACTCTCTAATTGGCCTGATGTGATTCAATGACCAGCTTGCTCTCAACCAATGGGAGAGGGGTTATTTTAAGAGGAGGTATAAAATGGAACAAAGGCCCTTCCAAAAAGCTAAGACGGCACAGCATTCTCACACTGAATACATGATGTGCTCGCAGCTCAACTTCTGCAAAGTTGTTAAGACATTCATAGACGCATTACTAAGCACATCTGGTTTCATTGTTGTTTCATGAATCCCATAGCACATCATGAAACCACAGTCTAAGCAAAAGAAAATGGGGGGAAACCCAGAGTGCAAAATAACTGACCTCATGATTCTCCAGTCTTGGTGTATGTGTTCCTCCTCGCACATTTTATGAACATAGAAAAATTATCCATGTATCCAGTAGCCTGTAATATATCAAATCGTAAATCATACAGGAGCTAACAAGCATATAAAGGTGAAAGGAAGGTTTTTTTTTTAACTTTTGGAGCTATGCCTCATGACGGAGCAGTTACCCCCTCAGCTGCTGCTAATGCCATAGTCTCATTTTTAGTCCGCACATTCCTAAAGGTGATTGTTCTTGCCAACTTTGACATTTTTTTGTTTCGATGGACTGTGAGAGAGGCATGAGAACAGAGCCAAAAATATCATTACACAGAGGGTGACATTAGGGGAGTGCGGCCTGGCGACGGGGAGCTATGACGGAGTTCCCTGATTAGTGAGTTACCACGCAGAGACAAAGGGCCTCTGAAATCACAGGAAACAGGACAATCAAAGACCCGGCGCACATTCCAAGAAAAGCAGCGCACCACAGAAACACAACATGATCCAGGACGTTGCTGCATCTGATGAAAGCTTTGGCTAAACAAGTGCAGTGAATTATTAGTCAAGAATGATGCCAAGGATTGAGCAAATAGTTGAAATCCTAAATTATTAAAACTCACACAATTTGATTGTGTGATTTTAAATTGCTGTTACTCACATGTTCCTGCAAGCCATATTTGGATAAGAACTGACCCTAATCTGTCTTTGAATTTTTACTGAGGTATTTTTCTCATACATTCACAGATGCAGAACTCCCAAACCCTTAAAACTGTGGGGTCCCCCACCTCCCAAAGAACACAACCAGGCCCACAAAGCTGCCTATGATCCATTAGATCTCAGCCTAGAAATAACTGTCTCCTTCCCTTTTTCCAAAATGGCAGCTCTGTTTCTGCAGCATTGGTTTGCTGGATTAGAACAATTCCCCACCAGCCCATAATTTGAGGGATTCTCATAGCATGCCACACCCTGCCATATATTTCCATTATAACCCTATTTTGTCCTCTGATGAGGATATTTCAGGATGAAGGAGGACATATTTTCCAGTTTTTGGTGAAGGACACAACAGTTGTGGGGGGCTTCTTTGGGTTACAGCCAACACGGGTCAGCTTCTAGCTGCTAAATGTCTCAGATTTCTCCTCAATTGTTCAGTAGCAGGTAACAACAGGGTTGGGTTGAAAACCCTCGATGTGGGCGCACAAATTCTAGGTCAAGTGGAGATGAAGGGGATCTATTTTCAGCAAAACGTGCTGTTTATCTCTGTGTGTAAAACTGGTGGGGAACCTCTTCCCCCACAAGTCAGGCCCACTTCTCTAATTTGTGGCGCATGTGGCTACCTATGTGACGCGGTTGCTAGATTAACTGTTTTCTCTTTCTCTTTTGTTAGATCTTTTTTGTGTGTGATATAAATAACTACCAAATTGATGAGCATTGATGAGTACTTGATACTGAGTTTGCACTTGATGAAGAATCTCCTGAGTATTTCCACAAAATAAAAGCATGATATTTAGCAAATCCCTCATCTGAGCATCAAATCAAATGCAGAGTACGGATCAAGCTGTGAGTCCTTTTCTGTATGTACAGGTCAACTGCGCATCAGTCAGGTATTGGCGACGTAATAGGGCGAGGGTGAAAAATGCCAGATCAGTAAAAATCATACACAGTTGACATCAGATTAGGGCTGGCAATCCCCTTGGCTCACTCAGAGACACACACATTATATACACAACTGGTGTAAATGTGTTCCTGTTAATCCTTGATTTGAAAGACAACATTTGACGTGGGCCTCAGCGTAGGCAAAAATGTGGTATCTCCATTGTGAGCCTGTGTGAAGTCCATGCTGCTAAGCTTATTGTAGTCAAAGCACAAAGGAGAGATGTAGAGATTGAGAAAAAAACACAGCTCTCACATGTTACTGTTCAGCTGAGCAGGAAGGTTGAAGAATGATGCCAGAATAGTGAGTGATGCATTGGTTTCCTGATAGTGTTAAAGACAAAGAAGCTTCAACACATAAAGGGACAACACAAAAGGGATGCTCATCTTGTTCCATTTCAACATCCCTCCATAGACACAACCACCATACATACACATGAAGCTATGTGGGCACACATATTTGCATAACTGCACGTGCATGAAAACAGGTACAAATGTTATTGGTGGTTTCTTGCCAGGAATTCAAGATAGTATTTGAAGCATAAAAAAGGTGCACCACATCCAGTTGAGAGTAACTGTGATTGTTTTTTGATTTGCAAACATGCAAGCCACTTCAGTTTGCATTAACCCACAACACACTAACGCTTGCGCTTACACACACGAAACACACACTTCAGGAAATTATGGCCAAACTGTGAGAAGATTCACTGTTCAAAAAACAGGAAGTGGTTACCAGCTGCATTAAACCAGAGTACACCTCTGTAATACTAACCCTCAAAATACACTGACAGCCTGCAATATCTGTATGCTTTAAAACTCTCAACCAAAATTCAGAAAACTGTTCTACCACCTCCGCTGATTAAATTTTAATTTGCCATTCTTTTTACTAGAGATGCATGTTCAAACAAGAACATTATTCAAGAATTCTCATTTTTGCTAAAATGCAGTTCCTCAAAGAAGCAGCCAGACAGACAGAAGCTGTACTCACTCACATGCATGTGGGCCTTTGGCAAAGGACATTTCTAGCCTTTTAACAAAAGAATGTCATAATTGCATAATATGCCAAGCAGGTAGATTAGCAAAGGCTTGTTCTTCTGCACTGTGTCTTTGCCTTAGGTTAAACAGAGCAGCTGCATTTGAGAATGTCACCCAGAGCTGCGGGGCTCCTCTTCCAAATGAGCACACATGCATTTATGGATCAAGTGTGGTTATCCACTCGGCCTGCTGCAGGTTGAAGTACATAACCTTTTGTGCTGCAGAGAAGCGCCTAGGCATGTTGACTATTGCGAGGGCTTAAATAGGAACAAAAGAAGAAGGGATTAATTTGAGCCAGGAGTCATTCACTGAGCAGTTAGTGTCAGAGGCTCAAACGATAACACAGGCAACAGGTCCTGTGACGAGCCTGTGTGAAAACTGGTTCTGACAGTTGAGCTGAGCTGCAAACAGGATGGGCCTGATAAGTGCTTAGGAGAGAGCTCTGCTGAGTTTTATGTGGTCAGTCAAGGTTGAGAGGGTGGGGACCTCAAGCTCTTCATAGGTCATGGACTCAGATGGGCCCAGGGACCCCTCAGAGATGCAGCCACTTTGACCTCTGACCCTTAAAGTAGCCTGTAACTCAGATTTTAAGGAGTGAGAGTTGCTCTCTGTCGGCTTTTCCTGCTTTGTCACAGTACAAGCCGTTGCTAAGCACTGGGTGTGCATGTGTTTGTGTGTAGGCAGTGTACTTATTGTTCACTGTGACAGCACAAGATGATCACATATTTTAAAATTGATCAGTTGACAGAATAAGAGACACTGCGGTACAGTTACGTCAACAGTTGTTCCATGTAGTAATAACCTCAGTCATTCACAAATAGACCTGATCCTGCCTTGACATATTATAAAAAATATGCATTGACACGCATGGTAATTATATTGTTCTATAGTTATTATCATTCTGATGACAGATACCATGTCATCTTCTTTGTTTTCAGCTATGCTATTAGTTTAGTCTTCACTCCTCTGCTTCGCAGCTATGATAAGAACCAGCCCCCGTCTATTTTCACCCCACAAAAAAGCCCATAAATTACAGTCCGATTAATGGTGGGCCCCATTCAGGAAGTGAGGGAAGAGGCACAGATGATACAGGAGATACAGGTTTTTAAAGAGCAGCGGGGAGGAGGGGGAGTTTGAAATTAACCAGTCAGGTGAGGCCCCTGAGCCATTAAAGTAGGTTAATTATACCTTGGTTGAAGTGTTAAATAGACCAGTAACCTGCGCTTTGGTGAAATTTATTGAAGCCAGGTGTAGTAAATAAATCAATTAGGTATGCGGCTTCACAAGTAATTTGACTCACTTCGCTCTTTGTGGGAGTTTTGAAAGCTGTCTTTGACTTTATATTAGGCACTGTGTGCATTTTCAGTTCTGCTACATTAGTAAAACACTACTTATTTAAAATAGATGAAAACGTTCCAACTGTAAACGACTTTGTAAAAACTTAAAATCAGGTTTCATCAGTGGATTGCTCATAGCCACAAAAGAAACTGCTGAAAGTCGGAGAGGAAACCGACATGCGGCTCAGCAAACCACTCTCTCCATTGAGGTAGCACACTTCACACATGATGAACTGAATATTTTGCATCAGTGTGGATTCGCTCTGTGCATCGTGGACCCACCTGGTTAGCTGACAAAACCACACTATAAACACCAATTCCTGTCAGCAGGCTAAGAGTGAAAGAGGGACACATCAAATTATGAATGCTGCGCGTGCCAAATGGTCGGTACACACCGGATCTCGTTTGTTTGTCAACCACAGGTTGTTATCTTCTCTACTGCTTTGCAACCAAACCCAAAATCTAAATTACTCAGCTGTAGATACACCCTTGACACCTGAACACTCCCTTTAACTGTTCTAACTGTTAAAAGTAGAAAACAACATTAATTTAGCACTTGTTCCACCCAGAAATGACCTTATCATCTATATTTTTCTCAATGAAACTCACATTGTGGCCATCATTAAATAAGAATCTTTATTAATCAAACAATCATATAGCTTCCATATTACACTGTGTGAGCCAACAGTAAGTGGTACTAAGTATACTGCACTAGATACCATCCGTAAGTCCTTTGTCACCCCTCACCCACCTGTAAAACGGGTGTTTTATGGCAGTTTAACTCAGGGTTAATGTCCACCTTTCAGATAGCATCTGTAATATGCTGAGGAACCTGTTGGACCCTGTATTGGCTGAGTGAGTGCTGGATAGCTTGCAGGCAAACTCGCGATGCCTCTGGCCTTTGACCTGGCGGAAAGCACCTGTGTGAATTTGAGTTTTTGTAATTATTCTTGCAAAAACCTGCCATGTTAGATATTTTGGAAAGACCCTTTTGACAACTTTCATTTCAACATTTAATAGATGATATATTTAACATCAGTTTCTATTAAAAAGGCATTCCAGCAATTTAGTGACCCATTATGTCAGGGTATTCACAAGAGACAGATAAAAAAAGATTGAAGTAACAGAGGCAGAGATATCCTCATGCACTAAAAACACTGGATCCCATAATGCAGCCTGATTTCATTAGATCCCTCTGTGCCTTCTAAATGCCCTATTCTTTCAAACCCATAACTTCCAGTTTAACCCTCTAGGTCACACTCATCTTGGAGAATCCAAAGATCAATCACACACTGGCCTTGTGGGTGGCTTAGAGGAAAGAGATGGCTTAACTGTGGTCTTTGACAGTAGAATCAATTTGATCACATTTTTAATCTAGTGTCTCAAAATTCAGGCTCTCTATGTTGGTCAAGCAGTGTGATGAAGGCCTTAACTGTTACGTTAGCTGCAAAATGGGAAACTCCTACTTTTGAAGCCATATTGCTCTAGCCTTGCTGTAAACAGTTGTTCATGTGTACAATCAAGGGAATGAAAAGAAATATTAAAGCTCAATAGTCATATGATATCTGACCCATCTGAGACCTCAGCACTGAGGTTAGTCATATAGTAGTGCTGTAGGTTTCTCACACTCTCCATCAAGCGGAGAGTAGTACTGTGGGTTTGTCACAATGATAAACACATCCCAAACTTTTGACCCCTGTACTTCAGCTGATGACCTGTCACTGCCTCCCACTGGATTTCATAACCTCCACTCACTATGCAGTTCCATTTATTTCACCATCACATTGTAACTCATACTCACTCATTTCCCAAACAACTGACCAATAAGCTCCTAACAGTTTAGGCTAAAATGGCGTCAAGTGTGTTTTCAGTGTCATACATTTAGAAAAACACAACGCCATTCACGAGTACCGGATCAATATTCACTCTTTGAAAGAGTGTGGTTCTGTGAAAACAGACGAGTGCACTCAAGGAATCGTAACCAGGTGTAGCGGAGGAAATACCTGCAGCATTCCTTGCTGGAGGAATGTTTTTATTAGCCTTTTTACAAATGTTGCCATTTCGAGGTGTGTACACTATAAAGTGCACTGCAGACTGGATCACTCCATCAAGCGGAGCGTGGCTTCAATGGGGAACCTGTGTCGAGGCCGGGGATATGCTATTTGAACAGCTGGCACAGTTTAGTTAGGCATGTTCAAATGTGCACAGGTCTGAGGCTGTCATACCACACTGAGGAAAAAAACACAGGCCTCCCCAATCTTTCAGCAGGATATGGACTCCACTTTATACAGTGTCATCATATTGAAAGTGTTAATCCAAAAGTTTAGTTAAGATGCTGACATTAGATGTGTCAGAAATCAGTGCAAACTGAACAGAAAAGGCAAAATGCTTTTTAAATCAGTGAAAGTCTGTCCACATTATGCAGTCAAAAACACTCAATGTAGCTCAAAGACTAAAAATGGGGGACACAGGCCTCTGCTAAAATTCCTGTTTTTATGTAGGCTACACTTTATGATTAAACACACACAATATTTTGTATTAATCAGTGAGCTTTACAGATTGTGGTAGCCGGATATTGTCAGCATTGGACAGACCCAGGCTAGTTGTTAGCCCCTGTTTCCAATCTTTGTGCCAAGCAAAGCTAATCATTTCCAGGCTACAACTTTTAGCATTCAAAACATAACAGTGGTGTCAATCTAAACTCTCGCTAAGAAAGCAAATGAGAGTAGCCCAAAATGTATTCCTTTAAGGTTAGGAGGAAGCATTACAAAAACCTTCAATAGTAAAATAACTTGTACTTTATAACGTACACTGAGTCTGGCCAGCGCTTTGAATTGTCATGTGTCCAAAGGCCGCTCAAAAATTGTTTCAGTCTTTTCAGAGTGGCCCACTTCAAACCCCCTGAGAGCCTGCCAAATTTTTATTTATCAAATTAAAAGCACCTTTCTTAGCACTTTGGAGAGAAGAAAAACAACATTTTCACAGCCAGTGAAGCCATGTGTGTGTGGTATGAAGAGTGAGACCAGTATGATTCCTGGTGTTAACAGCTAATAAATTGGGGCCCATCCCCCCAGTGCTCTACTGGCTCAATTATATCCACATGTAGCCATTATTCCTGCCATGTTAGCCAGAGTTGGCTGCATATTTTTAAAAGGTGGGTTTCCATAACACTTGCTGAAAGCTACATTGGTTGTCGAGACACATGTTGGGGTTTTGTGGAAGCCAGACGCTGGCTGTTTAAATGCAGAGGTGCTGTGAAATGCAGCAGGGGCCAGTATGGACGCTTTGTTTTAAAAACCTCAGTGTGCAGAGACAATAAACAGGATAAACTCGCAAACAAGATTTTTTTTCTCCACAGTTTTTTTCTCAGGTATTTTAACACTTTTGTTTACTACTTTATGTTTCCTATAATATACCTGACAAACACTCAGTGGCTTGTTTATTAGTACACTTAGCTAGAACTAACGCAGTCCATTACAACGGCCACACATCCTTTATGTTGAACCTGTTTTAGAGAGGTGTGGATGCAACTTAATGCTCGTTATGTTGTTTGTGGCGCCGTTGAACTGAATGGGAAGTGTTTCTTATATTTGGACTACCCTCATTGATATGAATAGGGATGGAAAAAAACATGATTAAACCACCTCTCAGTATTAGATTTAGCCGTATTTGAGACTTCTACAGCCATTATCATGAAGATAGAAGTGGATATAATGAATTTCAATGATATTTTTCTTTTGCTTTGATAAATACATTGTTCTCCATGAAAAGCCTCTAAAATCAATTATAAGCTATAAAAAGAATACTTGAAATATTGTAGTTATGTTAGTCTAAGTGGTAAACAATAGGAAGGAGCTGAATTAATCTCCTTGTATCCTCAAGTATCAACTGGTTGACATTTGCATCTTAACAAACAGGCAGTGTCATGCAACACATTATTCAAATAAATGCAGTGCAATTAACTCTTGGCTACTGTTAGCTCTGTTTGATGACAGTTATCTTTAACAGTGAAACTCAACTGTTCTTTAGTTACGCTAATTCATTAAAGAAACCTTGTTGAATGCTCCCCATCAGGTACAAATGTGTCTTCAGGACTGTCTGCCCCATCCATGTGCTGTTTTTTTTAAACAAATGTTTGAGGGTTTCTGAAATTGGAGCAGGACTAGAGCCAGCTCTTTGAATGTCATGCCCTTGGCGCGTGCCAACCTTTTCTGCTTAACATTTCTCTCCCCCCTCGTCCTCCCTCCCCAGTTGTTTTTCCAACAGGGGGGATAAAGAGCCTCAATGCTATCATTCTTTGATTCTGTTTGAATCTGGCCGCGTGTGAGCAGGAAAAAGAGCCAAACGTGCTTCCTGACTGGTCTGAGGGGAAACTCTGTAATAAGCAAGGGGTGGGCGGTTAAAAATAACTGGGGTATATAAGCCCGGAGCAGGATCCCACTCACTCTCAAACTCTCACTGACTATGGCTCTGTTAGGACGTCCCGTGCAGGTCGGGCACTAACTCTCACACTTACAGACTGTTTTTCCATAGATGTGAATAGAGTATGCCACATAAGGCAAAGACGATGTGTCCAAATGCTAACTAATGCAACACTTGACACAGACATGATGCATGCCTGTATACGTGTCACTGATTGAACAGACCAATAACTTGTATGTACCAACATGAGGTTTCATCATGGAAAATATGAGAAATACATCTTATGACAAGCCATATAACCCACCTTCTGTGCTGTCTTTTGGAAGCAAATGTACGTCACAGGTGTGCAGTTTGTATTCTGTCCAAAATTTTATATTTTAGGAGAATGTAAGTTCTCCTGAAGGATTGGACTCAAGTGGGGCATGGATATTTCTTGTTGAAATGTTGAAGTGAAAGGATGAGGTGGAAGCACATTAATGTGTAAGTTACGCTTTTGTACATTTTCTTTTGTTTTGCTTTATTTATAGAAAAGCCACTTTGTATTTTGGTTGAGTCCACTTGTTTCTGTGTTTGGGTGGAGTGGGCTTGGGAAGTTCTGTTTGTAAATAGTTTTTTTTTTCTAATTTACAGAACTGATGTTGCAAGTCAAAATAAAAAATTAAATCTTAAAATAATCTTGGATAAAAACAGATAAGGAATGCCTAAAATTCTCAAATTTACTGTCAGTTGTCTGTACTGTATGGTCAAGTGCGTTAAGAAAACAGAATGTTTTAAAGAATTAGTCTTGCTGTCACTGCTGCAGGAATGTCTTTGTGCCTCGTTAAGAACTTGACAACTTGTTGAGAACTTGGTAACTGCCTAGATAACTCAGCCGCACTAATAGCACAAGAATTTCAATGGGGATATGACATTGCGGGTTGCCCAATGGTAAAAGTGACATTGTGTAAATGTCAATTCAGTGAAAAAGATTTTCACAGGCGTCCGTGGAAATGTTCATCAATAATCCACGCTTGTTTTTATACAATGATGTCAGAGGTTCCTCTTCTGCAGAGAAAGTCAGACATGCAGCTCACATGGGAATGCAGGTTGGGAGACAGTGTTTGGTCTAATGGGCACTCGGTCAAGAATCTGAGAAGGACAGTCCCTCCCAGCTCCAAGGTGTTTGTCCTATGATTGACCGCTGTGAAATTCCCTACAGGCAGCAATTAAGCACCACTTCTTTATGAATTTCTTACAAATCTCTTTAACTAAAACCTCCACTGAGAAATGTTTTATGTGTGCCGCTGCAGTCAAAAGAGTATCCCACTCATCGTATGTGAGGCCCTGTTCCCTAGCCCAATTTGCCCAAATTAAATTCTCTTGTCGAGAACGTATACTTCTCCACAGGAAGTGACGGATCAGAATGAAATACAAACCTGTCTCCTAAACACCATGCCAATTAGTGAGCACTCCTTTCAGGGAAACACCAGATTTGTCAACTGCAGCTTCTTTTTTTTGTCTTTCTCATCCCTTTTGCTGCATGTCACAGAGCAGAGCAAGCTGTGTGCATTTCCACACATTATCAGTCTACTCAAGCACAAATATTTCATTTCTGTCTGGCTGACATTTTAATCCACCAGGTGCAGAGTTGTCTAGTAAAGTCTTAAAGTTCTGTTGCAAATTTCCTGTTAACCTGTTCTGGCTGCGTCATGAGTATGAGTGAGAGAGTGTGTGAACGTGGCTGAAAATGTGACAAGCTTCAATTGTGGTGTGGGTTTTGGTCAGGATATCCAGCTCCATGTTTGGTCTGTAATGTTTTAAGTAAAAGTTATTTAATAGTACAATAATAAAAGTATGATACGGGGTATTTATTTATGTAATTTCCAAATATAGGTTACAGGAACAAATTTAACTTTCTCGTCTTTCAAAAGAGATTGCCTAAACATGAAATCAGCAGATGTGGCTCAGTTGGTACTGTAGCAGGGGATGATGCAGTAGTTCTACATTTTGGGAAACAGGCTTATTTGCTTTCATACTAACTACAGCTTTTAAAGTTACTGCGCCCTTCCAGCACATACCAGTAAAGCACCCATAAAACCATAAATTGCCACTGTTACACTTTTTGTTTGTTTGTTTTTTTGTATAGATTAAACAAACAAAATACATGTTAATTAGTGAGCTTTCGAGGTGCTGGTAGGTGGATTTTGTTATGTTTAGACATAGCCAGGCAAGCTTTTCCCCCTCTGTCTCCAGTCTTTATGCTAAGCTAACTGTCTTCTGGCTGTGGCTTCCTATTGAACACAAAGGTATGAGAATAGTATCGATCTTCATATCAAACTCTCAGCAATAAAAGCAAATAAGAGTAATTCCCAAACATTTCAAACTATTTCCTTAAGCAAGGCGTTGAACCTCAAAATAAAATGCAAATTCCCTTGGACAAAAGCTTAAAATCAATCTCAAATCAGTGAGGTCCCTACTACAGCCACTGATGTTGAACAGGTTTTTTTATGTAAGTAAATTATGTGATATGACTATAACCAAGAGGTCAGCAGAGAATGAAGTTCCTTAAATTCAAACGCATCATTACAAAACATTAAAGGTAGCTGAGGAAAAGGGGAAGTGAGAGTGAGAGCACTCTCACTGGTAGCAGAGCAGAGGAGTCCTGCTGCACAGAGCAAGGTCAGAGTCAGCGGTCAGGGGTTCAGACTCCGCTGCCACTAAAAACATACTTCCTCTCCGGCCTTACTGGACTCCACGTGACGCACTTTCCACTGAACACACAAGCAAAGATCATGGATCAGGATGTGGACACCTCACAGCTGCACTGACAGAGTTTATGGTGAACATGACAGCTTGATGAGAGGTAAAGTGTCTGTCATGTGATGCTGAGCTCAGTAGTTCTGTGTTTGCTCAGATCATCATCACACTGAGTACTTTTACCTTTTTTTGTACTGCACCTGTTGCAGAGAGGGGAAGCTTCCCCTCTCTGGGGTTTTGGATGAAATGATGTGTGTAGTTACATACAGCACATTGTAGTGAAAATAAGTTAATTTATTCAAGTACCATAAGTACAATTCTCATGTACTTACACTTTAAGTACTTTTATTTCATACCACTTTATACTTAGACTGCGCGAAGCAGTAATTATTTTACATTTTAGACTACTTGCTACAAGACAGATTAAGATAAAACATATTAAGTTAATTAAACTATTTCGACAGTATTATGCAGTAAAAAACAGAGAAAGGGCTGCTTTCAGGGGACTGCATCACTAATAGTAATAAAAAAAGTATTAGCTAAAAGGGTCATTCTGCCTGCATTATAAGTAATTTAACTTTTAATACTAACTACATTTAGTTGATAACACTTACTTTAACTCAAGTAAAAATTGTAATACTCTTTTTAATTAAGTATTACTCTGTATTGCTACTTTTATTTAAAAGTGCCTACATACTTCTTCCACCTCTGCTGATGATTGAAGGATTTAATAAAACGTGTAGATCTATATGTGAATGGTCTCTTTATTTCTAATTTAAAATATGTATTTTATTTGGGATTGTATGCACACAATGTTTAAAATCTAAGTTCATGTGAGTGATTTTACATCAAAAAACAATCCGTTCAAAAATGATACAAAGTGCAGAGTTAAAGTTGGCCTAATGACCTCTGGAGCCACAGGGTTCCTGCTGAGAAAACAATCTGGTTGTCTTCGCGTCAGAACACTGAACAGAAACAGCAACAAGCAGGACAGAGTTGTGATGCAAATTTGGACTCCAATCGACACCGAAGCCCCCTCGTCCGTCATTAACAGCTGAAAGGGACGTTACCTCAAATCATGTTTACATCACGAGTGTGTCAGCGCGTTAAAAAGCTGTGAAAACCGTTTCAGACGACCCTGGCGCCTGTTTGGACAAGCCTGCTGTGAGAGGACAAAACCATCTCTATTAATGATAATGAGCCGAGAGCGAGACGCGCCAAACAGGTGGAGGCAGCTGCACATACAAACTAGTTTGAAAGTTTGAAGGTGCAGAATGTAGAATTGGTAAACTATTGTCATTCAATGGACAGAAAAAAAAGGAATACAAGAAAGAAAGAAAGACATACATGTTTTTTTAAGCCTGAAATTAAATTATACAATCACAAGGAATACTTAACCAAAATTGTCGAATCCAATATATTTTTGGATGTTTTGGGACATTTGTGTGTACTGTGTTTCAAGTTCTATTAGATGCCTGTGCCATGATCCCCAAAGCTTGTTATTAGAATATATATCTTAGTTTTGTGTCTTTCATGAGTTTTATCCTACTACTCTGAACGTAATTATATTTTTTATTAATGTTCATCAAAAAAGCCATATCTCGTTTTTTGTTATGGTGATAAGCTGAAGCCCTGACAGCCTTATATTAATTTTCTGATGCAGACTGGCCTCCAGCGGTTTCTGTAATTAGGATTGCTCTCTTCAGCATATTACGTAAGTATCCATGGTTGCTATTGCTATTGCTTGTGTGTTTGCAATTTGCCTGCAACTTTTTTCCGACTCCAGCCACCCATTTTTCAGGTGGGTGGGTCTTTATCTGCGTCAGCCTGTGGGGGAGGTCCTACACTTTATAGGCTCCTCTGCGCTGCCTTGCCTGTCATACAGAGCACTGAGCCCAGTTGCCTGCACGAGCCGCTTTATAAAGAGCTAAATTTACCAAACTTTACGTTGTTTCCTGAGCTCTCACAATTGGCCAGGCGTACTCGGGCTAGAGAGTTATAAGGTTTGGAGGACCTCCTTCCACTTTTAAACTTGTTCATGTCTTTAGAGCGCAGCTGTGGAGAGCGACAGTGAAATAGACGCACGGACTCTGGTGCGGCTGCCGCAACACTCAACACGAATTTGACAAGAAATAGTTATTATTTCACCAAACAATGGCCTTATCTGGAGTGATGCTACCGTCATTTTCTACCTTCTCAAACCAAAGAGAAAAAACCTGGGAAAACGTAAGTTAAAAACGATCTGTGGATATGTTTGAGTTGGATTAGGTAGCCAATGTGTCACTTTGTTTTACCTGTTTTAATTATAATTGAACGACACATATCTTAAAAAGCAGTTTGAACTCATTTATTTGCTTGCTTTGGGAAAACAAAAAACTTATTTCCTTATTTGAAGAAAAAGAAGCTCAATATTAGGAAGGATTACGTGTCCAGGTGGACATCACCTGCAATTTCACATAAACATCGTATTTATCATATCTAATAATATATTTTTTATTCTTATAGAGGTGGAAAGGAGATGTGGACAAACTAGTCTCCACCAGCTGCTCCATGCTCGAAATGGTACACAGCCTTGACAATCACAGCAAAAGGGACGACGAGGATCTGAGCAATTATTTGGATCTGGATTTTATTCTCGCCAACACGACTGGCTCAGACAGCACAGCGGAATTTGTGGGCACAACTGACCCCAGCATGTACACAACTGGAAACTCCGTGCCACCCTATCCAGCAGACGACCACCGCTCCCCACCACCCCCGTACGGCGCCAGCCTCATGACAGAGTTGCTCCGCTCCGAAGGAACCAACAACTATGGCATTACGCGCAACCCCTGCGTCCAGGGGAGATTTTATGTAAACACGGCAAATTTTCCCCGCCAGGAGATCAAAGTGGAGCCACCCATGGACGGCTACGGCCCCGTTATGGGCATGGTGCCCCAAAGCTGCAGCAAAATCAAGCAAGAAGGGAACGTTTCGTGCATGATGTCCTTCGAGCAGCCCCGAGTGGCCATCTCCCCGCGGGCAGCCAGCAACATGACCCCGCCTCTCAGTCCCGATGAGCAGGGAGCTTCGGACTGCCAGGCACAGATGTGCCAGCCTATGAACTTCTCACACAAGTATCACACACCCGCGGCTTTCCCGCACCACCCTCAGGCTCCCCAGATGCAGATGCCCTACCACGCTCCGCATACTGCCTTTGGCATGTACGATGAAGGTCTGAGCCTGCAGCCAGGCGCACAGAGGGTGATACTCACACCGCCCTCCTCTCCTCTCGAGCTGCTGGAGTCCAAACCCAAGAGAGGACGGCGCACATGGCCGCGGAAGCGCACAGCGACGCACACCTGCAGCTACGCTGGCTGCGGAAAAACCTACACCAAGAGCTCACACCTGAAGGCACATCTCCGAACTCACACCGGTAAGTTTGAGCCCATATCCATCATGATAAATATAACATCTGATAACAACGCGATTACGCTCATACATACATAGCTCAAAGCCATGGTTCCCTTTTTTGCACAGACTAATAATCCACCATTTCTTTGTCCACGCAGGTGAGAAGCCGTATCACTGCAACTGGGAAGGCTGTGGATGGAAATTCGCTCGCTCCGATGAGCTGACTCGTCATTTCCGCAAACACACCGGACACAGGCCATTCCAATGCCACCTGTGTGAACGCGCCTTTTCCAGGTCTGACCACCTGGCACTTCACATGAAGAGACACATGTGAAGGAGCCCACATAAGGACTTGGGGTTCACGGAGGGGGTTATGTTATTTTTATTGTGATTCAACTGATGTATTTTTTATTTAAATTGTTCACATGACCAAAGTCTTTTTTTATATATAATATTGAATTAAAAAGTTTGTTATTATTTTCTAATAACGTAGCTGGTACTACTTTGGTTCAATAAAAAGCTTTGGAAAAGCTTTGTTTGCTTTAGAGCAGGCAGACCAAGAAGGGGCTGGCCCTGTATATACTACTCTTCTTTGACAGAACTGGAACGCTGTGTTTGACACAAAAGTGCCTTTCTATGACTGTGCTACTGTAAAACTCTTAGTGACAGAACGATATGGCCAAAAAATAGACCATGTTCTTATTGACAGGGGTGACATGTAAGAGACAACGTTTTATTTAAACTGCCTCAATGTCTGAATGGCCTAAACTGCTTTATTTTAGTCTTTTTTCTTCTCGGAGTTGATGTTGTCTCCTCTTGTGTGAAACTCTTGGATCCAACCCCTCTGTTCACTATAAGGGCTTGATGTCCTGTGCATTATTTTTCACTTAGATTTATATAAATATGTACATGGTTTTATACTGTAAAATGTATATTTATTGTAAATATTAAAAACAATGAAATTGAACTTTTGACTGGGGAACTCTTTACTTTTTATGCATGTCTGTCATTATAGATACCTTGTTCACACATGTAGTTTAATAAACTGCATCCACCCACTCAACAGGTTTCATACTGTGCTTACAACCAGACTAAGTAAGTGCAGCAGGCGTGCAGACCATAGGATCAGTTACACTAAATAGGTTATATATGTTGCCATTGTATATCCACTTTAATTTTGAAACATAGGCACTTGATTTTCACTGTGATGTTTTGCAGCTGCAAGACAGAGAACGGCAGTTGCTTGTGGGCTTAGCCTATAAATACAAACACTCCATTTCCATAATTACAGAGTGAGCCAGCAGCCGTCTGGACAGAGGGGCACAGCAAACCCTCATCAGGGAGCCCTTAGACTCCCTTTCTGATGGGTAGAAATTATAGTAGGACATCAAAGGGCCTTAATACTACAATTACACAGAGTCACTCTGCACTACAGTTTCAAAGTATCTGAGTTCATGCATATTATGTCTGCATGGTGTCAGTGAGTATTTGTTTCTCCTGCATCAAAGGCTGCATTGAGTAGATGTCTCAAAGCCAGATGGCATTTTATAAAGTAGATAAATATTAAACATTATTCTTCAAATATGTGGTTGGTGATTGAGGGAATACTTTTGTTTCATTGTAACCATTTAAAAACTTTAAAAATAACTTGATAAAACCACACCCTTCATCAAAACCGGCATCACGCACTTCCACAGTCGTTTTATTATAGCTCCAATTCCCCCAGAATAAAATGCACACACAGAATGTGACTTAGATGTGTTGATCAAGAAGGAAAAGAGGAAGTACACATTAGGTCAAAAATATCTGCAATGAAAGATGCAAATGTATCACTCTCATTTCACTTTTTTTGGTTCCAATATCAATGCAAGATAAAAACAAACCCCCTTAGATCCACGTTAGAACACCTCTGTACTGTACATTTTATCAAAGTATCAGTTTAAGCCCTAAGCATAGAGCTCCCCATTGCCTTCCTTCATAACACGTCATGCCTGTGCAATGCTGAGCTACTGTTCCTCGAGTCCACCTACAGTATATAACATCTATATTTATCACAGATACATTTATTTATGAACTATTATCTGCTGTGACGGGTCTTTTTGCAGCTACAATATCTAATTTAAAAGGCAAGACTTATCTTGTTCCAGGAATGTTAAAAATTACTTTTATTCAATTAAGTCATTATTATTTACAGAGATTTTTATAACCACATACATATTGTGCAATATTACATGTTGATGTTAATAAGGCGTTGTCACTCTGTACATGTTCAGTGAGCTCTGAAATATACAGTGCATACATTATGTGCCCAATAGACCTGATTAGTGTAATATAATTACAAGTTTGCACAATTTTAAGTCATTTAAACAAATGTTGCCGAAATGATTATAATACAATGAACAGAAACAATTCCCAGAAATAGAAAGATTGGAAGCAGATGTCACTGTGCATTAATGGTAGTGTGAATAAGTAAAAAACATAAAACTAACAGCACCAGTATAAACAGTGTAGGTTTATACAACTTCCATTTTATAGAGGCTTAAAGTTGTGTGGGAGTGCAAGTTGTTTGGACGTAAAAACAAGGCAACCAATGATAAACAACCTGACAAGCACAAGCTGTTGACATAAGAGGGATGGTTTAACAAATCTGCAGGTGGATTGAATTGTTTAAAAAAAAAAAAAAAAATAAGGACCTCAATGATTATTATTAGCATGTTAAATATTGTAAATGCAAGACGCAACCGATAACATGGGGCTTAATCATATTCAACCAAAGTTATGTTCGGACTAAAATGCGTGGCATTGCCAAACATATTTCTACTTTGACATATAGATCCCATTTGAGGGTTTGATTACATTAAAATATTTCTTCATTAATCCTTGTACTTCAAGGCCATAAATATTCCATAAGCAGCCATAAATGGTGAGAAACAGTTGTAACATTTGAAATAAAAACCTAAAGTATGCAATGGACAATCTGATCACTAAGCTGTTTTTTTTGTTCCAGTGCTTGCAAATAAAACCCTCATCTAACTAATATTTACAGTAGATAGTTAAAAAAAAAAAAAAAAATGATATATATATATAAATAAATATCTGAAATAGGTCAAACTCAATCATAGGCCAACAGAGTAGTTGGCGTATATGGTTTGACTTCACACACAAATTTCTTTTCTTTTTTCTAATATTAATAAAAGGTTATATAAACAGTTTATACAGTGCATTGAACACATACTTCATACACCACACTCACTGCATTCGTATATAAATAAAACAAGTTATTTTTTTACTTCTAACAGAAAGGCTTTTGGATAAGGCAGGGTGATTAGCCATAACAAGGTATGGAGCTAGAAGTCGGTTGTAGCGGAGGACCCGGCTGGTTTGGGTTGCGTTAAATCGTTATGTTCTTGCAGGATGAAGCCAGGCTTACATCAAGTGGCTCCGTATTGTCCTTGATTATAGTTGCCATGTAGTTTGGGAGCAATAAACCATAACTGGCTGCTAAATGTGGAGTACTTTGACTCAAATCCAGTCATGGCTAGAGACACACTGGTCCATTACAAATTGGTAACAAGGGCTGCTAGTCAGTGTTTGTGCTGTTGTTGTGTCCCTGCGGACAGAAGACTGTAAGGCAGAAGCAAGACAAAAAGATGTGGTGGGGCATGGCTGATCAGACACTGGGCATATCTGCCCTGCTGAGAGCGATGGCCAGTTCCAGGTCCTGCTGCTCCTGGAGCTGCAGCCTCCTCAGCCTCTCCTGCTCCTCACGCTTGCTCTCCTGCTTGACCCACTCCAGCTTCTGGCTCTCACTTCCAAACTAGAGCACACAAACAAACATTAGATGTGGAGAAATATGCAGATATGCAAGCTAAGTTGTCAGCATAAACAGACAAAAGTCATTGAGCGAAAGCAAGATGCAAAAATGAAGGCTGTACACAAATTCAAAATCAAATGTTTCTAATTAGGCAGAAGCTCAAAATCTATGTCAAACATAACTGAAATGATTTGAAATAACAGCACAAATACAGACGTTTATATTTCACTCGGACATTACAAAAAAAAAGCCAAGACAGCAACACTAGAAGCTTTCTACACCATACACAGTGACATTCTAGTGCCATAAATTAGTGCTTGGATCAATGTGACTGGGGATATAAAAATAATTGTGCTGCTCATTAATCACCATACTCAGATTATGCAGTGCGGATAGGTTTTTTACATGCACAAGATTGATCACCACGCCCTTGTACAGTCTTACCTTGACACATTCAGATCCTGGCAGAAAAACAAATTACAACACACAGAGCTCAATATAAAAACACACAAATCCTTTTTTCAAAACTTTCGTGCTGGCATAAAAGATACAATAAATTAATGTGATGTGAAAATGATACAAACAAGACACCAAAACCTGCCATGTGCCTTCTCTCCACTTGAGAGCACGCTCAGCCATCAGGCTATACAGGATGGGAAAGAAGCGGACGTAGGACAAAGAGGCAGATTTACTCTGTTGTGTTCTGCTTCAAGGCATATCATGCTTTGACAGCACATAAACCTTTAGCTTGTTCTTCAAAACTTGAAAAAGGCTCCTTGAGTGCTACCTGAACAGGCAGGTTCACCAACTTGCCCACTAAAACTGTATAAAACCTGACTTCCTGCCAAAGGCCAGAGACGACAGCAAGCATGCAAAAGCCCCTTTACTATGCAGACGGAGGCTACAATCTTGACAGACATAAATACGAGGACGGTCCAAGTCACTCAAACCAACATTTAATTTCTTTCCACACCAATCCTTCGCTTGCTCTCTGATGTTCTGTCAGTTGCCAGTTAGTTAGCACAGCGGTCAATCGCTAATAGAACTGTGTGGGGGGAAGTTAACAGAATGAAGCCCAGTGACAGAGAGCTGACACCTCTGAGCCTTCAGCCCTAAAATCTAAAGAATAAGATCATGAGATTAGCAGCTCATGTAGACAACAGAAATCTGTAGGTCAACTACACTAACAGAGCCAAAACCTGCAAAACCCACAGGACAGTATTTGAACGCTTTACTTGAGTGTGTTGTAACAAAAGAGTCTTTACTGTCCGCTGAGCAGCAAATGCTCTGGGATGGCTCTGATGAGATCAAACTGAGCTGACCTCCTGGTTATAATAAACACGAAAGCCATGTAAGACAACGCTTCTTCAGAAGCCAACAACAGGTAGCCCCTTGGGAAAATCAACTCACACCTTGAAGACAAATGTGCAATATTGTGTTGCTAAATTGTACAGGAAGCAAACAGCTTTAAGCTCATGGCATGCAGAGTAGTCACCCAGGGGAGAAAGATATTGGTTCAAAAAAAAGGTGTTAACCACATTTTTTAGTACAGCTCACTGATGCATTGAAGCTTAACAAGCAGTGTCACAGCTTTTTAGAACACAATTGTAAAAGATGGACACACCCTTGTCTTCTGTAAGCTTTGAACACATTGCCTATAATGACGGTATTATAATGTGGCCATAAATTATTAATTTCTGGAAATTTTTGCACCAATGTCACACTGGCTACATCTGCGGATTGAAGGGCTTTATGCTAATAAAAGCTCCACTATCTGATAAAGAGCAAACTGTAGAAATTTCAGCTTTAAATAACCAAACTTCTCACTTCCCCACATCGTATGAGGTACATCTCTGGGGCAAGCTTGCTGGCTAACCGTGGCTACTTATCTCTACCCTTCTGTGTGTGGTAAAGCAAAGGGGAACACCAACTTTCTCACGCTGTGGCTTCTGCTAAAGGAATAAGTGCAAGATCAGAGCGGCATGTTGTGGGCATGGCCTGTGGGTAGCGTGTGACTTACACATTTTAATCCAAGATAAAACAAGAGGCTGAATGCATCCAAGGCAATGAAAAGTAATCTAATCAAACTATTATATAAGTATAACTTAACACTGGCTATTTCAACTGATGCTGTCTTAATAACACTAACAAGTAGGGCTGCAACTGGTGCCTATTTTCATAATCGATTAAACTGTTGATTATTTTTGCAGTTATTTTTTGTTCTATCAATTCAGAAAATGGTGAGAAATGTGGATCAGTGTTTCCCAAACACCAAACTTATTTTGTGTACAACTCAAAGATACTCAGGTGTCATTCACAGAGGAGAGAAGAAACTAGAAAAAAAATATTCACAAGCTGGAATCAAATAATTTTTACTTTTATCTTAAAAAAAAGACTCAAACCAACTAATCGATTATCAAAATATGTGGCGATTAATTTAAAGAGTTAAAACTAATCGATTAATCTTTGCAGCTCTACTAAAAAGTGCACATCACTCTGTAAACCCATAGTCCCTCTACCAACAGCTTTCCTGTTTACAACTTCAAAAGAATAAACTGCGTTCTCTGCACCCTCTAAACTCAACAGGTAAGTAGTTTTTTTTTTTTTTCCCCCACAAGCCATCAGGGCACAAAAATAACTTTCTATTAGGACAACAGTCAATCACAATAAACACTGCACAAATGTTGCTGCAAAAATCTAGTACTGACAACACTGGCATGATAAACTCTATTGATTTTAACGTAACATGGTCATTATGAACATCTCTGAATAATTAATGTCAAACATTAACACACACCACACACACAAACCTTACCATAGGGAGGTGCAGGCCGGTTAGGCACATTTGTTTTTGATGGGAGGACAGGGTTGTCCGACTTCTGTTCACACACAAGGGAAAATAATGATGACTCAGAAATGGCAGCCAAAATCTTAAGCCTCTGGCCATATACTAGAGAGACTTCCTAAATGTGTTAAATTGCCAAAAAAATTAAACTCATCCATGATGACAGTAAAGTCAACAACACAACGTTTTACAGCACTTGTGGAAAATGATGATTTATGGTGCACTGATTCAGAACTTTAAGAGTCTCCAGAGCTTACCTTTGACATCTGACTAAAGTCGGCAAATCCACCACCCTTGCTTCCAAAAGAGTTGCTTCCAAAGGGGCTCACTGTCCCAAACACATCTGTGACAAGAGTACATTGAAATGCATTTGGAACATTTGAATAAGCTTATGGTAAGAGTCAGAAATTATAATGGAGTTCAGCCCCAGACCACACATTCAAAGATCCTCTCAGCATCTTGCTTATGCTGAATGCATGCTATTTTCAGAGAGGGGAATGTGGCATGACCGTTTAATTTTCCATGACATTTTGCGAAAAAAACCTAGAAGGCAGAGATTTGTTTAACCTGACGTATGCATCTGATCAGCTAATTAAAGGCGTCAGTTGGTGTACTGTTAACCAGAACTGTGTCTGTGTTGTTTTGAAGCTCAGTGGTATGCCCCTTAATGAAAAAAACAGCAAACTGCAGATGGTTACAGTGAAAAAACAAAACATTGTAATAGAATATGTTTGTTGTGAGTGTGCAACCACAAGAGACCCCATTCATGTGAAGTACGCAGTGTTTTCTTTTATGCACAGTAACTCAGCTCAGGTCTACAGTTGCCTCTGTGTTCTTCTGAACATGTGTAGCACGGCACAGCATTGACCAGAGGTAGCCACTAACTTAAAACAACTTCCGTACTGAATGATGCAGAGCAGTTCAATGGCAGCAGATATAAAGACAGGACAGAGGTAGTAGAGAACTTGTTAAAAGGAGTGGCAGTATATTCGAGTAGAGCAGGACCAGCAGTTACAGGGTTTCTGTTATGTTTGGCTCCTGCGAGTCTCCTGTTTTTCCAGGGTAGGGGGAGTATTTTTAGTTGGCCAGTAGTTAAATGTGTAGGTACTCAACTAAAAATAGCCCTAAACCACAGGAAAAATTGAAGCCACAAGTGAGTAAAAATTGTTTGCCCCTGATGCTACCAAAAATAAAATCTAAATCTAACACGTCACCCAGAATGGCAAAGAATGACTTGTTTCACAACTAGAACGTTCTTTCCCGTTCGGATGTTAGTTAATAGAATCACATTCTGGGAAATCTGCACGTACATATAGTACAGAGATGACTTTACATTTTTTTTTTTGACAAAATGATTAAAAGCCAACATACAGTATGGTCTACTGAGGAAAATATACAACCTATATCCTCAACATGACTGAAAAGAACAAATAAAAGCACTGAAAATTTTACAACCGGTTTTAATTTTGTAAGAAATGTATATACTACAATATAGAAAAATGTAAACACACTAAAAGCTAACCTGAGAAACTTTACGACTTTACAATAGGCAAGAAGTCCAGGAACAACTAAGTGTTTTGGCACAGACAAATACTACACCAGGTTAATCTTAACATTTAAAGCTGAGAAGATCCAGAGTAAAATCTCTCTATGTATTGACATCCTCTGGTGCTTGAGACCAGCAACATACCTGGTTTTGGGCTGTTAGCTGTGAGGGCACTTGGCTGAGGAAAACAAAGAAGCAAAGCACAAGTACAGTAAGTAACCTATTTTAAAGAAATTGATTAAAATACATACAAAATGACCACATCAGTCTAACCACAAGAAATATATCCTTGCTGGTTTGCTATTCCAGGAATCTACAATAGTGAAGACACGCCAGAGATTGTTTCTATCAGCACTGTCAACTATAGCAGGTCATTTATACAGTTGACAAAGGAGGACATTTTATTTTGAACTTTTGACAAAAGAGCATTGGTTTTCCCCAAATCATATTGCATACAAAAGACTTCCAACACACATCATTTGGGAGGCAAAAGAAGAGGTGTTTGATACCTTGGCTGGTGGTGTGGGTTTTCTACTGAAGGGGTCCGACGATCCAAACAGGTTAGACTTGTCTGTTCTCTGAAAAAAATCTTCAGTTAAGTTGCCTTTGAAGGGGTCGCTTTCTTTGAAAGGATCTCCTCCAAATGGATCTAGAAAAAGGACAAGACAGTAAGAAGAGAGCAACTAGCATGGCTGGGTATGGGCTTCAGTCATCTGCAGCCTCTAAGAAGAAATAAGCTTTCTAAGCTTTCTTTATGGTTTCCACAGCATGCATTCAATCAGACTGGAGCATACAACATAAATTAAAAAAAAACCTCAACTCAAACTTGAGTAACACATACGTTTTTTCTGCAAAATGTGAAAAAATTAAATTAAAAAAAAAAAAAAAAAAAAAGGATATGACAAGGTATTCAGACCTAAGAAGGGATCGGACTTGAAGGGGTCCTCTGTCTGGAAGGGGTCTGCTGGAGGCTCCTTAGTAATGCTATTGTTGAACATGGCTATCTTTGACTTGAAATAGTCATCCTAAAGAATGAATCCAGAAAACAAACATATTAATACATTTGCCAATAGTTAAGTCTTGACTATGCACTTACATACAGGATTTTTAAGCCACCATCACTATGTTGCAGCAGAACACAGTTAAAAAACATGGTAGAGTATGGCATAAGACAAGGAAATATAGCAACTTAAAATATTTGGGATGACAAAACAGGTTTTGTGAGCATATTTGTGTTTGCAGTCCTCTGGCATCTAGTAGCCATTAAACAGGCACATTAAGAGTTGGTGATAAGAAAGGTGCTCCTCATTAGAAGCAAAGGCAAATCAAGTTTAGAGGGCTAAATACTTGTGGTGAAAAGAAAAATATATTCATGATCTCCTCACCGCACTTCTGGAACCTCCATTCTCCTTTTCAGCAAACCCTTCACTTAAGTCCGGCAGGTTGCTGAAGTTTCCTCCGTTGATGTCGCTCAAAGCGCTGTTGTACTGCTCAATGGTCTTGGTCATCTCCTTTTGGCTGTCTTGGATCAGTGACAGCTTACTGCGTGCCTTAAAAACACAAAAAAGACCATATATGATTCCATAAAACATACTGATTGGATTTCTTTTACTGTATAGGTGTCAGAGCTGCTCAACACTGGATAATTTCCCACCTGGCAGAAATGGATAAGCCACTATGTCAAGTCACATTTCCAAATAAAAAAGTATTTTCAAAGCAAAAGTAGAATGCACACACTATTACCTGAATAGTGGTTTATTTTGCAGAAGTCTAATCCGTCCCTGATTTACCTTGGCTAAGAGTAAAAAACAGGCTCCCCTTAAAAGTAAAGTCTTCAGCAGATTGAGGAATGCACCTGATTTTTAGCTAATTACTTAAGTGGTGAATAATGGTTACCAGTAAGTTGATAAAATCAATAAAATGCTTTGAATATGTGTGGCTCAGAGCAGGCTAAATACTTTAGCATACCAGTGATGGAAGTAAAAGTAAAACTAAAAAGTCCAAATTCCACAGATGGTAAAACATAAACATACAAACGTTTCTACCCCCACAGGGAAGTCAGAATTATGATTGGATATCCAGAGATTAATTTGTTCATTTTCTTAAAAACCTAAAACCTTTATAATTTCCAATACTAAATCAGAGAGCTTATTGGCCCAAAACTGGCAGAACATCCTTATGTAACCTGTTGTTACTTTGTCTGCACTGACCTGGTTGATCTCTTCCTGAGTGGTTTTGAGCGATTTGGTAATGCTGTCCAGCTGGACCCGACCAGAGAGCAGACTTTGCTCAAGCAGGGCCTCCTCCTCCTGTAGCCGGCTCAGGTCCCTCTTGGTGTGGCTCAGCTCTTCCTCCTGGCTGTGGAGGTCTGTCTCCTGAGAGCGGATCTGGCTCTGAAGAGACGAGATCTGGAGGGTGAAAACCATAAAAAAGGGAATTGGTATTAAGTATAGTTAATTACAGTATTATTATCAGCTGCTTGGCACAAAAACATTACACCACAGCCAGATAACAACTGCATGTTCATTACCATATCACCAGAAGCACAAAACAAAATAGAACAGCATTTCGTGTTTCAATAATAAGTCAAGTCTCTAACCCTCTGGGACTCTTCCTGACACTTCTGCTTGACGTCGTTGAGCATTCCCTCCAGCTTGGAGTGCTGCTGGTCCATCTCATCCAGACGTTCCTGGGCATCCTGCTTCTGCGACTCTAGGTCCTGCAGGCTGCAGCTCTCCCTGTCCAATCCATTCTGCATGTCCTGAGGGTGGGTACGTACACACACGTACACAATCTTATTGAGAGGATCTGAAAACGTATAACACTTAAAAAATGGTCCAACTGGATTTATAAGTTTGCCTTGTTTAAACATTTGTACTATGTAATTTCAGTCATATAGAAACATTTATCTGCACCCCTGAACCTCCTATTGTTTCCAGGCTTCTCAGATGGCCTTAGTCACTGATGAGTCACTATTTCACAGATATTTAACCTTTAACAGATGACTTGAAAATTATTGCTCAGCCTTACCTGAACTTCACTATTTTGCTGTCTGATGGTTTCCTCTTTTTCCCTGATCTCTTGCTCCAAAATGAATTTCTCTCTGTAGGTGAACAACATGGGACAAGTAAAGTAAAAAATAGGTATTATTTCCCACCGAAGCCTATGTTGGCAAAACATAGAGCTTAAAGAGAATAAAATGTGCCAGTTTGGAAATGTGACATTTTAAAATTATTTGTGTCTTTTTAACACACTTGACTGATGGGGTTTCCCATATAACAATTTCATAAGTGAAAAAATACTATACTAAATGTTATGAAAGATAGTCTACTTTATGGTCAGTTTACCTGGCACTATATTAACTGCCCTGTTGTGGTGATCTTGAGCATGCATTGGTTAAAAAAAGAAATGGTTAATAGTTGTTTGTTAATACGGCGTTGAACGTGATGTGGAGGGATTTTCAAAGAGAAAACATTAACGAAAGATGGGGGGTCTGCTGCAACCATTTGATCAGTATTCTTTCCATCACATTTGTGACTAGAGTTGAAGCACTAAAAAGAAGTCAGAATATTAACGACTATAAAATATACTCTGACCGCCCCAAGAAAGGCACTGCTTTCTCCGCTAAGTATCTCTTAGAATGAAAACTATCTAATAATAGCACCTGGTTAAATAAAGGATAACATTATTTGATAAAAAAGAATATATACCTAAGTTTAAAAGAGCTTTACACCTAAACATCACCCTGCTACAACTGACCCTCCGTTTTCTCAGAGAAAGAGAAAAAAAGCTATCCTCCTGCAACACCGCGGCTCACCTCTGCAGCTGAGCTATTTCCTGGCCAAGGTCATCCAGCTCTTTGATGCCCGTTAGCTCGGCAGACCCCGTGGAGCTGCTGCTGTCCTGAGGCGAGAGCCAGAGACGGACGAGTGAGAGGCGAGAGAAAAGGAGAGTTGGGTACAAATGTACAGTGGATGAAGTGATTGAGACAGAAGACAGGCAGTTAGGACAAGAAAATGGACAAGATGGATGCGAAAAAGAGGGGACAAGAAAGAGAATGTTCAAATAGTTAAAGGGGACAAAAAGGAGGGAGGGGAGGGGGGGGCTTCCTGCTGAAAACGTCTAACAAAACTAAAGACACAGGAAGGAAATACAAACAGCTCGCACAGCTACAGTTCCAGACAATACATGAATGAGGAGAAATGCAAACAGACAAGACAATAGTAAAAAATTGTTTGTTTATATATAGTGTTTAACATATCAAGGCTTTGACAAATCAGTGTCCTAGAATCCTCTTCGTTTACGAGCACTCAAAAGCACTGGTCAGACATATTCTAGCTGTTGCCCTCCCTAAAGCCTTTTATATTTTTATGCTCAACCTCAAAAAGTGTAATTGTGTATCTGTGTAAAATAACTATTTGTTTGTGAGTATAATACTTGTGTAAGCAAGCAGCCCTTTAATACTTTTTCGCCAGACCTTTTTCTTCTTAATACAAAATGGAAAGCTGCAGCTTATTGTCCGTTTTCATGGTCTGACGAAAAAGTTAAAGAAGTTGCCTTTACAAACAGCTTTAAAGATAGAAGTACACTTGTGATATTGTGTATTTTCGTAAACAACTAGGAACGTAAGTGACACTACTTGTTTTACTAGAATGGATATATTATTAGTTTACATTGGTTGCTTTGACAGAGCATTGGTGATGAAACCGCAGCAGGTGGCAGTGTTTGTCTTTAGCACAGTTGAAGTTTAGAATTTGGGTAAACTCCAAGGCATGACAAATATGTTGCTAAAAGTAAACAAGAGCTAATAAATTCTGTTTTGCCCATTGTTTGATAAAGAATTTAGGGAAATGAATATTTTACATAATACAAGGAACATGGTTGTGTTTGCTCCTAGTGTTTCAGACAGAAACAGAATATGACAGAGCAAAAGCGCCACCTTGTGACATAAAGCTTAACTACTCACTCTGCGCATACAAGCTACTGCAGCAAGTTCAGGTCTCACAGCTGGCATAAGCCCCACACAGCTCTGTTAGACAGGATAGACAAGAGCTCAAAAAAGCAAACGCATAAATAAGTGTTTTGCACAGCAAATGGAAGAAAGCAGAGCTCAGCATTTAAAAAGGCATATGGTAGCCGGAAAACATGAGGCACAGATGCAAGTGGCTTTGGAAAATAGGGAGAATTTTTAAATAAATAGGTTAATTAAAAGATGAAGTGTGGTTAGAGTGGGCTAAAGTCAGGACTCACAGGGCCAGCCGATGAGGCTGCAGTCCTTTCTGATGGGGGTATCATGTCTGGGGTTAGAGCAGAGGGAGGGTCTGCGCCTTTAATGACCTTCTGCTGGATTAGGTACATGGCCAGAGAGAACTGCTCCCGGGTCAGCTTGCCCGTCTGTTTAGTGTCAGCGAGTCCCCTGTGGAGAGGAGGAGGAACTTCACTTAAAACAAAAAAAAAAAAAGATACTGTATTATTTGTTCTGATGGTCAGTTTCTACCACCTTGGTATAGCACACTTAAATAATTTTTTATGCTGCACCCATATTCCAGAGAAAATGTTATGATTTAAACTGTCCAGCAGATAGAGCTATAGAGGTAAACCTGGTGAGACTGTATGGATGATTTAAGCCGTGTTTCGACACAGAACTATTTTGAAGGAACTACAAGGTTCCTTCTGCCCAGCGTTATCTGCATTCCCACTACAGTCTTAAGACCCGTGAAGATTAGGCCGGTGTTGAGTCCGCTGCTAAACAGAGCAACATAACAGCAGGTGGGCTGCTGTTGGTTGCAGGATTAAACACACTCTGCGGTCTGCATGAGTTGACAAGCTATTAGCAAAGCCTAAATTTACTTTTAATGTTATCAAACAAACAAACATACAAATGTTCTCTACTTGTCCTTAAACGGCCATAAATCAATTCTAGAGGTTGCCTACTTCCTTGATTACTGCTGTACATGTATGAATGAAATGGAAAATGAAAACTATAAGAGCATCTGTTTAGAACGTAACCTCCAACCTGCCAACCGCTTTATTCATAAGAAAAGTACTCTCATATTGATTTATGGCCATTTTAGGATGAGGACTGAAAGTGTTTCATAACATTAAAAGTAAGTGTAGGCTTTGCAGCTGGCTTGTGAAGATGATCTTTGTGCCTCACCATATCTGTGCCAGCATAGTCTGGGAGAGACTGGACTGCATGAAGATCTCTATGACCTCAGTTCCATTAACCAGGCCGTCATTGTCGCTGTCTGTTTTCTTGAAGATCTCATCATATAGCTCCCTGTCAGCCACCGGCACCACCCAGTTCACCACTGGCTGTAATGAACAAAAGACAACATTTGTGTGATTTTAGATTAGGGAGAACGTCTCCTAAGAGCAATAATTCAGTAAATAACGGGTGGTTTTTAATTATGTATCATGTTGGTTAAAAGTAAAACATGAACTGTACCTAGTGACCAATGAGTAAAATATTTACCACAAATGACAATCTTGCCAAACTTAGAGTCTTCCCCGAGGCCTCCTTCAAGTTCACTAGGAATCTTTTATATCCAAGCAAATTTGGTATTGTAACTGAAATGTCCCTCCATCAGTTTTTACTCCTTTACTTACAGTGTTTACCACAAATAGCATGATGATTTGTCACCAACCTATCACACATATTCAAATAAAAGGTGAAAAAAATTTAAGTTTCAATTCAAGCTACTGTAACTAAATAAGCTAATGCAAGTGCTAGCACATGTAAGAAAATTGCATTCTAATTAATCCGGTATCAACTGTTGGCTTTGGGTAAATTAAACAGAAAATATAAAACTGAGAAAATTACAATTAAGCTGGCAAGGAGAAAAGAATAGGATTGAGAAGTGGTTTGTGGAAAAAAAGACATCAAGTGCCATGATAGCCATGTCAGCAAATTATGGTACAAGTGTCTACAGAGTCTTGCTTCTCTTCATTTTCAAGGAAACCTGTTTCTCCAAAAGTCATGGGCGAAACTATAACAAGTTAGAGAGGAACGCACTGGCCTGCGCACAATTCTCAAAACAATGTGGCAAAACAGGTCCACCCATTAGCAACAGAAAATAATTGATACATGAAATGCTGGTTTCCAGGCTCTGTCCTTAACACTTAATTAGTGAGGAGAAAGAAAAACTAAATGTATTGATTTGTCCAAGAGGACGGAATGTTGTTTTGTATTTTCAATTTATACTACTTGAAAATAACAAGAAAGTGACATCCTATGTTATCCCAAGATTCCCAAATTCCATGAGGCAGCTGTTTATTTTCTTGTTTAAAAGTAATAATTCACAAGTTTCAGAGCAGAACACTGAGTCTGTTATAATTTCTCCACTTTTACTAAAATTATATGTGAAAATAAACATGATCATCAGTGTAGGAAATGTATTCCTAATAATATTATGATATTCATTTTAACCTTGGAAAAAGCACTTCCTCCCCCACAGTGCAATGACAAGGTCACTATGCCTACATCAACACCTCAAGAGAAACGTAAGTGAGGAAACATACCGGTGAGCTGGATTTAAAGGAGTGTTTAGGAGAGAAGTTGACAGTACTGGTGCTGAAGAGAGTAGCATTGGCCAAAGGAGGAGTGCTTCGCAGGGATTCTTTTAGAGGAGCTGGGCCAGCCATAAACCCAGACAGAGAAGGCAGCACAGCCACAGCACCTGGCAGGGTTCCTGCAGACTTCTTCCTTTTAGATGGGGGGATGAGGGAAGTGGGTAAGGTAGTTGGGACAGGCTCCTTCTCCATGGCGCGATACACAAGATGCAAGGCCTAGAAAATGGCAAATCAAATAATGTACTCATATCTAAAAAATGTATTAGCTTCCCAGAATTACTCTGGAGTGACAGTAAAACTTTAAGTTAAAGCGTAACTCTTGCCAAAATTCAACCTAGGGTCTTTTTGTGAATGTACTAAAGTTAACTTTTGCTTAAAAGCTAAATTAGGATGTAAGCGCCACTTTAAAGATTTACCGTTTTCAAAATGTCCTTTTGAATGGACAGCTAGGGGCACAACTACGATTGCAGATTAAAACACTAAGAAGGCTCGACACAACACGAAAGTTTGCTCAAAGTATCACCAGGAGCTCTACACATGAACTCGAGCATTGAGAACATTGTGTGTACACAGAATTTACTAAAGAAAAAGGTTTTGAACAACTCACTTAGCTGTTGGTTTTTCCGGTTGCCACCATCTCATCAGTCAAAAAGTGGCAATCTCCCATTCAAAAGACCATTTGACCGAAAATCAAATACGGTAAATCTTAAAAGAGGCGCTTATGTCCTAATTACATTCACTAAAAAACCCTAGGTTGCATTTTGGCGAGACACCAGCTTACCACTGTGAATTCATCTTTGTCCAAGTGTCCATCTTTGTCCACATCACTTAGGTCCCAAATCTACAAAACGATAAAGTTAATGCAAATATGAACAACATTGGCTCTTTTGAATTGTTTACACTGCAATGACAGGAAAGACTGCAACAGTTATGTATTACATCAATCCAACTTGTAACATCACCTTTCCTAAAGCATCCAGAGGTAGCTTGGAGTTTATCAAAACTGGCCTGACTTTATCACCGGAGAGGAGACCATTTACAGGGGACAGACTCTCAAAAATGCCCTCAAACTTCCCTTTTTCATCAGACTGGAAAGGGAAAAAATTATGTTTAGGTGAAAAGCTTGATTTTTTTCAAGAGTGTTCTTGACAAATGAAATCAACTCACCCTAATTGCCCACTGGGAGTCAGGTCCCGTCGTTGATACACTTAATAATGGGCTGTTAGTGTCTTTCTGAAAAAAAAAAAAAAAAATGAAGCGAAGATAAGGATACCAACAAACAAAGTTGGCACAGTAACACCTGGGGAAAATAAACGATCCCTTTCTGAGATATTTAATGTTCATTCATATATGAACAACAGAGTTAGCTTTTCTCTGCCCAGTGTGTGTCTACCACATCATTGGATATTGCAACTGTAAGAAGAGTCATTTCATCACTTACAAATTTGGGTGCAGCTAAGTTTTGGTTGAGGTTGTTAAGGCTGATATCATTTCCCCCCTGTGCTGAGGCCACAAGTCTCAGAGCAATGAAGAAACCCTACAAAAGAAAGAGAAACCAAGTCAAATCCGGTGGTTAATGCACACATCAGCATCATCCATCACAGCAAATTTACAGAAAATGTTAGTGTTACCCGTCTGTCCAAATAGCCTTTTCCTTCTGAATCTGCCAAATCCCAAATCTAAAAAAAAACATAGCGAGAAAAAAAAACTGTTTAGATGCTATTGGTCGAATATAAGAGTGTGTTTTTGTGTGTGCATGTAAGCAAGTTTGTGACCCACCTTCCCCAATGTGCTATCTGACAGCCCTGACTTCTTAAGGAACTGAGCTGCATCTCCAGCCGATATTTTGCCTGTGTTTCCTGGGTCCAGCTACAAACACCCAATAACAAAACACTTAATGGATACAGCAGACATAATTGTATTTATCAGTTTATTTTTATATGACAGATATTATTCAGTTGAATGGACACTAGAAGACCTGGAAAGGAAATGCCAGCGGTAACCCCGACCTTACCTGTCTGTAATAATTTTCATAGGCTGGGTTTCCACTTGATAACTGGAGAAGCAGACATGATGCAGACAGATGAGTGTTAGCTCGCACATACACTACATTAAGTTGTTAGAAAGCTTAGCTATAACCTTAGCAGACTGTAGCTCAAGTTACATCATTCAATTGTGTCCGTATGCGATAAAAGTAAATAAATACAATGCTGATCGCTAACGTTAGCTAGCTAACTAAAGCTTTGTTTTTGTTCAGTTTTAGCAACTAACTATCCTTTTTTATTATTATAGTCACCGACGCTAACGTAACTACTTTACTTAAGTAAAGCAAAAGTAACTTCCCTTTTCAATTAAAACGTTAGCTACATTAACTTTGCTATCCTTATTACTTAACATGTTATCCTAACGTTAGGCTAACCATGTCAACTTAGTTGCCAGCGAAAGGGTGGTAATGCAGTTCCACTGGCCAATATTCAACATAGCGTATAAACGACTAATGCGAATAGAACATACAATGACTGTCGCTGTCACTTAATAGTAATTATTTATGGATACGGCGACTTTTCTTGAGCTATTGAGAGTTGTTACCTGACTCAGAGTCATGAGCGCCGCCATATTTCCTGGTGTCTCGGGAGTGCGCAAACGTCTCTTAATCATAGCCCTTAATCGAGCGGGCACGAGCGGCGACAGATCGGAGTGGCCCTGGTTCCCGTTCCGGTGGCTGTACCATCTCGGTCACCATGGCAAACTCCGAACCCACTACCTACTGGCGCCGAGAGGGATTAGAGATGGGAAAGTGATATTGTTCAACTCAAACTGACTGGTCAGTCCTTCTTGGAAACACCACATGACCAAACACCTGGTAACCTGATTTTAAGGTAGTTTACAATCAGTGTTGTAGCTACATGATACGCACATAGAAAGCACCAGGAATACCATATACCCACTTAAAAATGCGCAGTGATATGTAATATACTTTCCATAATTTTGATTTGGGTTTTTTCCCTTCGCATTGGCTAAATAAAAGGTAGCCGACTTTTCCTGGGGAGGACACCCAGACCCCCCTACTAGGATATGCGCCGCCCCATACATAGGCCTATCAGTTACCCACTACACCACTGTGATAGCCCCCCCGCCACATACTGCTTGCATCCCAAGAATATGCACCAAATCGTGAGTCTCTGTGCTGTCTACAGTCCATGTGTCAAAACCTAATTTTTTTATTTTGTTGATATACCACAAACTGACATGCAACACAGTAAACCTGGAATGCAGTGGGGCCAAAAAGTATCTAGTCAGGCACTGATTGTGCAAGTTACTTAGAAAGATGAGGGCTGTAGTTTTCATCATAGGTACATTTTAACTGAGACCACACACCCCCACACACACACACCCAGAATTTATTTGTATATCATGGTGGAAAATAAGTCTTGTCAATTACAAAAAGTTCAACTCTGTAACTTTGTAAAATAACCTTTGTTGGCAATGACAGAGGTCAAACATTTGTCTTCACCAGATTTGCACACACTCTAGCTGCTATTTTGGCCCAGTCTTCCACGCAGATCTCCTCTAGAGCAGTGATGTTTAAGGGCTATCGCTGGGCAACACAGACTTTCCCCGAGCGGTGTGCTTGGGATCATCATGCTAGAAGACCCAGCCACATTCCATCTTGATTAAAAAGGTGATTTTGGGAAAAAATCTGACAATACAGTCTTCCCTTAACACGAAAGAGTTTTCCTGTTCCCTTTGCAGGAAAACAGCCCCAAATCAAGTTTCCTCCCTCATGTTTCACAGTAGGTATTGTGTTCTTAGGATGCAACTCTGCATTCTTCTTCAGTTTCATTTTGGTTTCATCTGACCACATGATATTCTCTCAATCCTCTTCTGGATCATCCGTATGCACTCTGGCAAACTTTAGACAGGCCTGGACATGCCTGGCACTGCGGGATTTGAGTGCCTCTCGGTGTAGTGTGTGTTACTGATAGTAGCCTTTGTTACTTTGGTTCCAGCTCTCTGCAAATTTTTACCCCACGGGATGAGTTCTTGCATGGAACCCCAGATTGGGGGAGATTATCAATGGTCTGATATATCTTCCATTTTCTTACAATTGATCCCACAGTTGATTTATTCACACCAACCTGCTTGCCTATTGTAGATTCACTCTTCCCAGCCTGGTGCAGGTCTACAAGTTTCTTCCTTGTGTCCTTCAACAGCTCTTTGGTCTTGCCCTGGTTGAGTTTGGAGTGTGACTGTTTGAGGTTGTGGACAGGTGTCTTACATACAGATAACAAGTTCAAACAGGTGCCATTAATACAAGTAACGTGTGGGCAAATTATAATAAATGCCATGTGCACTCCGCTGCATGCTTAAAGGCAACAGGGCAGGACACAGTTCTAAGAGTGGGGCCATTCTCATTATTTTATTTTTTTTATGAAAAGTTAACACAACTCTGACTTCCTTTATTTTAATAAGAATGCAAAAATGTCTAATCTTTGGACCTGATAAAATGAAATAAATTTGTTTGACAGGGAAGTTGTGTGCAAACAGGAATTTATCATTTTAAAAAAGCTACCCAGAAAAAGGGCAGGTGCTCTAGCCCCATTTGATGTCTATGCGTGCACGTGCCTGAACCCATAACCACATTTCATGTTTTTTTTCTCCAGCATACAGTTGTGGTCAAATGTTTTGAGAATTACACAAATATTAATTTTTACAAAGTCTGCTGCCTCAATTTTTATGATGGCAATTTGCATGTACTCCAGAATGTTATGTTAAGTCCCACCTTTCAATAAAAATAAACTTAATCTTAAAACATTTCCACTGCATTTAGCCCTGCCACTACAGGACCAGCTGACATCATGTCAGTGATTATCTTAACACAGGTGAGAGTGGTGATGAGGACCAGGCTTGAGATTACTCTGTCATACTGGCTGAGTTAGAATTCCCTCCAGGAAAAACATCAGGGACAGATTATCATTCTGCAAAAGGTACAGGGATTGGACTGCTTAGGACTGGGGCAAAGTAATTTTCTTAGATGAATCCCCTTTCTGATCGTTTGGGGCATCTGGAAAAAAAGCTTGTCAGGAGAAGACAAGGTGAGCGCTACCATCAGTCCTGTGTTATGCCAACAGTAAAGCATCCTGAGAACATTCATGTGTGGGGTTGCTTCTCAGCCACGGGAGTGGGCTCACTCACAATTTTGCATAAAAACAGCCATGAATAAAGAATGGTACCAAAACATCCTCTGAGTGCAACTTCTCGCATCCATCCAAAAACAGTTTGTAAATGAACAATGCCTTTTCCAGCATGATGGAGCACCTTGCCACGAGGCCAAAGTGATAACTAAGTGGCTTGGGTAACAAAACATCAACAATTTGGGTCCATGGCCAGGAAAATCCCCAGACCTTAATCCCATTGAGAATTTGTGGTCAATCTTCAAGAGGCGGGTGGTCAAACACAAACCCACAAATTCTGACAAACTTGGAGAATTGATTATGCAAGAAACGACTGCCATTAGTCAAGATGTGGCCCAGAAGTTACTTGACAGCATGCCAGGGTGAATTGAAGAGGTCTTGAAATAGAAGGGTCAACACTGTAAATATTGACTTTTTGCATAAACTGAATGTAATTGAAAAAGCCTTTGACACTTATAAAATGCGTGATTATACTTCAGTATACCATAGTAACATCTGGCAAATATCTACAAACACGGAATGAGAATTTTGAAAACCAATCCTTATCATTCTAAAAACTTGACGACCGTACATGTCCAGCAGTTGAGAAGACTCCTTTACCATTATATTGTGCATCAATTCTTTGCCAGTCAGACTAATTTAGATTTAAATCTGTGCAAAACATGGAGAATGCGGGCATACAGTCAGATCATTATTTTAACTACATAGTTGTAAAATGCAAATGTAGTACAAATGACCAGGCCATAAGTTTATATCTTTTTAATAAAAAAAAATTGGTATCAATAACATCCTTTCCAATAAAAATGTGTGACCCTACATGATGTCTTAGTTATACAAGGGCCTCATCTGCTTTTCCAGACTTTCAGGATATAATGCAGGTTCCATCACATTAATATGAAGACATTCATGCCACTTCACTGTAGATTAACAACTTCATTGTGCACTTTGATGAAGATTAATATGTCTGCTTTATTAATGTATATGTCTACACTTCAATTATGCATTTTTGAGTGTGGAAAGGAAAATAAAGTCAGTGCCACAGACCAAAATTTGTTACATTACAATCTTGACTTTTGTCTGTATTTTGCAATTATTTTATAATAAAGTCTTATAGTTTATGCATTACATGTGCAGTTATGGGCATTTTTTTGTTTCACCAGGTTGCAACAGGAACTTTCATCCTGGTAAGTAAAAAAGATCTAAATTGCTAATTCTTATTCTCTGCAAATCTCAATGTGATTTTTAATCAAAGCTTCTGGTTAACTGTGCAACTTGTGCCAAAGAATTTGCAGATAAAGTAGATGTGTTGATCAAGAAAATCATGAAAACAGTGGATGTCAGTACCTCCCTTATTACAAAATGAGGAATGGACTTTTGTTGGAAAACCTTAGAATGAACCCAGCAGTTCAGAGGCAACAGAGTAATATCATGACTAAAACCAAAGAGAAACTAAGTCCATTAACAAACATTTGCCCCCGCCTCATTACATCTGCACCCCCTCAAATTGGGTTGTGTCCAAAGCTCAGGGAAAGGATGCACAGCAGCCACAATACCCCTGGGACATACTGGACAGAGTTCCTAAAGGAGGGAAATACAAAACCTCTGGCCACACCTCTTCAAAGCTCATCTTTAAGTTTTGCTTCCTCATCATCCATTTCTGAAAGTGCCTCCTCCATTTCATCTATCGTTTCTTCCTCATCATTGTCTTCGCCATCATCACCACCATTATCATCGTCGTCATCATCATCATCAGTGTCTTGTTCTTTGTTCTTCTCCTCCTCTTTCCGTTTCAGGTCATCTTGCTCCTGTTTCATTTTACTCTCTGGTTCCTGTAGGGAAAGTTTATATTTAGACAAATCACCTAATTTATTCAGTATCTCACTAGAAAAACTTCATGTGATGTCCAGCTAACAACCTATGGTTTAAAAAGAATACCAGCACACCTTTGTCACACCCCATGTCTCCATTGTAATGTCTTCTGCTTCTTTTACATCGTCTGTGATCAAGAAGTTGTCAAAGATGGTACCAGATTTCACCTAAAATAAACAGTAACAAATGGCACACTGTAGTTTAAGCATCAATATTGCAACATTACTATTCAAAGATGAGGTCTTTCTCTCTCTCACCTGCCAAAGATCAAGTCCTAAAACAGAAACTTTGTCAAACTTGTAGATGTTTGAATCAGGACTGTATTCAGGATTGTCAATCTCAGGATGCACCCATGGTCCTTTGTAGTTGGGGTTGTTGATCTGTTTGGGCTTCCATTCTCCCTGCAATACAGAAGATATTCATAGGGCTTCAATGGCTTTAGCAGAGTAAATGTTAACCATTTCTCAGGCAAAGGAGATAACACAAAGCATAACACTCCAACTTCAGTGTACCTTGTACTCTGGGTTTGGGATCATGGGTGGCTCCCACTCTCCATCCATATCCTCATCCCAGTCTTCAGGTTTTTTAGCATCAGGGTCTGGAATGTTTTCAGGTTTGTCCCATCCCTAAATAAGAAAAAAAGGAAAGTTTAACTAACATAATTGTGAATGTTAATTCAGCTCTTTAAAAGCGCAGGACTGCTGTGGAAATCTAGGAGAAAAATTGAAAATAAAAACCACTCCAGTATTATTCACCTCAGGCTTGGTGTCATCAGCATCGTCAATCATGGCACGATCATCCCAGTCCTCTGGCTTCTTTGCTTCAGGGTCTTTAATTTTCTTAGAAGGCAGGAAGTCCCAGTCATCTTCCAGATTGCCAGATTCTACCTTCTCGTTATCAATCTTCACCTCATAGGTCTGATCTGGATTCAGGATTAGTGTGTACATGTGGGTCAGCTCATCATCCTAGATGAAACAGAAGTGTTTCAATTAAACAACTGGTGCAGAGACCATCCATGTTTGTATATTACAAGAAAAACACTTTTTTTCCCAAATTTAAAATGCAATCAAAAAATCCAAAATTACCTTGCACTTAATCTCTTTCTTGATGAGGTGATTCTTGCCCTTGTAATTGAAGATGACGTGGACTTTCTTGGTGCTGTAGCCACAGATATCAGGGCCTGGGTGAGATAAATGTAATTAATATACATCCCAAATCCTGTTATTGTAACCATTCAATTATAACTGGTCGTTACCATTAAATATCACTTACCAAACATGATGTAGTATGAGGAATCTCCATGCATGTCAGCCTGATCCAAGTCAGCAGGGAAGATCTTCACATAGCCACCACCACAGTCAATCTTTTGCTCGTGCTTAACTGTAAACTGAATGACCAAAGGCTTTCCCTCATTGCTGAAAGGCTCAAAACGGGCAGAAGTAGCATAGAAACGAGCATCCTGGCTTGTTTGCAGACCTGAAAAATAAAGTGTAAAAGATTTTTTCTTTAGAAAAGACAAAAACAAAATAGATTATTTTTGGCTGAAAGTGTGGAGAACTATAAAATAGTTCCAACAAGGCAATTAAACACAGACTGAATATCAGATTTGACCAACACCAATGAAGAATTACTCATAATCAAACAAGTGATTCTTGTTTTATAAAAAGGGGATTAGAACACAAAACGTTTACCTTTGTCTTTCTCAGCATCTCCATAGAAGTTACCAGCCGTTAGTTTCCACTCTCCATAATCAGATTTGTGTTTGGAGTTCACCCAACGATTTCTCCATTCATCTGAACAGACAAATACCAGTTAATTTGCTCAGTTATTAACACTCGGGGCACCTCTTTTTAAATACATCAAGCTAACGTTACTACTGTCAATGTTTATAGGCGTTACTCTTTGTAATTGTCAAAACGGCGAAATTAGTTAGATTAACTAACGTTACCGTTACATATGTATACTGCAACTTAGGCCAAAGCTACTACTTAAGTGTCTGTAGCTTCGGGGCCTTGCTAAAGTTAGCCAGCTGCCAACCAGTTAAAATAAAATAAGAGGGGACGTATTTTACACTAAATCAACGATTGAAAAATAATCGTGAAGAGAACAGGCTTTCAAGAGAATCTAACGAGGATAACTGTGACATGATGATGGCTAACTAACAGTCAAGCTAACATGCAAAACTTCCAGTTAACGTTAGTGTTAGCTATACATTTCTATGCCAAACTTACCACCGTCCAGAAACTCCTCCCGAAAGTAAATCTTTGCATGCACGCAGTACAATGCTAATATTATCGAAACTACACCTAGAACTTGCATTTTTTCTCAACTCAACTTTCCACTTCTGACAACGTCCTTGCTGAGTATTGAATAGCTTGTGGATAAGGAAGAGAAGATTGTATTTTAGAGTCGCTCCAGCGAACAGATGTCTGCCTGCTATTGGACAACAAGATTGTGTGTCTGGACCAATAAGATTAGACCACGAAACATATGTCCCCTCCACAGTCTGATCCGGGGTCAGTGGTTCTTTTAGATTCTGTCACGTTGTCTTGAGCAGGTAGTAGTCCTCAAACTATTTTTTAATGATGTATTTACCACCTTCGAAATATTTTAGCCAAGTATCCCAGACCAGCACAAAACGTTTTCGGTAGAAATAAAACATCCTAGCTATTTAAAGAGGCGTCTGATTTCCTAAACAACAATATTGTGCTGTAACTGAAAAACACGTAAATGCTAATTTATATATGCAGATTAAACAATTTATAACACAGTGAGCCTTATAGATGCTGGCAGAGTATGTCACTGGCCGACTACATTTCAAATGTTTGCAATCATTAAATGCATTAATTATTATAGTGTATACATACTTTTAGGAATTATGCATGACTGCTTTTTTAAATAAAAATTGTTTCTGTTTGATCATCTGTAGGCTACCTAGTTTGCAGAAGTGGTTTGAGGAAATCGCATATGCGTTTTTGATGGCTGAGGAAATTCAATATAAATGCCCCTTCTTATCCACGAAGATCGACTTGAACAGAGAAGGTGATTTAACGTTAAATATTTCAAAGAACAGTGCACATATGGCACAGTTCATGGCCACAGGTTTAATTTTTCTGATCGCATTTAGTAAAGGCATTTGACAGTTTTGATGATGCTCCTAAATGATCAAGTTTAGAAAGTTTCCTACATTCTTGGCAAATTAAAACATTCATAAAAAACGAATGAATAACAGAGGCATATAGGCTAATATATGTTTGTTGTTACGCTGTTTAAGAGAGGGCTGTTAAGTTGTCTGACTTGCGCTGGCTTAACTTGACATGGAAGTATAAGCGGAGCGTTTGTATCATATAGTTATTTATTCCACACATGTGCACGGCACTGTTCATCCGTCACTATTATTGCATACAAGGGAACTCAACTGACATACATGACATACACGCAGGTGAAAAACAAACAAACCTTACCTTACGTAAACGTAACGCCGTAATATCTTGAATATAGCAACCAACGCTATTACCATAATGATAAGAGCCTTTTCTAAAGATGATATTTAACACCCCCACTCGCTCTTATCTCACTGGGTTATATAAAAACAAGACAAGTTGGGTTGGGATCCGGAGGGTCGCTGGTTCAAGTCCCCATATGGACCAAAATATGGAGGTACCAGTTCTGGGAGCTTCCAAGGTGCTCTTGAGCAAGGCACCGAACCCCCAACTGCTCGGGCCGCCTTTCCATGGGCAGCCCCCTCACTCTGACATCTCTCCATTTAGTGCATGCATAGGTACTGATCATGTGTGTGTAATTCAGGGTTGTAATTCAGAGTGTAAATTGTAATTCCCCCTTGCAGGATTAATAAAGTATACACTATTATTTATTATTACTCTTGGAACCCCTAATTGCCAAACATGTTTAGTTAAAATCTTTTTAACTTTAACTTAGTAGCTGGCTTTGTCAGAACATCAGCAATCATTTGCTCAGTAGGACAATATTCTAAAATAAACTTAAAATCTACAACCTACAAATCTCGCCTTGTATTTGTCAGATCCATCCATTTCTGTCTTAAGTGCACAATTTCCTAGCTTAGCTTTTTCTTCTGCTAGCTAGCACAAGATAGGTGAGTGGCATTACACAACTTTAACTACAAATTACATATTCATTGTCCAATCATCACAAATCTCTTAGGATATGTCCTCATGTGTACAAGAACCACGTCCTGAAGTTTAATTCAAATTGAACACCAGGGGGCGCTATAAATGCAAACAAACTTCAGGTGATATAGTGCAATTCAGGCTATAAATGACTAAATGTTTGTCCAATCAACACAAAACTTCTAGGAACTGTCTACATAATAACCTCACACATACACTGCAGATATCATTCAAATTGGCCACTAGGGGGCGCTTTAAATGCACAATAACTGGATGTGGAATGATGCAAATAAAGATTTGAGCTTGGAATCTAAGCTTGGGGCTTTATTAGCAGTTGTTTTTATGTTGTCATCCGTTTTCTCAAATTGAGCTGGACTGAGCTATACATCACACTGAATTGAAAATAAGTGTTTTTGACAAATCAGTTTTGCTATTGTTTTCCATTTGTATTGCTAACATAGCTTTTACGCTTACATGTTCAATGTTGACCAGGTATCAGACAAACACATCTGCTGAAGTTCTCAACACAGTCACAAATATCCAGCCCAAGGAAGGGGATCAGGAGTGACGCAGGAGTCTATTGCTCAGAACATGGCTCAGGACATGTTGGGGAAACTGCCCCCTAATTATGTGCCACATGATGTGAGGTTGTCTGGTAAATAGGATTTTAATCACCACTTTTTGCAACAACTAAAACCTAAATTCTGCAATTTGTGTGGGTTTAAGGTCAAAGCCAGGCTGTTGAAGATGGGCGCTCTGAACCCGTTGAACATATTCCTACGGGGGTAGATTGAATGCAAAGGATCATCAGTGTGGTGCGCACTAGTCTGACTGACTAAATTTGGCCATTGATGGTACTATCATAATGAGCGTCAGATCACTAATTCACCAGCACTTTACTGTGCATCTTAAAATACTCACACATGAATTACATGTTTGTAATTCCATTCTAACGTTTCTTTCCACATCTAATATTTACTGAATCATTGCATATTGCAATACTGAAACATGTTTTTTAATGTAATAAATGAAGTGCAAACATTATTTTTATTTTTGAAATCCCATATGATTGAATTGTCTTTAATTATCATGAGGATGTAAAGTCCTGTGACACTTCTGATCTGTACATGACTCCTAGAACCTCTGTGAAGCCTTGGACAATATCTTTAATGCACATGTGCCAAACCTGTGGAAGAAAATCTCCTGGGAGTCATCCACACTGGGTTTTTGGTTCACAGAGCTTCTGGAGAGAAACAAAGAGTTCCGCAGTTGGGTTTTCAAAGGCTGACCCAAAACCTTTTGGATGACAGGCTTCTTCAACTCCCAGGGTGAGTAACTGTTTTTTGTAAAGTAAGGCATTATTGGAGTTCTCTCACACCAATAAATACAATGAACACAAGACTTTTATTAATGCTTAAGTCACTGCAGTTTTGAGCAAAAAGGAATATAAATGAATCCCAACAGATTCAATCCAGTTGATTGAGACATACTGAGTTTGACGGTGTGGTAAATTGTGCAAATTTAAGACCTTCAGCCAATGACGCAAGGTAAGCTGGGTTTAAATTGACATCTGACTTATGCTAATAATGTCTTTTCTGGGCTATGCTTCCGGGTTTCCTAACAGCTATGAGACAAGAAGTAACAAGGGCAACCAAAACCTGGGCTCTGGACACTGTTACCTTGACCAACAAAGTGCTGAAGCAGGCACAGGAGGAGATCACAGTCTCATCTACAGTCAGTCAAAAAGCATGGAGATACTAGCAATACATCTGATCTCAAATTCAGCTTACACTTACATAAACTTGGTTGGCCATTACAATAACCATGACAGTATTTTCTGCTGAGCAATTTATGTTTATTCTTTTAGGAGACATGTATTTTTCTGTCACTGACTTCCTTTCTTCAACAGGAGGGAGTTTAAGTTTATGTTCTGTACCTGGATGGCGCCGACTGGGACAGGAAGAATTCTTATCTCATTGAGTTCTCACCCAAAGTGCTGTTCACACCCTTGCCTGTCATCCACATGTTTGCCGTCAACTTCACTGCCCCCGTGGATCCTAAGCTCTGTAGTGGTTAAGGTTAGGATAGCCGATTGGTCAGGGGATAACCAAATGAGGTTACATCACAGTGATTTTTCAGGATCCAGAATGTGTTGCAATGAACACAAAACCGCCTGTTATTCGCCCAGCAAGGTAAAGAACTACTGACTGAGCTACTGCTGCACATCAAATAAGATTGTTACAAAATATATCAACTTTAAAACTGTTGACAATCTTCCCTTTAGTAAAGTTCTAAAAAGCAATGACATAACAGAAATGCTAGGTCTGCACTACAGTCTATAATCTTTGAAAACCCCTTTTTACAAATATAACATGACAAAGAGGAAGAGACTAACACTCACTAATATGGTTTCTTAAGGTCAGTGTTAAGTATAAGTTAAGGTTAAGATGAGTAACAGGAATATAATGTTGCAATGAATGCAAAACTAAACTATTAACGTGTCCCAGTGCATGTTATGCATATGTGTGTAAGGCAAAGAAAGGATTGCTTTTTGAGTGACCTTGTCCTTTTTCACAAAGTGAATATTGGGACGAAGACGAGCAACTGGCGCCAGCCATCAAAATCCCTCCCACCCTCTAAGTGATCCCCAATTATGTCAACGGGGGGAAATGGTGTCCCTTTGAAAAGTGTTCTTAATCAAACTCAATTATTTCCGCTCTTTTCCCTTATTATTTCCACCATGGACCACGTCCCGCTAGTCAGCCTGTTAACTAGAGCCTGGGCCCCAGCAAAGGTCACGCTTGGCCAAGCAAAATAACATAATAATGTGTGTAATTAATTACTAGTTTTGAGTGTGTCTCAAGCAAATTCTGGGTGATGCTACATTAAGTCTTTCTGACAAAGGTGTGGTGACAAAGGTTATCACTAAATATAGCACAGTCTGACACTTTTAATTTACATCTTTTCCCCTGATTTATTATGCCAATCTGCAGAAGCATATACATGGTAGGATTATTTAGCAATTGCTTTACCTATACTAAAGAGTAGCAATTAGGAGCTAGGCAGTGAGAGAAATAACTTTGTCTGTTAATCATGTCCTATTGTCCTTATGTCCTTATTTTCCTAGTGCAGAGGTCCTAAGAAGTAACCTAAGAAGCCAGAACCAAATCAAGATGTTGAGTCTGGGAACTCACCATTGGCAAGGCTAAATCCGAGGGGCGGGATAAACAGTTGTCTTTCAAATTCCCTCTGCACGCAGTAGGATAGTGTTACAACCAACTAGAGCAACCAGGGGCGGATTGGCCATCTGACAATTCTGGCAAGAGCCAGAGGGGCCCGACCATTTTTAAAAATGTTGACCGGTCAGAATTTTTTTTTGAATATACAAATAAATTGTCTTCACAGGCCAACAGAGTATAGGATGGGCTTTTATCGCTTGCATGACTCGTGAAATCATGTGATTTCCTTACCCTCAAAATCCCCCCTCTCTCCCTGCAAATTACAGTTGATGCTGTTACTGTGTGTCTAGAGTTCTAGGCTACCTAAGGCCTCCATATTATTTGGTAAACCTTTATCATTTAATTTTCTATTATGATCCTATCTTGCTGACAAGTCTTACACAATGGATATGTATGGACAGGAAGCTAGTTTCCCTACTCACTAAGACTTAAAAATAATGTATGTTTCTTTTTTCTAAAGCTACTACTTTCCCAACAGTTTCTCTTATTGTCCTTCTTGCTTCTCTGATAGTGCTATTCATGCGTGATGCAGATGTTATCAAATCAAATAAACCTTACCTTTGAATCTTTGTACACCATTGTTCCTTTGAAATATAATGCACACCTCTATTTTAGCATATAACAATTTTGTACTCCAACCTCTAAATCTATTTTACTAAAGAGAAGCTGTGAAGCATCTGACAAAAGCATATTATTGATTTTAACATGATAAAGACCTGTTCTGTCACAAAAAAAAGTTTGTATTGAGTTTAAGTTGTGCCTACTGATATTGCTGCAATGTTCTTGGATGCAAAATAGACCTCCCTTACAATCCTCCATCCAAAAATAAATTGGAGCCCCTAAACCAAACAGACTACTGGAGGGCAATTAGAACTTGATCCCTTGTGGCCTCTGCAGTCCAGCAGGCGGGGCCTCCTGACACCCCTTGTTGGGCCTGATGGAGTGGAGCTTCATCTGCCTAACGGCCTGGCAAAGCTCCACAGGCCTCCATCAGGCCAACTTGCTCTGTCACAGCTTACATGGTGTATTGTACACCAGCACTCATTAATGGCACTAAGTCATGTTGGTGGCTCACTAATGCATGTGTAGAAAGAAAAACAAAATCCACAATCAAAGTGCTTCTACAGTGGTGCTACTGTAAGTTTATTCAGTGTTTTGCACATGGAAAATGAAAGTCACATTCCAAAAAATTTAAAGGACCAGAAATTAGTTATACTAATTTTAAAAACGGATGAAAAATGAATAAACCTCCCTAATACATGTATAAATGAGTTGACTAGTAATAAAAAAAATATTCCTTTTTATTTCTTTGGCTTTTTGGTCCACTGTTAACAGGGATTACAATATAAACATCAACCTATAAAACTGACAGTGTGTATGCTGTCATTTCTAAAGGCCATGAAATACAGATAATGTTTTAGTGACACCTCATCTTTGTGTCCATTTCCCTCAAAGCATTGCCACAGTATCACTTAAGATCACATTATTTTAGCGTTGTCTTTCAAGAGCCAGAGAGAACATTATTATAGGAAAATGTACGCTGCTAGCCCAGTGCCCTTTTGCACACACATACCAAATAGCATACAGTATAATACACACAAGCAATTTTATCATGGCAGTGGTCAGTGTAACGTAATTTCCTTCTAGTTATTGTCCAACAGTTACATCAAACTGCTTCTTCCGAAGGTAAGAGGCTGCCACTTTCTCACTCTTGACACACCTGTCTTTAGTGAATGCTTTGTCCAAAACGCAATGAAGCACAATCTTTACCAATAAGGTTAAGATTAAGAAAGGGCATATTGAAAAATAAAAAAACACTGATATGTTCTGCCTTATCTATAAATTGAAAATAATATAAATGGTCAAGTTTGAGGGGAGTGGTAAAGTTAATCAGGTCTTGAAATGGTATTTCAGGGGCATCCTAGGGTATTCTGTCTATGGCTGAGAATCCGGGGTTAATCGCTTTAAAAGCAGTAATTAGGTGTTAAGAGGTACGCTTGTCTGTTTAAATTAGCCTCTGAGCCAGATTACCCTCTGTGACTTCCGATTACCTCTCCCATCAGGGCTCAATGCTCTCCAAAAGGCCGGTTTAATGATTAAAATAAGACACACACTTATCACTTTTAAATCTAATCAAACTTAAATTTAAGTGGGAGAAGTTGCTTTAAAATACACATTTGCTCCCACTTACAAAGGACCTGAAAATATACTAGAAAATGCTTGACAATATGTACAAATACCAAGAAAAAACCCACACAAACACACAAGGAGAAAAACCTCCTTAAACAAATTTATACAATTTATACAAAAATTGTCTAGCTCTAATACCAGCAAATGCCCAAAGCACAGTTTGTTAAACCTCATAAAGATATTATGACTTTAGGGTAGCAGGAAAAACATACAACCAAGACCACAAATGTTGATACTACTGCTCAGATGGCTCTACTTAGCCTCTCATGTATTACAATTTGTAAGCATGGTTTGCACAATTTCTCCGAAATTTACTAAAGTTAGCTTGAGGATTTTCTCTATTCTAAACCTTTTGAGCTAAACCAAAATAAATGACCCCCAGAGATTTGTATCATTTTTTTCATCACAAGAAGTTTATTTTCAGAGTTGCATAATAGCGTCAGTGAAAAAAATGTCTGACTCATTTGGTGTCATGTATCCTCGCCATAGGTACATGAAACAAACCATGGAAAAGCAGTTTGTAAACATTCACGGGAGCAGCTCAAAAGTCCTTCTACAGTGCCACATCACATGTGCTGCCAGGTTTTATCCATTGACTGAATGTGCTCTTTGGCCTTCATCCTAAGTGCTGCGATGCTTGAACTTCTGTCTTCCTCCATCGGGTATTTATCATTGAAGTTGAGTGGGCACTGGTAGGGAGGAGGGCCCATTGGCTGCATACCTTGGACCATGCCAGGTGGGGTGTTGAGGAAGCTGTGGCTTGGATAGGCAGGCTGCAGGCCCTGTGGTGAACCCATAAACCCTGGGATGGTATGCATGGCTGTGGCACTGGAGATGGGCGAGGTCAGCCAGGGATCTAGTGGCATCGGGTTGCCCACTGGCCCCACGCTAGGTGGCATTGGAGGACGATTGAAGGATAGCATGGAGGAATCATGGAGCTTCATGGTGCTAGTGTCCATCTTTTCTTGTCGTCTCCACTTGGCCCTTCGGTTCTGGAACCACACCTGAACAAAGAAAATTAAATAAGATGAGATGGTGCAGCAAGGCACCGAGACACAGCAAAAATGGTTGATCAGAAAAATGCAAGATCTTTCAAAGATTGTGCTATATACCTTCTAATACTACCACTAGGTGATGCAGAAGTTGGATACATTCAAATTAACGTTGGCATCCACAAACATTTATATAAACCTAGTAAAACAGATTTGAAGCAGTGGTTTTAAGATAAGTGGTAAATGTTAAACTTTATTTGTCAACATATTTGTGGATTAACTGTTTCTGCTGCTGGGTAAAAAAAATGAAGTATGGAGAAATGATAAAGTGATGAATAAATTGTGGTTTGTTTAATTATTAATGATTCTGCCGTTTAGGCCTCATTAACCATAAATTGATGTTAATGCTGCAGTTTTCTGCTCAGTAGAGCGCGGGCCGTGTAACCAATACCATTTCCATTTCTGTGTGCCAACACCATAGTATACCATTAGGCTATCACATAGTCCTTACCTGAACTCGTACTTCAGGCAAGTTAACCTTCATTGCCAACTCCTCACGGCTATAGACGTCCTGGGTAGTGGGACTTCTCGAAGGCTCGTTCCAGCTCATGAAGCTGATAGGTGGTGAAAGTGGTACGATTTCTCCTGTGTTTCTTTTTAGTGTGCTCTTCCTCTGTAATGGCCTCTGGAGACCCCTCAGCAACGTCCATTTCCTTCTGCAGGTTGCTCATTTCTTCATCACACTTGTCACCAGAGAAAAGGTCAGATTCTAAAATGAAGGACAGGAAACTTATAGTAAGAATTGTAAGATGCAATAAAATTATCAATTTATCACATTTCAGAATGGATTTATTGTAAAAGTTGTAACAACCAACTGTGTGTAGCTGGTATCATGCAGTAAGCAGTTCTTAGTTTGGCAATGGACCATTTTGAAATATTTCATTTGGCCAACTATTATTAAAGCCAAGGATGTAAGGATATAGCAAGTTGGAAATAAAAGAGAAATAAAGGAGGGGTAGGACAACTGTACTCACACAAAAACAAACATCTTAGGCTACCATTTTAGGGACAATCAGTACAACCAAGGCAAAGTAATATGTATGTGTTTGACTTTCCAAAAGTCACTCCCTACGTTTCTTCTCATGATGTTTTTCAACCAGAAATGTAGTAACCAGCGTTAGCAATACCTGGCTATCCAAACTTTGTTTCATGATCATAGCTCACATTCCACCAGTCTCTCTTTTTATTACATCAAAGATATCTCCAGAAGAAAACACCCTGAAATGTGTGATTTTTGATCATTTCAAATGCATGTAACATTTTACCTTAAGCCTCAAAAAGTGAAAATCGTAACCCTTCTACTTCATGATAAAACAGCTTAATGACTGATGCCCTTTATTGAGTTGAGGGCTTAAACACCAGGGGTTTGGCAAGTCCAAATGACATCACATCTTTCACTGAAGTCAGCTCTTGCAGTAATCCCATAGGAACAGATGCTACCAGCGAGTCCCCGCCTCCTTTAATCTAACAATCTGAGAATCTAATCTGCACATGCCAAGTAAACAGTCATAGTCCAAATGGATGTAGAGCAAGTGAGCCATGTTTGTGTGATGCACCAAAGCTTGCTAATCATGCCAAATCGTTTTAAGGCTATGTGGTCAACAGGTCATTGGTTGAAATAAAGATGCCAGGCAACAAAAGCTTTGTGTTCAAGGTAGTTAATAAAATCTTTAAAACATGATTGTTAGTGTACACTATGAATTGGGAATGAGTGGGATTATGGTTACTACCATTATGAATTTCCATATTTCAACCATCCCATTTAAGATTAAATCTAGATGTTACTTTTTTGCCACAAAGTTTCAAGGTGGCTTTGGTATACAATAATATCTGTACAGGCATTAAGCACTGTTATAGTCTGCCATATCTGACATGGAACAATCCATTTAAAAAACATTTAAAAAACAACAAAATGTTATTGTAATATCTAAATTGAAGTGCAATTCCTGTAGATAGATCATAGGGTTTAAAACAAATCCCTTATATCCCTTAAGGCTTATATTAAAAAAAAAGAAGTATCAACATTATCAAAGAAACGGAAATCACCAATTTCCCCACAGTAACCTGTGTCCATTTGTTCGTACACCTCCATTGGTCAGACCTTCTCTGTCATAGCTCTGCCATTGGCTTTAATATGTTATGGCTACTGTATGTTCACATACATTGTAGCTATGTCAGTATGCTATTCATATTTTCAGCTATCAAGCATAGGCAAAGAATTATTGTGTCCCTTAATGATTTAAAAAAAACTGCAGTTTTCAGGTGTTCATAGGACGCATAAACCTTTTATGTTGACAGAGTAACAGCTGGCTACTGATTTTACAGTACTCCAACAGTTTTGTTTTTAGCTTTTTGCAAGGTCTGTTAAGTGGTCATTTTGTTGATTTTTCAAAATACTAAAATGGCTTCATGTCTATAAATTATTTCAAAGAATATTTCATTAGATAAATGCATGAAGCAGGTTAAAATGTATATAACATTTGCAAGGTCATGTCTATCACAGGCTTAAGTATGATTTTTAGCAGTATAAGTTGTAAAACAGAAGTGAATGAAAACTGAAGTATGTACCAAACAACATTCAAGTTTAATTTAGTTTGGCCGCGTTGGTTCAGTGGGTAGAGCAGGCGCACATATACTTAGAGGTTTAGGCCTTGACGCAGAGGTCCAGGTTTTGAATCTGACCTGTGACAATTTCCTGCACCTCTTCCTCTCTCTCATCTAGCTGTCCTGTCCATTAAAGGCGGAAAAGCCCCAAAAAGTATCTTAAAAAAAGAAGAAGTTTAATTTACTTTACAGTAGGTAGTGATGGCTGTCAACAGGCTGATTTTACTAGCTTATTAACCTCTTATATCCAGCCAGACAAACCAGTATGAAAAGCCTGCTGTGTAGACAAGCAGTATTTTAAATTTGCTTAACCCTGACATCCCCAAGTATGAAAAATGCCTAAATATGATTCATTAAGATATTAAGCAAAATACCAGGGCCCTAGCACTAAAACAAAAAAAGTAATGTACCCATTTTTCATATTTGTAGCTGCATGTGTCAAAGACAAGAAAGTCCTGTTACAAGAAAATGTGTGTAAATGATTCAGAAGACATTCATTTCTTTTTGATCTAAAGTAAAGGTGAAGCCATAATAAAATTACTCAGATTACACTTCATATGAATTAAGTAAAATTTTAGAGCAAGCAGACTCTGACATTGTCTGATATTTTGGGCGGGTTTTCTTGAACTTTAAAGCAAAGGTTACATTTAAGGGGAAAATCTGGATTCAGCAGCTAAGCTGGCCCACTCATGAGCAAAGTTAAATATAATACTATCCCCTTTTCCACTCATACAAATCATGCAATTATTGTTAATTTTGAAAATGGGGGGCTTAAGTACAACGTATATATTTACATACACACATACATGCAAGACATACAAATAACTTATGAGAGAGGTTGCTAAAAGTTGGCATTAAACTTCTTCATGGAAGGGCGATAGTCCAATACATTGGGAAAACTGTGTGGGAGTATTGGGTTTTAAACCGGACATAGAAAGTTCTGAAAAACAGTACAGCACTACTTCCACTTGTTGTACAGTTGGAGTAAAAATCCCTATTATCATCCTAAAGAAATGTATTACAGTTTATGTGGGATTGTTTCCTTTCTGAAGAGACTCACCATGGTAGGAAGAATGTTGGGAACTATCACCCAATTCTGGAAGGTGCCCATAGGGGTCTGACTGCTTCTCAGGGTGTTGTGAGGTTTCTTCATTGGCTTGCTGCCTGTCATCATCGCTTATCGAATGGAGTAAAGGGTCCTGGTCTTTAGTGAATCCCAGTATGACATCAATACTGTGGACCCTGCCTCCACCGCTTGACCCAGCAGCTTTTGCCATGTCATAGTTGTCAAGACAACTATCGTCCACCATTCCCAGGGTATCCATTGACAAATGCATACGAGCCTTTTGAGACACTTTCTCTCTTCTTCGTCAGAAAAAAAGTAAAATGCTACCAAGTAAGACAAGGCAGACCAGTTGTTGTACAGAGCTGTTATTCTGGTTCACGTGCAATGCAGGAGATTTATGTGAAGTGTGAGGGCCGTATCCTTCAGGATCACTTCAGCGAGGCTCAATGTATAGTTTACATCAAAGCAGAACAAAGTCACATCTAAATGAAAGTAAAGAAACAAGACATAACAAATACTGTAAAGCTGTGCAAATAATTGTAGTGGATAATAGACATGTCATTGTGATATCAGCATTAGACAGCAGGCTCTTTCTTCTTGTTTAAATTATTATGATAAAATACTTTAAATAGTAAGTTTGAATATCTTTTTCTACCACAAGAAGCTTTACCAAGTTATGCTGTGTTGTATGGATAAATAGTCATGTACTGTTGACTGCATGCAATGAAGAAGAAACATGAAGAATTCAAAAGTGAATCCTAAAAAATGTGTTTGTTTTGTAGTGTCTGGAAAAAGTAATCAAATTCTCTCTTAGATCTGATTCCAATCAGTTTTTACTTGTACATTTCAAACTTCAGAATTTGAAACATTTTTACATAGCTCTACCCCATGACATTTGAAAACAAGTTGCACTTATATATTTATAATAATATGTCCATCTCTTTTTTGAATACAAATGAGCATTATGGGAACTCATGCATCAATAAACAGAACTGACACAATTGCACAGTAAAGACATACATAAAGTTATCTTACCTTCTTTCAGATTCCTACCACAGATTCCTTTTACTACATTGTGTCTCTCTGTAGTCCATAAGTAGATGAATAACACTGACTATATCTACTGTAGGCACTTGTTACTCCCAGTTAAGTCCTTGAAATCCCCTGCACACAAGTGAGCAAGGACCTACCGTTTGAGTCCTGTGCAACAAGCACATGTAATCTCTTTCTCTCCTGACAAAACTCCTTAACCACACAAGACACCAAAGCTTGCGGGGGAATGGTAGTAAACCAAAGGGTTTAAGAGGTTTATTAATTGGAATCCTTCCCCTTTAAGAATGACTGACAGTTGTTTTCTGGTCAAGTAATTGCTCCAAATGTGTCCTGCATTCAGACCACAGAGGGAGGCCATTGCTAATGAAGCCTCAACAAAACTTTCTTTCAAAAAATCTTTTGTCTGAAAGATAATAGCTTGTACTGAGAGTTTTCGCTAATCCCTTCATTATAGACAATGTAAGGGAGAAAAGACACAGAGATGGACTTTTAAGTTGAATGCCTACACACTGTATTCAAAGAATAGTTTCATTCAAGTAGGCACTTAACTTTTTATGAGTAGCATTGCTTAGGAATAGCTGGCTTTACTAATGGAATATAAATAAAACAAATAACTGAATCACTTGTTCAAAGCATGTTGATATTATTTAACAAATAATAAAATATAAAACAAATGTATAGGAATGCAAATTTAGGAGATTTTGCATTAAATTCTGTCTGAAGCATCAACCAAGCCACATTTTATTATTTTATTATCTATTTAACACCCCCACCCTTTTTGGGGTTATTTGCCTAAATTCAGACACATTGTATAGTTTTGATGGTAAGACCCTTGTAATTAACAAAAAAAGTTTCTAATGATATATTAAAATACAGTATATATCTGATATGCCTAAGTGGCTCCCGAAATTAGCAGATGTTCAGATCGTTAGACCACTTTAATACTTTTTTACTGAAAAATGAATCCTACATCACTCAGTTTATAGCAGAATTCCAGGTATTTGCAGACATTAATGTTGGCTCTGTTGAAGACATCAATAAGATCAATACCATACTATTCTGCTCTAATGCGAGCAAAGCTAGGTCACTTCAACTACAAAACCTTCAAGCTGAGTTCACCAGGTTAGACTCATTGTTGCAAACTTATTTTACTGACCAAATAAACGATCACTAGTCAAGAAAGAAATAAGCAACATTCTGAAACAGAAATCTGAATTTCTAATTCATAGAACAAGACAGCAATATTACTGTCAGGGTGCTAGACCTAGTCATCTACTAGCCATGAGAATAAGGTCCTGTGACCATTTTGGAGATATTCTCGCTATCAAATGTTAACACAGCCTTGATCTCCTTACTCTTGAAAATGGATAAGGATCCTACAGAGTGCTCTACCTACCAACCTCCGAGTCTGCTTAACTCTGAATTACAAATCTCAAAGCTCTAAGCCCATTGTTTGGAGTCCCATATGTCAAAATTAGTGAACTCTGAGCAAACAGGATTTGTAAAAACAAGACTGGCAGCAGATAATGTTAGACGCCTTCTTTGCATTGTTGATGCGGTAGAAGACAGTAAGACCCCAATGTCACTTCTCTCTCTTGATGCAATGAAAGCCTTTGATAGGCTTGAGTGGCCATTTCTATGATCAGTCTTAGAAGTGATGAACTTTGGTAACACTTTCATTGATATAATTAAAGTTATGTATTCTATTCCCTCAGCCGGAGTCTTAACCAGAAGCACCTCCTCCTCCAGTTTCTGGATCTTCACACCAAGGCTGCCCCTTCAGTCCTGCATTCTTTATCCTCTCTCTGGAGCCTCTGGCTCAAGCTATTTACCAATTGATTATGGTGTCACCAATATGCATTTGTAATACACAGCATCACCTTTCACTATTTGCGGACAATGTTTTTTTTTTTTAGAAAACCCCTTTCCATCTATTCCTCACCTTCCATCATTATACGAGGAGTATGGAAGCTTATCAGGCTTTAAAATGAACTGGTCAAAGTCTGTAGTGCTTCATTTAAATGATCCTGCTCGCAATTCAATCATCCCTGCTAACATCCCGATTGCTAAGCGTTTAAATATTTAGGCATTGAGGCTTTTCCTTGCTTAAACCAGATTGTTAAGCATAACTATTCTGCTGCTCTGAACCACATTTTAAAAGATATGGAAAAATGGATGGGTCTCCCCATGTCTATTCATGCCCGTATCTCTGTGGTTAAAATGATGTTTTACCCAGGATTAATTTTGTCAGCTCTATGCTACCTCTTTCTCCTCCTTTTGGTTATTGGTATACATTACAATCAACAATATCTATATTTATCTGGAAATGGGTAAGTATGGAAAAGGATCTGGGTACGTGATTGCCCAGGACTGACTATCGATCTTGATTGGCATGATGTATGGTCTAACATTCCAGAAGTATCTCGCAATCCAGACCATCAGCAGATTCACTACAATTTTATTCATAGGACATATCTCACCCCTGTGAAAATGCATCACATAAATGTAATTAACAGTCCTTTATGCACGTTCTGCCCACTAAAAGCTCAAGGTACATATCTTCACATGATCTTGGATTGCTCTCCTGTTGGTCAGTTCTGGAACAATATTGCATCCAAAATATCTGCCCTGATTAATAATACTGTACCTGTTACTGTCAATGTTTTGATTCAGACTGATCTGTCAGCCCTCCAGCTCTCTAAAACTCAAAAACATACTGTCATGATTTGTCTATTTGTACTTGGACCCTTTCCTTTCTGGATGTTGTTGTGTGCTCTCCACAACTCGCATAGGTGGAGCCTCGGGAAGGACTTTGATCGCAAGCCTTCCATTTCAAAAGTTTTATTACGCCAGGGTACGTTTTTTTAGTGATGTACAATGCATTCATGGACTTTAACAAATTAAATATTAATTACACCTGTCTGCTCTTACATTTATATTGGGAGATTTGTACATGCTACATGCGACAGATAATTATGGCTACATAACATTCTTGGATCTAATTCAAACATGTCTGATCTCCTTTACTGCTTGGTCCACTTCATTAATGGCTAACATTGATATCAGTCTTGAAAGATGCTCCTAATACCACCCAAGTCGTAGGCGAGGAAAATTGCTAATCATTTTATCACATTAATATATTAAAGCTGTTCCCATTTGCTTGTTTCCCTTTTATCCTAATTGAGTACAAATTGGTTAAGAGGGTGCAGCATAGCTATCAAGCTCTTTAGTTTTATCAGATGACAATTTAAGCCCTTGAGATCCTATTAGCAAGAAAGCAGCTAATGTTTCAAGGCGCTGTGTCAGCTTACAGAGGAAAAGGGGGATGGTGAGTAGCAGAGGGATGAGAGGAAGATGTTGGAAAGGGAGGGTAAAAAGCTGAGAGACATGGTCATGTGATCAGTTTGAGCCTAAAGTAAACGCTGACACTGTCATGTCTTGTATAGTCATAGACATGCTTGTTTGTGATAATTTTGTGTTAGTCCAATAGTAAAATATATTTATATATATGAATATATATAAATATTTATTTTTAAATGACTTTCAACCTTTATTTACTGCCAGAATGTAATGGTTTAAAGGAACACGCTGACTTATTGGCTTGACCGGCTTATTATTGGCTTGACCCCACTGTTACCCCCAGAGTTAGACAAGTCGATACATACCCTTCTCATTTCCATGCATACTGTACCTCTGTCTGACGCCCCCAGCGTTAGCTTAGCCTAGCAAAGATCCTGCAGGTAACTGGTTCCAACCAGCCTACTGCTCTAAGTGACAAAATAACGCCAACATGTTCCTATTTACATGTTGTGATCTGTATAGTCACAGCGTGTACAAATAACAAGGTCACATGAGACACAGCCATATTCTAACCGCATACTGACTGGGATATATTCACATTTGGGCGAAGTGATTTTTCTCTTGCAGCACCTGAGAAGCCTGGTCACGGAGCAGAGGGTTTGCCTGGAGTTTGCTCAGAGTTGGAATAATAGAGTCAACAATTAGTAGATACTAAAAGCATAGTTTACAATGATGGGTGTTCGCTGCGACAATAAACAGGGAGACCAGGTAATACCATGATGTTTTATAGAATTCCACCCGAAAACGTTGACCGCTGAATCTATGGCTATACTTGCTCTGGATATGGATCCAAATTCACTGATTATTATAATGAAAAAATGGAATTAGCCACACGGACCATTAAATGTGTGCTGAAGGATACGGCCATCCCATCGATAGTACAGGCCGGACAAAGTGGATCCCCTGCAGCTACTGTAAGTGTCCTGTTACGTTTTCAAAGGACTAACTACTGCAACAGTGGTAATGTTAGTAACACTATTACATGAATAGGATGGTCACTACTATTGCAGTTTTTCTTGGGCTACATTTATCCCCTGTAATGTTACTGTGCTGTCACAAATGGGCTTTTTCACCCCAGAATAAAATGAGCAATGCTAGAGCTAACGCTCATGACTGTAGCCTTTACCTTGCTAATGAATTGAATTCCACATTTAGATAGCTACACCAACAGTCCGTGTTCATTCTGATTCTCCCCTTGACCTCAGTCTGTTTGGCAGTCTGTTTTGTCTATCAGCTTTCAAAATGTGTAACTCCTCATCTGTGTATTCCGCCTCAAAAATATATTTTCTAGATCTTGGATTGATACCAAGTAGAAATCCTCTGACAACTCCTCATGGTCAGCCATAATCACCCGTGTTGATCGCTACAATCTAGCTATTCACATTTTTAGCTATTTCACTTTTTTGAGAATATAGTTACCAATTAGTATGCGGTTAGAATATGGCTGTGTCTCATGTGACCTTGTTATTTGTACTCGCTGTGACTATACAGATCACAACATGTAAATAGGAACATGTTGCCGTTATTTTGTAATTTAGAGCAGTAGGCTAGTTGGAACAAGTTACCTGCAGGATCTTTGCTTGGCTAAGCTAATGCTGGGGGAATCAGACAGAGTTACATCACGCACGGAGATGAGAAGGGTATGTATCAACTTGTCTAACTCTGGGGGATACGGTGAATAAGCTAAAGTCCCAATAAGTTGGCGGGTTACTTTAAAGTTACTTTTGCTACGAATTCTGAAATGTTGGTACAGGATATCTTACATGGCTATACAAGTCAACAATAATTACTTTAACACTTTAATAACCCATTTTTTTCCAACAAGACCAGGTAATCTATTGTGAGACAGAGGGGACAGGCAAACGTCACGGTGAAATGTTGAACCAACTGAAACAATACTGTACGCCCTATAATATGTTTTATTTGATCTATGTTGTTTATCTAGGAACAAGCAAATTAAAAATCCCTGCCAAACCAAGGTTCATATATACACATCCAGGGAGGAGCAGGCCGTATTTGAAGTGCATCCTTGATGGATGAACAGTCGTGGTTTTGAGTTTGAGTTTCTGTTGTTTTTGAGTTTGTTGTTTCCTGTTATGATTGTGTATTTGTTCTGTTTCCATTTTTTGTTGTAATCTGTGTTTCCTCCCTTGGCTTGTCTAGTTCCCTTGTCTTGTCTTATTATACTTCCTGTTTTGTGTTTTCCTGTGAGTGCCTGTGTGTTCTGTTTCCTGTTTTATTTTGAAGTGTAGTTTTCCTCCCAAGTCTTGTCTGGGTTTACTTCCTGTCTCATGTTTTCCCCGTTTGATTGTTCTTCCCCGCCCTGATTTGTTTCACCTGTCCCTTGTTTGTTTGTTAGGGCCGAGCACTGAAGTGCAAGGGCACTAACGGTGTCCTAGCACGAAGTGCAAGGAACCTATTGTTTTTGTAGGGATTATTATTATTATTATTAATCCGACCTGTCTCTCTCATTTTTGAGGGCTTTACCACGTGGGAAAATTCACGAAACTTGCACACATGTCAGACCTATGAAAAATGAAAAATTTCTGTAGTTATTAGGCTCAGGCGATGACAGGGGGCTCCTTTGTTTTCAGGGGCTGAAAGAGAATCAAAGTGTGTAAGCCTCCTCCGCTGGTACATAGCCTCTCCACTGCCAAGACCTCGCACACGCCTCCCCGTGGCACACATGGCAACTGGTCCCTTGTGGTTCCAAGCTAAGTTGTACAGGATCTCGGAGCAGCAGTGGGCCCCAGAGACGCGGCATGCAGGCCCATTGGTGAGTTGAAACGCCCTGATGCCCGTCAACCACTGTCCCAGTTATGGCTAAATAGCCCCAGCTATGGGTAAATAGTGAAGACCCCAACCGCGGTGCAGGTGGAAGATGTCGGTGTGAGAACCACCACAACATCTGGGAAGGAGGAAGAAAGCAAACCCACAGCCACGTGAGTTAAATCGGGAGGGTACAGTGGCTAGGGGAGCAAACCCTGTGGCGATGTGAAAAAATTTAAACTATTCCTCACAACTCTATAACAACTACTGCATACTAACAAACACTAGCTATAAAAATGATGTTGTTGATGTTTGTTGATTTGTTGGTTGAATTATGTTTGTTGGTGTGCCGGCCCTGGGCCTGTACATGTGTACTGTGGTTTGTCTTGTTAACTTTCAGGTGTAGCGGGGACGATGATGAGATGACTGGGATCACCTGGCTGGTCCTCCCAGACTATTTAACCCCACATTCTTGATATCAATGATACTGTAACCGGTCGCATTCTCCCGACGGCGCACCAACATGTTTTCTCTCTGTTTGAGTTTTCCCTTTGTTAACTACTGACAACATGCATCTCACATTCTCCATTACAGCCATCTACCTTCATTCATCACTGATACTGACAATCACTCCTCATTGTGCTCTTGTTTGCATCATTATTTAATAAATGTCACTTTATTATTGTTACGTTGCTGTGCAGCTCCCTCTTTTGTTGTGGCCTGTGAGCCGGTCGTAACAAGTTGGGGGCTCATTTGCCGTGAGTATAAAACCAGGACCTTGTTTGTGGTTTTCTTTAATTAATTCTAGTCAGTTGCAGTTGAGGTAATTTGGTTTAGTTGAGCTAGTCTATTGTTTAAATGTTAAGTTGCACTACAGTCATGTGTAATATACCGTAGTTTGATGTATAAAATGTATACATTTGGAAAAGCAACAAAAATGTCCCAAAAAAAATGACAAAGACCTTTGGGAAAAGTGACAAAAGAGTCTTAAGAAGGTTTTAACTTAAAATTTTGACCCAGAAAAACTAAATGTTGGTCTACGGGAAGACAACACGAGGGTTAAATTGACAACACGGGGGCAATTCTTTGAGGACATTTTGCAGGTTTACTACGATTCTCATGTAGCTTTAGACTTTAAGACAAAACAGGTTTATTTAGGGTCACAGAGCCTTTCAAACACAGCAAGTTTTATGAAGAAGAAATGCTTTAAAATATACAATGGTCATTGTCATATCAGCTACAAACTTGAATTATTTGGTAAATATCAATTATCAGTTTACTTCTTTATTTTGAGAATAATCAAGGAATCCAATGATTTTAATCAGGGTTCGTACACCCATTTCAAGGTCTAATTCAAGCACTTTTCAAGCACTTTCAAGATCAATTTTAAAAGCTTTTTCCAACACCTTACACCACCATAAATTACGTACCAATACATAGTCAAAATTATTATTTAGTATTTTTGTCACATTAAAAGACATAATGCTATAAACAGTCAAAATGGTGATCAGATATTTAAGCAAAACGCACGTTTTATTTTCAAAATGTATCACTGTCTAAGTAGACTTTGCTTGCTATCTAACCTTTGATCAGAAATATTTGACAGGCCTTGGTTTTGGGACACATAATTGATATATCCAAGGTTTGATCAAAATCTGAGACAGTAACAACAACAACCTGTAATTCCATTTTTACCTAGAAGACTGACAGTGCAAGGCACCTGCCTGAAAAATAGCCTATATTAATTTAAAAAATGTATTTCATTGCCAAGACATATACGGTGGCTTGAATACATTTACACACCCATGCTAAAGGGAACTTTATCAGGGTGCATAGTATCCTGATCCATGAAATAAATGGCCTTTGAAAATAAAAATCTGCTTGCTTCTATGGGAATTTAACATAGGGGGTTGTATACTTATGCCCCCTGTATTTTAAGAAAGTCGCCCATGAAAAATACTTTTTTACTAAAACAAAATATCTCATATAATAATGGAAGGAGCACAGGAATTTTGTCTTTAAGTAGAAGTACTTTTACCTGCCTTTATTACTGTTATTGCAGCATGTTGGCATAAGATGAATCATTTTGGTACAAACAAATTGAGGTAGATTTGAAGTAGAATAAATATGTAGATAGATTGTAGAGACTAGTTGGATCTTTACATCTGGAAGCCAATGTTTATCTCTCAGTGCCACTCTTAGATTGGCCCTCTCAGCCTCTCTTGTAGCAAAGACCCTGTCAAGTCCTGCAGAACACACACACTACAGCATAAATTAGACAATCAATAGCAGAAATCTTTAAGCCAATTGTGCAGTGTCGTCACTATAAGAAATAGGAACAAAAATGCAAATTACTGCAAAATACCATTCATTAGTAAAATGTTATATTTAATATCAATCAGTACAAGATAAATTAAAATGTGAATAGTTATTTTTATCTCGATGATCCCTTTATTGTGCATTTGATACAGTATCTATATGTGCTCTGTCCTGAGTCCAAGAAGAGTAAGCCCAAACAATGTGACCTAGCATAAGGACAGAGTATTAAAAAATTAAAGGGCAGATAAAGAAGCAGGTGGCTTTAAGTACAGCTTTGGTGTCTTAGCATTACCATATTGCAGTAATGTTGTTAGCAGGGGAAAACAATTCCCACCAGGAATGCCTGATTAGAGTCTATGAGATCATTCAATGAAACATCTTATCTTATTAACCTAATCACATACTTACATTACACTGTTTTGGTTAAGAAAGCTGTATACTGTACCTGTCCTCATCTACTGTACAGCTCTCCTGATTGGTGGGAGGCATAACAGCCCACAGTGGGAACAGAGGGGGTTCATTGTCTAAAATACATTTTTAGCAAGGTTGGCTTGTTACCTTTTTGTGACAGAACGCATTCAATCTACCACGTCCCTCTTTTTTCTTTTATCTTCAATTAAGATGAGCACTCGAGACATGCCAGTGCAGAAGGCTCTGCCCATCTATTCTATCCGGAAGGTATTTACTTGGCCTTCCTATTGAGAGGAGCTCGGTATGCGATTGCCCAGGACTGAGTATCAATCTCGAGAATTCAGAAGTATCACGCAATCAAGACCATCAGCAGATTCACTACAATTTCATTCATAGGACATATTTCACCCTTGTGAAAATGCATCACATTAAAATAATTAACACTTGCACTATGCACTTTCTGACCACTAAAAGCTCAAGGTACATATCTTCATATGATCTGGGATTGCTCTCCTGTTGGTCAGTTCTGGAACAATATTTTGTCCAAAACATCTGCCCTGATTAATGATACTGTACTTTCAATGTTTTGATCCTGAATGATTTGTCAGCCCTCCAGCTCTCTAAATCTCAAAAACGTGCTGTTTTTGCTGGATTTACAGCTGCCAAGAGAATGATTGCAACCCGTTGGAAACCACCTCATGACTTGTCTATTCGCACATGGACCCTTTCATTTTTGGATGTCACATATGTGGAGCTCTCCACAGCTTGCATAAATTGAGTGCCAGGAAAGACTTTGGACACTTGGCTCAACATTGCTGAATCTTTGAAATCTATGCTGTAGACTTCTTGCTTCTATCTGTGCGTGTGTTTGGCCCTCTTTGTCTTATGCTGGTCTCCCTGTCAATGCCTCTTGTTTGTTTGTGTGTTTATTTGTATGTCTTTCTGTGTGTCTTCTTTGTGTCTCCCTCCTTCCTGTATTTTTTCTCTTTGTTTTGGTGTGAAAACATTTTTTTGCAGGGAGGGATTGTGGAGCAGGTACAATGTGCCTACTTTAGTATGAGTATTGTACTTTTCTGTATATTGCACTTTTGATTGAATAAAAAAATGTGATTGCAAAAAAAAGTGAGAGTCACTCTCATCCTGCTCGTCATTTCCGGGTTAAGGACTCCACCAATCAGATTGGTAATTTAAGTCTTCAGAGCCCATCAGGTTAGCCAAAATGAAGGCCTCCGGCCCCTCTGATGGACGACGGTAAAGAACACACGTAACAGACTAGAGTCACCGACCTCATCAGACTGTCCTATGGCCAATTATCGGGTTAGTGTGTCAGAGCCTTAAGGTAACTTAACTAAAGCAGAAAAGACTTACTTATTTCTCTTCTCAATCCAGATTTAACTGTCTAACCTGTATGTAAGTGTACCTACAGTCATGTCGTCATAAGAACTACAGGACAGTATATTGATACTTTAAACAGAGTCTACTTTTAAAGGTGGTCTGCTCAGGCCCTGACCCTATTTTAATTAGATTAGCTTCAAGAGCTGCAGCTTGGCACAGACCCACTGTTACTTGGTGTCTTGGCCAGGCTGCACTCCTTCACATCATTCGCTCTGGGTATACATGAAGATGATCTTCAGATTTACTGAAACTGACTCAACCACAGACCTACAGATACTGTCTCTTATGTAAATAAAACACAATCTGGATTTGTAGGTTATCCTTAATAGCTTAATCAAGTAATTTCTTGTCTATTTTATTTAGTTCTAGAAAAAATCAAAAGAGGATCTAAAACTTTTAAAATATTAAAGAAGCAGACTCTTTTTTTACTTACTACTACTTAATAGTACTATTACTAGCTTGATTTAATAAATAGCTTGAATAATCTTCACATATTTTTTTAAAATGAATAATGAACACCATATGCCACCTGAATTTAAATAAATAACTGAAATGTCTTGTCAGGCTGCCACACGTTCAATTGGACAAAGAGAACTTAATTTCATTACAATTTGCCTTTTTACTTAATACTTACTTAAGTGTTACCTGAGATTGTAAGGTGATTAAATAATTACTGTTTTAAAGCATACTGGCTAAGAGATACGCTTAACCGTTGCTTCTTTACTGTGGCCCTGAAAGTAAAAACACAAAAGCATTTCAGAAAACATTTCAACATTTTAGAAAACCCTTTTCAGAAAACACTTTAACATTTCAAAAACAGTAGCAGCCCTGATGATTTATTAAACACAGAGCCTAATCTGCTTTTCTGGCTAATTTGAGTCCCAAGGAAATAAACCCCTACCCAAAGCTACCTTGTAAGCCTTGCTCACATCCGTTGATGTCACACATGGATCACACATAGCTACACAGGCAAGCAACTTTAAACTGCCTAAGTCACTCCCACACACAATAAACTAAAATCCACTTGATCTTTTGTGTTTGTTCCAAATGGTGTTGGTATATAATTAGCCATTGTATCATTATCACACAGTTTATTGTAATTGATTGTATATGACCTGCGTTTAATAGAATTCACAAGGAAAATTCATATATTATTTTATCAACCACAGTGCTGTTCTGTCCACTAAACTGACTAATAAACACTAAGAATACTTAATTTATGGTAATTTGTGGCAAACATATCCCTTCAGGGGTGTTTGTCATATGTAAGACTGCAAAAAATATGACTGGTACACTATGTTAATCTCCATCCATCCACTGTAACAAATACATTAATGGTCTAAAATAAGTCAAAGACTGCGCACAGTCAAGTCAAACTCTTTCAGTCAAAATCTTTGTAATGTGTCATTTCAGAGTTAATTATAAACTTAACAAACATATTTGAATATGCAGAGTCAGGAAACCAGCAGTCATTTAGTCTACACTGCTGTTCATTAGGTTCACTTGTACAGTACAATCTTTTACAATCCCATACATCAGCCTTGTAATTGAACCTATTTTTGTGAGACTTATGTTCAGCTTTTGTTGACATTGTGTCAGAGATGTGTTGATTCAACTCTGTGGGCTTTTTAAGGCTGCAATAAGTGGCTAATGCATTATGTTGAAATGTGTCAAACCTACCCTATCTAAACTAATCTTTGATTTGTTTCAGTAAGCTACACCTTCTGCAGGGTGCAATTTAAAAGACCAATCTATCAAAATAGCAATTTTGAGTCCTTGCTGAAAGCAGGATGTTACTGTCCAGATAGCAAATGTGATTGGAAATTAGACACCTTTAACAATATGGTGATATGAATGGACAGGAATTGTTTTCTCTTAATTTTTTTTTAATATGACTGTCAACTCAACAGCAATGGTAGCTTCTGTCTAAAATGCAAATCCACCTGTTTCTTTGTGTGCTACCAAAATGTTCCACATTGCAATAGCACTCTGTGTCGTTGGGTTTACTTCATCCACATTCCAATGCAAATATTTAGAGTAAAAATGCTGTATACAAATACTGTTTTATTCCCTTTTTATTTGAAGTGAGCCTTTTTGTTGTGTTTGTCTGTTTTGTTGTCTGTGTCTCTGAGACAAACATAAAGTGGGAGCCTACTTTAAGTAGTACTAATCACACCTGCTAATCCCCGCTTAATGGCTATGTAGGTCATATTTTCTCATTACAGCGCTTTCCACTCTGTTCAACAATTCAGTATGAAACAATCTTACGATAATTATGCTTACTTTTGTCATAAATGATACAGCTGTGTTATATATTGTGCAAAGTGCTTCCAGTGACACACACTAAAACATTTAGGCATTTTAATGTTATTGAAGATCCTTTGTATGTACAATTTACTCCACAAAAAGCACAGTTTACCTGTGCTACACTAGTCATCAATGTTCTTTAGCACTGTAGTCAGTCTTGCTGCAAAGACATAATATAAACATCTCTGCTTACACACTTTTCTTCCACCAGCTGTTTCTGGTACTGCTCAAACTCCTCCCTGGAAATGGCTTTGCACTCGTTTCCTTTTTGTCTGCTCGTAAATTATTTATCACCTTCTCCAGTGAAACTCAACTTATCACCCAATACTTATAATTATGAGGAACACCATTGCTCAGTTTAAATAGATGTTATTCAGTCCTACAAAGAAAGGGGAAAGAGAAGCCGAGGGCTAGTGTAACACTTCTCCTTATTACCAACAACAAATTATCAAAAAGAACTGCTTGCTGTTCAAACTTGCCAAAATGAAACCTTGGCTATTGTGTGTCAAGATGATTAGACTGAATCAATAACTTTTGTCTGGAGTAAAACCGATAAAGAGCCTAGCTCTATTTGAAAGACTGCAGACATTTGAGTCTTTACCTTCTCAACAAGAAACATTAGAATAAACCCTCAGGATGTAGGCCACTGCTGTCCACCACACTAGCCAGTACTAATTACTTAAGTAGAATGGAGTTAGATTAATCAATGTAATAATAATACACATTTTTAAATAGTGTAGAAACAATAGTAACTACAGATTTATTACAAGTTACTAAAACAGATTTTACAGTTCACGTTGCTGCAAGAATACATATATTCCGTGGACACAAGATTGGTTTTGATTTCCACTGATTCCTAAGAAAGATATCTAGAACTTTAGATTCCTGATTAAATGTTCACCAGCTATTTTCTAACTATGTATCATCTGAATAATTGGAAGAATAGAAGAGCAGTAAGAACATAACAAGGGGTATTAACCTGCAAATGTGATAGTTAGTCCAGGATGTGGATGCTATTCATTGACCAAATAAAATACACTTTTAATGTTATGTCTTCATTTGTTATTATTTAAAGTTGAAATTTCAGCAGAAGGATCATAAAAAAAATCCGAAATGACTAGTTTGCCAACGAAGCTTTACAAGAACTAAATACCAAAAATAAATTCTCATTATTGAACATTTTAATATTGAAAGTGACTATAAGATAAGAGACTATCTCCATTATTTTATTAAACACTGATATGTTACACCATATGTTACTGTTACAGAAGATCTGTTTAAAATATTTCCCTGTCCTTTGGCTTGAAGCCAAATTGTCAAACTTTGGGAGGTTGTTTTAAAACTAATTCCAGATCTGATATCTGGCTGGTTGAGTGACTTCAGACTCCTACACGTACACACCTGAGACTTAATAATAGTTAAGCTTACCACAAAAGTACAAAAAACCTTTTTACCAAATTGTGCCTAAATAAATCTGTGTCACGCTGTCCCCCCTCCTCAAAGATATGGAGATTCATCCAATATAGCATATAATACAGACTTTTGACAACCACCATTCAAGTCTATGGGAATGTGGAGAGAGAAAATTCTGTATTCACATGGAGTGGCATTGTAGTCCTGTATAGAGCTAGTTGTGTTCTATTTTGCAGGCCCATGCAAGGTAGATGATTACTGGCTGGTTCAGGAGATGTATCTATTGGATTCTTTTTAGCAGAGTAGATTTGCATGAAAATAAAACTTCTGCAGTGGCTGTATATTTACCTTTCTGAATATTTTTGTGCCTCTTGCTTCCTATTTGTCTCACTTGTCAAAAAGTAATTTTCACTTTGCAGCGTTTCCTATGAGCAAGTGATGATTAGTGCCTGTGAAAATTACTTTAGAAGATGTATTTGTACAGTGAACTTGTTCTCCTCTTAACCTCTTTCAAATCAGTGGAATGGTTACTTTGTTATTTGTGCACTTTAGCAAATCCAAAGTTATATCCTGTCCACTGGTTTTGATTGCTGATTGACAATTTTATTAAAACAAGCTCAGGAGAATGCAGCTGTTGTTAAAATTAAAGGTGCTCTAACCAATGTTGGCAGACGTTACTTCTTGTTGGACTAGCTTGCCCCTCCTCCTCATCCTGTCCCTTCCCCTCCCTTCTGTGCTTCCTAACTAACTAACCCCCACTCCCAAATCCTTCTCATTGGTTATTGGCTGGAATGCTGGTTTGTGTATGCTTCGTGGTGCAGGTGGGCACAGTTAGTTTTTAGACCCTGGGCTGTCTACAGAGACCGCGTTTTTTACAGTGTGTTCAGGGGACAGGCAACTTGTGGATAGTGAGGAGATGTTTGCTGTATGTGACAACAAATGTTCCAGCCTAAAACACTTGTGACATCACTTAGAGCACTTTTCATGTGCTAACTAAGATGTAAATCTTTCTTTCATATGTGCTAAAATCACGACATTAGTCAAATGCATGGATTTCACAGAAACTGCACTATACGACTATTTGACGAACGTGTTACAATACGATTACGTCACCCCTGGATAAGAATGAATACACATTCCCCGTGGTAAAGCCCGCCTTAGTCAGTTTTCTGTAAAATATATGGGACCCATGATGTAGAACAATGTTTATTAGCTCCCAGCCAGGCCCTATTAGTGTTTTAAAAAAACTTTGATTCTATTATGATTATTCAGTTACAGATTACTTTTGTTATCCGTATGATACCTTTGTTACAGGATAATGAATTTATGTTTTGATAGTACAGTTATTATTTGTATGTAAATATTTTATTTGAATGTCTTAATCAAAACTGGGATCGACCTGTGATGAAGCTTTTAGGCTTTTGGCCTACCTTGCATATTCTGTTTTATTTATATTTTTTTGTTAGTGTTAGTGTTTTTATGTGCTATTAAATAAATCAAATCATAGCCTGTTAATCTACTACACTTCCAGGTATTATACATTTTGTAGTTGCTGTCTGTTCTAAATTGAACATTAACCATTGGCATATGATTTGAGGGAAAGGCACAGACACAAAGCTGATGATTGATGTAGGCGAGTCATTGTGTTGATGAATTTGTTAATCCTCTACTACTTTGGTGACTGGGCTTCATTTGTAGACTGTTCACGGAATAGCATTTTAAAGGTGATCTCTTTTTCCATCAGTACCACGACACTGAGAAGAATGTAAGGATTTTTTAATTTACTTGTCATAATGCTTGTTTCTTACTTTCATAGACAGGCTGTTATGCAATGGTAGTGATGTTCACAGTATTACTCTGCTTTCATGTTGTATATTCTAGTTATGTCTTTTACCAAACTTAATTAGGATTAATGTCTAAATGGTCCTTGTTCTATTAATGCTAGTAAAATATCTTCCCTTTTGGCAGTCTATATTGGTTGTAGGGTCTAATCAGGAAAGAAATGCTGCCAAGCACTCATAACCTGTCGGAGTTGGACACAGTAGAAGTCACAGAACCCCAGGAAACCCAAACATACCACAAAAATAAGAAGCCCTCAGGTCATGTATCTTCATCCCAGATTGGATCTATTGTTTTGGCTTTTCTTAAGAGAAATGCTTTTGTTGTTCTTACAATGGCCGCTGTTGCATTAGGTAAGTGGTTTTCAAACACTGTAATTTATTCTCCCACAAAACCTGAAAATTGTCTTTTAATCTACCGTTGTGAAGATAAATTGCAACCTAATGCTTACTTGCTTTGTAATATTGCATTCAATACAATTATACTTTTTTGTCCCCTTGGGGAAATCTTTCTTGGAGTATGTTACCTATCCAGCACTGCTCTGTGTATTGACTCTTCTGCATTTGGTATTTTGAATTCACCCATTTACAGCTTGCCGACTTGTGTTTATGTTTCTTCAAGGGATTGGCCTGGGCTTTGCTCTACGACGCGTTAATATGTCAGCCAGGGATGTAAAATATTTAACCTTTCCTGGAGAGCTGTTGATGAGAATGCTGCAGATGATGGTGCTTCCTCTCTTTGTTTCCAGTGTGATTACAGGTTGGATCAAACTGGATATTCAGGCACAATTTTTTTCATTGATTAGTAAAGAAATAGTTTGACTGACATTACTCATGGTAATAGCTTATTGTTAATAATCGCCACAGTAGATAAACACCATCAATAGCCACACTAGTGGCTGGTGCAAATGTTAGTGTAACTTAGAACACTTAGACTTAGACTTGAGACAAATGAAAGTGGAACATAGCCTGTGTGTTGACCCGGGCTCACAAACTGAGTCTGAGATCTTCTAAAATTATGTTAAGTTCCTCCAGAAAGAATATCTAGTGTAAAAAATGACACCTGAAATGATTCTCTACTTTAGCTGATTTATCTTTACATAACCAACCATGAAACTGTCTCACTGCTGCTTGCTCTGGAGGAAACTACTAGAACTGTTGGAGTGTGGTCTAGACCTACTCTATCTGTAAAGTCTCTTGAGATAACTCTTGTTATGAATTGATACTATAAATAAAAATTGAATTGAATTGAATTGAAACATATCTTATCTTGAGTTTGCATAGTAGATAAGGTTAATAAATGTTAACATTTTCAGTGGGTTTAACTTTTTACCTTAGTTTTAGTTTGATATTTTGGCCACTCCTGTTCAAGGTAAGTATCATTGAAGATGTTTTAATGTTTTCTTAAATACTTTATTTGGGGCTTCAATGATTTCTTAACTTTGCACACGTACATGTCCAAAACATTTGTATTTAAATTGTCCAATTAATATATGTAATATTATTTTACATGTGATATATTATGTATTACAGACACATATTTTTATTTCAGGAATGTCATCTGTAGACAGAAAGGCTTATGGGAAAATTGGGCTAAGGGCCTTCGGCTATTACATGGTCACCACGCTTATTGCTGCATTCACTGGCATTGCCTTAGCTGTTATGATCCAACCAGGGAAATCATCCAGGGCTGCCTCAGTGTCCTCTAGTAGTATTGCAGATGCTGCGCAGCCTGTGGATTCCTTTCTAGATCTAATCAGGTGTGTATCTTCCTAGAAAAATTCAACAACCTTGTTAATATACATTACAGACAATAATGTAATGTGTCACAATAAAACAATTGACAGTTAAGACACCTAATTAATCTTTTTGGTTTATAGAAATATGATTCCTTCAAATTTGGTGGAAGCATGTTTCAGAAAGGTAAGATCTGCAATGGCTATTATTTGTTTCATACTTACCAAAAGTTAACATTTTCTTATACTTTTTATCTAGTATAAAACAGTTTATTCCAGGAGTGTTTCTACAGGAAAGAGTCTTGGTGTCATCAATATGACAGAGACCAGTAAAACAAGTAAGATTCTTTTTTTGTTCTAATTCTGTGATTGGAACTAAAAAAAATTCCAACCCAGTGTCCCTTATGCTGCTTTAATACATCATCTGCCTGTCTGCCCTATTGTTTTTACATTATCACTACACCACCTAGTCATAAATATATTTCCTGGGATCCCTATAGACGACACAGTACCAGTGCCAGGCACCTTAGATGGATTCAATATTTTGGGTCTATTGGGCTTCTCTGTTGCCTTTGGCCTCATCCTGGGCAGTATGGACACTGAGGCAAAACCTCTGAGGGATTTCTTTGACTGCCTAAATAAAGTCATTATGCATCTGGTCAACATAATCATCTGGTAAGCACAGGAGCATATCATAAAGATGACTTGTGTTGACTTGATGTGTGTTTATTTGTTAATAATTATTAATGCAATTAATTGACCTGTATGAGCTATCATTTGTACGCTGATACCTCTCCAAAGACTAGGGACAAGCAGCCACCATCTCTAGTGCTTACTCTTAATTATAGTGCTGATTAAATGCTGTTTTATTTGTTTTTGTGACAAGGTTTTGCCACAGGATAAACAATTAATTGTCTGTGTGTTTGTTACATGTCTGAGGTTAATTGCTCTATCAAGCTAGCTATGAAATCTTGTGAAAACTAATGACCAACATTAAACTTCTCTTATTGCCTCTCCTCTGCTGTGTCTTACCTCTATTCACAGGTATTCCCCGGTAGGAATCCTCTTCCTGCTGGCAGGACAGATTGTGAGGATGACAGACACAACAGAGATAGGTCATGAAGTTGCCATGTATACTCTCACTGTGATTACTGGCCTCCTAATCCACAGCCTCCTTACCCTTCCCCTCATCTATTTCATGGTCACACGGAAGAATCCCTTTATTTTTATGGTTGGTCTATTCCAGGCTCTCACCACTGCCTTTGGTACTTCATCCAGGTGAGCCAGAGTTTTGATATTAAACATAACACATGACAGATGAAAAACAGTGGAATGGCAGCTTTCTTTATATACTACATGGGTTTGTACACAGTTCTGCAACCTTACCTGTGACACTTCACTGTATGGAAGAAAATCACAACATGGACAAAGGAGTGACTCGCTTCATGCTCCCTATTGGGGCCACAATGAACATGGATGGTGCAGCACTCTATGAAGCTATAGCTGCATTATTCATTGCCCAGGTTAATAATATGGATTTTAACCTGGGTCAAATTATTGTCCTCAGGTAAGCTTAACACATATTGAGCTCAGACTGGTCAAATACTTGTTTCAATTAATAACTAATTAACTAAATTTTCATTAGTTACTGAAAACTTATTTTTTACATCAGACTATATCTTATTTAGCTTTTACATCAGACTATTTCTCATAGAGTTGAGAAGGTTTCTTCTCAATGCTTAAAACTTTAGTGCGTAACTTTTTCATATTAATGAACGTCCGTTACATTCAACGTGTGCGATCATGGAAGACTTGTGTCATGTGGATGTGCCAACAGTTTTGTTGTCATTACTTAGAATTCCTCATGGGGGCGACAGAAACTACTCAATATAGCTTTAAACAAAAATGTAAACTTTCTGTGTGTGGATCCACAAACATGAGTGGCAAACCTGAGAGCACTGTTAATGGGTTGTGCCTGTTTTCTTATACACCAACAAGGATTACTTTACATAACCATCCCTGTTCCTGCTGTTCAGTTTGATTGTCACAGCTGCAAGCACTGGTGCAGCAGGCATCCCACAGGCCGGCATGGTATCCATGGTGATTGTGTTGGAATCAGTTGGACTGCCCACTGAAGACATATCATTGCTAATGATAGTTGATTGGATACTGTAAGTGCAACCAACATCAGTTTCAGATCTTGAGTGGTAACATTTGTAGAACTTTTGATCTATTTCTTCAAAGGTCTGTTTTAGGTTTTGTAGTTTAAGGTTAGGCTAAAGGTTAGGGAGAGGTATGTGGTGACAATTAGAGGTTGATTGTGATTACATTATATCTATGAGGGTTTTTACAAGTAGAAACATACAAGTTCCCAAAGTTTAAAAACTGCATTTTTTTGTTCCTTGCTGTTTTGAAAGTCTATTGTAGGATTTGAGTGATTTATTGGCAAATTGGAAATTTTAAATATTATCAATAATGTTTTCATAAGTCACTTGAAATCAAGAATTGTTTTTTTTTTAGAATGAGTCATTTATATCAACATATGGAGTGGGTCCTCTTCCACTGATTCTGCCATGTTTCACTGCCATGTTTCTACTGTAGCTCAGAACAGACAATCAAAACAATGCCTCTACAGAGGGTCATTTGTGCTTTCGCACTGGCCAACATAGTTCTCCTACATGCTTAGCCCAATACAGTCTATGCTTGGCACGCATGAGAAGTTTCAGTTGGTTCTTATCTGCAACCTCACAGCTAGATACCACTAAATAATACACACCGAACCATTAACTGAAAAAACTATGAGAACATTTTTGACAATTAATCCAGGTTATAATGTTATTAATTTTGCCTGTAACAAAAAAACTGTAACTTTACATTTTGTAACCACCCTAAATGTATGTGTAATGTAGTTGTATAAGTAATTAGTATAGTGACACTGACAAGTTCCTAGTATAACTTCAGATCTTGTTGTTTGTTGATAGGGATCGGCTAAGGACTACCACCAATGTGCTGGGTGACTGTATCGGTGTGAGTGTAGTGCAGCATCTCTCCAGACATGAGCTGCAGTGCTGCAGCCCTGCAGAAAAAAGCTTGTTGGAAGAAAGCTCCCAGTTCTGAGCACCATGAGGCTTTGCACCATCTTATATGTTATTGTAGAGTAATAACAAAATACTTTTTTGTCTTGTGAAATTGACAAGGTACATTTTACTACCCAGTATATGGTAGTAGTCAATAATCATTCAGCTTGCAATATGGACAGTTATCCCCAGGAACACCTTTTAGCTCTTCAAAAAGAAACAGTCAAAGAAACCCTGTGACTTGCAGATGTTAGTGGAATAGACATTAGAAAGGGGCAGGTCTTCTCCTCTGTGAATTAGTTGCCCCTGCTTCTGCTCGTATTAGGAAGAGTGATATGTTTTGGAGACATAACCCTCAGCACTTCAGGAACAGAAGGAATTAACACACTCCCTGCAGCTTTATAGTTTCAGCTTGATGCATCACATGGTGGTGTTTTATGTATGTTTGACATATACAAATGATAAACTGTAGGATTTTATAAAACTAGTATAGACTGACAGTATTTGCACAGAGAGTATACATGTTATTAATAAATTAATCAGTTTGTGCATGTATAATGTAACTAGTGTTGTCTTGGGTTTGTTTTTAGTCTGATTTTGGCCGCATTATGTTTACATTCCATAAAACCTTAGGCTGCCATTCTTTCCCACTGATATAATTCCTTTCTTGAAGAACAGCACAGTGTACTTTGTGGATTGTGGAAAATTAGATTGATGTTGAATAGTATATCTCAAACGTGATTAGACCAGCACACCATTTCCTTCCTTGTTGCATTGTAGATATGTCTTTCATAGGGAACACTCTATCACCATCTGGTGGCAGGACAGACAACACTCACGGCAAAAAATATCTGTGACCCAGTTACACATGGATGATGAATATAAATACATTTAGATCTGTTTAGCAATCTATGAAAATAAATACAACACAGTGTGAGCTTGGAACTGAAACATGATTTGTTTCCAAAAAGCGTTTGCCGTTTATTGAGGAAAATACAACAGAATTCTGTTCCAGTCCAATTTCATCGTATTGACTATAAAAAAACACTCAAAGATCTTTAGATAGTTCTTAAAACAAGATACAGTGAGCCACAATTAAAACTAGGCAATCCTTTCTTTGAAATAAGATAAAGAACTAAAACTTATTTAAAAAAATTCTTAAACACCTTAACCTACCTTAACTATTTTCAGCATCTCTCAACAGTACCTGATTTATGGAAAAACAAATGCTTTTAGTCACAAGTCTGGGCATGTTGCAGTGTTTCAGTGCTGTGCAAAGTAGCGTTATTAATAGAATACTGTAAACACACCCGAAATGCATTTTTTGCCAAGCAACCAATGGCAGGAGAAGAATAGGAAACTGTGGCTGCCCCCACTGGGCGATGAGTGTACTGCCAGAGAGAAGCCACTCTGTGTCATCGACATCGCCCAGAGCTCAGTGCAGCTGTGAGGACAGAAAGGGAGGGAGGGAAGGAGGGGGTGTGAGCATCACAGCTAGGGAGCAAGAGAAAAGGAAGTGAATTCATTGGAGGAGGGGTTTTAATCAAGAGTGAGAGAGGTTAAAAGAGATGGTGAGAAAAGGCAAGAAAGTGAGTGAGTGTATGTACAGTATATATGTGTATATGTGTGTGTGTGACGGAGGAAGATGTTGCCAGGGAACAGCAGTGAAGTAGAAATGTCCAGCTTGCAGTAGGATCAAAACACGTAAAATTATGGATACAAAATGGACTGAACGCGAGGAGAAGGAAAACAGCGAATCCTGACTCCCAGCATCCTAAGAGAATCAAAGAAAAGGTACAGTAGGTAGGTGTAATTACATAACCACAATAACACACGGGTGACATCATCAGATCAGGATTAGAGCCTGGGCTGGGGGCATTAGTGTTGATAGAGGGAGGAGGAGGGTAGAGGGGGATTCAGCAGAGATGAGCAGAAGTAACTGGGAGAAAGAGAGATAGAACGTGATCATCATGAGACGAGCTAAAAGCACAGGGTGAGGATTATCTTTTTACCAAAAAGCAGCACATGATCTGGCAAGCAGAAGAGACTGAAACGATGAGAGCAGGATGGCGTTTGCTGTGTGATCACCCAGACTCTCCTAACCGTTCTCTCTACAGGATGACACATTTTCTCTCTCAGCCTCCATTAGAAGCATCAGTAAACAGCAAAAATCATCCAGCAGCCCAGATCCTGAGCACTCCAGTGTCCCACTTGCAGATGTTAACAATGAGGATCCTCACTCTGCTCAGGCAGATTTAAGGAGGAAGAAATTTAAGAGGAGAAACTGAAAACAAAACCGTGAAGCTTCCAAAGCGGTGAAGAGGACGCCATCCTAATAACAGTATGTGAGTACTCTTCCTTTACATGAGCCATTATTTTTCTGGTTTTGGCTGGATAAAGTGCTTTTCTTCAGTGGGGAAGATTCAATCAATTACATGGTATTTAATGTTTTTAATTATGCTACTGTTTGTGATTCAAATGACTGAGACAGTGTCTGATTTCATTTGTCAGATAAACATTTTCAGGCCTTAAAAATGTCAATTCTCAATAAGCGTTTTATATAAGTAACCTAAATGAAAAATTGTTGTTATTTCACATTATATATTTTTGTTTGTCCATGCTTTTCTCACTGGCTTGAAGTGGACATGGCTCATTTGGTTGTTGTAACTTTGATTGCTGCTAGTAATGTAGTTATACATATTCAATGTTATAAAGAAATACTTAAGATTTGAATTCAAATATCCAGAGCTTTTCCTGTAAATTGCAATCAAACAATGTGATGAAAGCTGTACTCAATTATGATGTGTTGCCTTGCCTTTCATCATCAGCAGCTCTATTGGCGTGATATTTAGTTAAAGTATAGGTTTTATATCTTGAGCATTTTTATTTATTTGCTTTCCCCCTCTGAGACAGATTATTAGGTGTTTGGTTTGAAAGACACAATGCAGTGAATAGCTTACAAGATATTGTTTGTGTAATGAAGGCCGCTCTGCCATCTGGACTCAAATCCCAACCAAACACGTGCTACTGCAACATTACTTTGTGTGCATCAATCAGCAGTTGACTGTATGAGCAACTGACGCTTGGCAAGAGACAGCTTCACAGACAACAAACCACACCACACGCACTGATCTGTGGTTTCTGTGTGAATTTTCCACTTTATTCTTAGCTAGTCTTTATTCTCTTTTATTGCTAATACAGCAGCAAAATGATCATTTTATTTCACAAAGCTTTTTTCCAAAGATTAAAGTGTTAGAACAGAGGAAAGGGAATCAAAGTGTGATTTGGCCACAAGGATCTTTATTAAAGTGACAAAATGCTCTCTGGATGCTTTTATATAGGCCTTATTAGTCCCCTAATACCATATCAGAAGTCTCTTTCCTAAAATTCAGCCTTGGTGAAGAATTACAGCCACTAGAGCCAGTCCCACAATGAGCTTTCCTTAGTATGTGCCATTTCTGAGTCTGTAGCTTTTGAGGAGGAGAGACCGGGGGGCAAGGTGGAGGCTGAGGGTGTTGCCATGACCAACTGCCACTTTGCTCGTTTGAAAGCCATGATGTCTCTCTCTCTCATGGGTGGGAGAAATTCTTTGGGCGGGCAAAGTAGAGAAAGGGGAGGTAACTATGTCTCTTGTGACCTCATAAGGGGCAAGCTTCCAGATCGGCCCATCTGAGCTTTCATTTTCTGAGAGCAGGATACCCAGGGTTTGGTTTACACCTATCGCCATTTCTAGCCACTGGGGGACCATAGGCAGGATGGGGGAACTCATATTAATGTTAAAAAACCTTATAAAGTGAAATGTTCATGCCATGGGACCTTCAAGAAGTTCCATGCCAAGCTCATATCAAACAAACACTTGTCCAATCACAACACAGCAGCTCCATCAGCATGTAGCCTGAGGGCCTTTGTCTTTTAGACCACATTTGTAGTTGGGTTTTTTTCAGCATAGACTCTGACATGTCTCACTACAGCACATCAGTGCCATCCCAGTGGACAAATGGACTGTGGTAACGTCTGCTGCAGCATGAACTCTAGCTGGGACAGAGATGTAGGAAGGACACTCCTCCCCCATATGCACATTTCTGACCCGATACTCACACCATGACATTCACTCTGTGCATTACTGATCCTTGAATGGCTAAAACAACAACAAACAACACAAACATGAGATACAGTAAAGCTTTACATCTCATAGCAAGAAAAGGACATGCAGCGTTGAATGGAGACTTCAGTCATTTCTGATTTGGTTATGTAAAATATGGAAGTTCAGATCACTATCTGCTTTTTGGTGGCACGCATGATTTGCTTGTATTGCCCTGAGGGGCTTGATCTGTATTTTTGTCTCATCCCTATGGATGTAGGGACACTGTTACTGTCCAACTTTGTATTCATTTATATATTTAAGATTGTTAGTTAGATTCTTCATTACACCAGTGTTTTGTTAGCTCCTCTCCAGACCACTTAATTACAGCTCCTTAAAGCTACATACTGGGGTGAAGTTGTCTTTTCCTTGGCTTATTTAAGGAGTACTCCAGCAATTATATACATTGCTTCCATAAGGTTGTTTAAATTGAGACACATATTTAAAAATGGTTTTTAAAGATTATTTTTTGGGGCATTATTGGCCTTTATTTTTGACAGCTGAAGACATGAAAGGGGAGAAATAACTTTCAATAACGGAATAATAATATTTAAAAACTACTTGAAAAAAATAAAACTAATCAATACAGTAATATGAGTAAATGTATTTTGTTACTTTACACATATGCTTTCATTACATCGTCCCACTTTTTTAAACTCCACATCTTCAGTTTGTAACGCTGTCTGTCTGTCGTAAGTTTGGCTTAATCATAATTCACAAGCCAAAGTCAGATAATCCAAAATCATGACGCACCCCTTTAAGAGAGCTACAAGTACTGTATGTCATAACAATGCTTCATAACAATTCATTGTTGAATTTTTTAACCACAGAGAGCTGAAGCCCGTCCTCCCCGGCAGAGGATGGGTACAGCAGAGGCCACTTTACGCATGGACAACATGGAGGTTAAGGACGAGTGGCAGGATGAAGACTTCCCCAGGTATTCCTGTGTGTGTGTGTGTGTGTGTGTGTGTGTGTGTGTGTGTGTGTGTGTGTGTGTGTGTGTGTGTCGGTGTGTTTGCGAGGGTGTTTGAGCTGTTTATCCGATTTGACTAACAGGCCCAGCTATGATGGGAGGTTAGTCACGTGTATTGAATGCTGAAAGGCACCAGGTGTGTTCTTTCCTTGATGTTGTCGTTGTGTTCTGTGATTATGTTGTATCATGTCAGTGAACAAAATTGCAGCTAGCAAAGAGAAAAAAAGACTAAAAATGTATGATCCATGTATGATATCTATCTGTTGAAGGTATTTGTAATATATAATAATATAACAATGGTATCCTTGTAGCTCAGTTGGCTAAGGCAAAGTCAACAGTTTAAACATGAGTCCTATAAAGGAACGTTTTAGAATGATTTTACAATGTACATTGTTTTTTTTTCTCCTCCACTGTTCTGTATGTGTTGGTGCTGTCTTTAACTTATCATGACAAAGCTACATAATAACAGCAATTATCCCAACTGCTGCATCAGCTTGCTTGTACTTGTAGTTGTAGGGCATTTGTCTATTCATGCGTTTGTGTGTGTGTGTGTGTGTGTGTGTGTGTGTGTGTGTGTGTGTGTGTGTGTGTGTGTGTGTGTGTGTGTGTGTGTGTGTGTGTGTGTGTGTGTGTGTGCCCGACCCAGCGTTGAGGGTTTAGCTGTCTTATTATAATGTCAGAGAGGGGTTGGTAATTATTACTGGTGTTGCTTTCTCAAACAACACATATTGTTTCCAAGGACACAATGTGGTTAAATAACAATAGTGCCACTCCAAAAACAAAAGAGTGAAAATGCTACAAACGACTGCTCATGGTGTATTTCATCATTTCATTTAGTTGTTTTTTTTATTATTGCAATGTATTGTTAAATGTTAATGTTTAATCATTCCAATCATTAACTTGGTAGTAGGAAAATAATAGGCCAACTACAATTCCTAAATATGTCATTTTATTTATGCCGTTAACATGTCATTCTGTATTTTTATGTCTCTCTCTGCAGGCCACTGCCAGAGGATGGATATGTTGATTCTTCATGTGGTCTTACTGACCACAGAACCAGTAAGTGGATTACATACACATAATTAACAATCATCATCATCATCATCAACTATGTTCATGTATGATAGACTGTATCTGAACTTTGCTGGCCTGCCTGTACAGATCCTCCCACCACTCTGAATGTGGGCGTGTCCGTGGCCCAGTGTAAGCGTCGCACTCTGGTCGCCCCCACCATGAACCTCTCCCTGGATCAGAGCGAGGGGTCGGTCCTCTCTGATGAGTTTCTGGAAACGCCAGACGATCTGGACATCAACGTAGATGACATCGAGACTCCTGATGAGACTGACTCGCTGGAGTTCATTAACAACGGCAACGAGCTGGAGTGGGAAGGTCAGAGTTTTAGATGATCAATATTAAAGATGGCACCATTTTTTGAGGTCAAGGGGTGCATGTTGGAATTCATTTGAGAAGCAAATCATAGTCCAAATGAAAAACAAACACTTAATGCAGTTATCATTGCATGGCTAGAGAGTAAATGCTGACTTTCTTTACTCCCCAAATTCTGTTTATAGCAACTGAATGTTTTTCATTCCACTAACAAAACTCATAGTCAAAGTGAATTTTCCCAGCTTTTTACTAAACCGTTTTTTCACAATGTATACTATTTTCACAATGTTTCATAAGTAAATGGTAAGAAATATATTTTTAGAGTGTCACAAGCTGTGAATCACACAATTTGTAACTCCTTGATCTTCATGCTGATTTTATGCGATTTCTAAAATGTTAAGGCAGGGGGGAAGGAAGATTAAACTATCTGACATCTTTGTATCACCTTGTATCTAGATGACACTCCTGTGGCCACTGCCAAGCGTCTACCAGGTGAAAGGGAAGAGGAGAGAGACTCATCCGGTCGTCTATGGCGAACAGTGATCATCGGAGACCAGGAGCAGCGGATTGACATGCAGGTCATCAGACCATACCTGAGGGTGGTCACACATGGAGGTTAGTGAAAAAGCGTCTACTTTGTGTGTGTGTGTGTGTGTGTGTGTGTGTGTGTGTGTGTGTGTGTGTGTGTGTGTGTGTGTGTGTGTTAGGATTCATCCAGCATTGGGTTTGAAAGACCTTTCTAACAGCAGTAACAACAGTTTAAGATCAAAGTTGATGGTAGTTTTTGATGCAAATATTATGAACTTAGTTGGAAGAAAAAACATTGCACTCAACCAAAGACCGACCAAATAGAACTGCTGTGTATGTAACTATAGTCAAAGTTCAACAAAAAGAGTTGTATAGAGACATACACTTGGTTGGCAGTTTATTAGGTACACTAGGCCTAAATGAAGATAATATAATACAACATTGCTGCAATGAATCTTACCTTCATCAAAGATATACTTTAGGATCATTTTAAATGATGTAGTTTGTGGTGCTGTTGAACTGAATTAAATTACACTAACTGGGGTTTCTATTATTTTGTCTACCCTCATTGAAATTAATGGAGTGGTCAAAATAATAATAAACAACCTTTGTGCGTTTAATGTCCCTGGGCTAAATATGACAAGAAACAACAAACAAGAAAAAAGAGTAACTAAAAGATCATTTGGATAGCTTTTTTCTCGGTTTTCCTATTTTTCAGACTGTGATAATGCAGCCAGTGTCATAACAATGCCAATGCAGCTCCTGTCATACTGAATGTGTCTCTCTACTCTTTCAGGTTATTATGGAGAGGGTCTGAATGCCATTATCGTGTTTGCAGCCTGCTACCTTCCTGACAGCGGCTGTGAGGACTACACGTACATCATGGAGAATCTCTTTCTGTAAGATCCATTCTGGCCCTATATGGACTCTTTTACAGTAGCATGCTGTATTATGAACCTTTTATAACATTATTCTTATACCTTTATTATGTTTCACTGTATAATTGAACAAAGGACATGACCGGAGAAAATATTTTTAGTAAATATATGACAAATTATATCTGAAATGATTATTTACATTAAATGCTAGAAACAAAGGTTGAATAACTTTACCAACACTCTGTGGCATTAAGAATTTTACTTTGTGAAGTACATATATAGGAATTATTTCAAGTAAAATGTTTTCATCTTCTATGTTACTGTACTGTGGGGTGGCAGTAGCTCAGTTCAGTTTGTTCGTAGGGAGTTGGGTTGGGAACCGGAGGGTCGCAGGTTCAAGTCCCCGTTCGGACCAAAGTATGGTGGTGGACTGGTAGCTGGAGAGGTGCTAGTTCACCTCCTGGGCACTGCCAAGGTGCTCTTGAGCAAGGCACCAAACCCCCAACTGCTCGGGGCGCCTTTCCATGGGCAGTCCCCTCACTCTGACATCTCTCCATTAGTGCACGTATAGGTACTGAGCATGTGTGTGTTATTCAGGCCTGTGCGTAATGTGTGTAATAACAACAGAGTGTAAATTGAAATTTCCCCTTGAGGGATTAATAAAGTATACATTATTATATTATTATTATTATTATTACCTATGCTCCGAGTCAGATCTGAGCTTGTTTGATCTGTCCCCAGGTATGTCGTAAGCAGCCTGGAGCTGCTGGTGGCAGAAGATTACATGATTGTTTACATGAATGGAGCAACTCCTCGTAGGAAGATGCCCGGCATCAGCTGGCTGAAGAGATGCTACCAGATGATTGACAGGAAGTAAGACAGAATATCACAACAGTTTATGGAAAATGTGATGGAAATGAGAATATAGTCAAGAATGTATAACCAATGTTGTTGATGCTAAAGATAAAAGACAATGCAATTTGAATGTTTTATGAATGGAATTACTATTAGAAGGAGGAAAGCATCACAAACAATTTATTGTCTCCTGTGTAGACTGAGGAAGAATCTAAAATGTCTCATCATTGCTCACCCGACGTGGTTCATCCGGACCGTCCTGGCCATCTCAAGACCTTTCATCAGGTGAGGAGAAATTCAGTGTGGTTTGTAGTCCATCAGTCTATCCTTAGAGTTATAGGTTAGCTCTTCTCTAAACAAATCCAAGAAACAGAAGATAATATAACAAAACATAAGGCCTGGCCTTGATGACACCGATAAAGGTGTTCAGACTGGAACATTTGTGATGATTGCATGGTGTTAATGCTTTCTGCAGCATGAAGTTCATGGACAAGATTCGTTACGTTCACACCCTGAAGGAGCTCAGCCAGATCATCCCCATGGAGCATGTGCAGATCCCTGAGTGTGTGTTGCAGTAAGTACTCTCAGCCACCATGGGTCAGTGTTAAGACACTAAACATGTCTATCACTGCTTTTGTTATTTATTGCATGCTTACAGTAATAACATTTTGAGGTGAATGCTGCTAGTTTGGTGATCAAACTAAACTTGAGCCAAGATGCTTTAATTCATTAATATATAGTCTGTATAATTCATTTAAATATATAGTTGTCACTTTTTATTTTACTACATTTTAACATCTGAAATAGTAGCGTAACATGTAGGGAAGGAGGACCAAAACGTAGAGCCAGGCAGGAGAGTTCAAAGTAGAGGATTTATTTAACCAAAAACAAAGGGAATACAAAAATGAATTCACAACTGCAAACACCAAGTCCAAAATCCAAAAAGGCATAAAGAATACAGAAAGGGAGCACAGGCACCTCAGGCAAACAGAGACTGCAAAAAAACACTGGCAAGAACAAACAAACAGAAGGATCTGACAAGGGGCGCACAGACACTAAATACACTGGGTAATGAGATAACAAGAGGCAGGTGACACAAGGGCTGGGAAACAGGTGAAAGACATCAGGTAATCACAGAGTGGGAACACACAGGAAGTAAAACTACAGACTAGACAGCACAGAAAACCAGACTATCACAATAAAACAGGAAACAGAACATACAGACACTCAAGGGAAACACAAGACAGAAACTACAACACAAGACCAGGGAGGAAACTAGGACACAAGCCCAAGGAGACTAGACAGAACCAAAAATACCAAATACGGAGGAACAAAAACAAAGGAAAATACCTAAACCATAACTATTAGACTACCAAGATAGTGTGCAATATACTAGCAGTCACAAAAAAGAGACCTACTCTAAATCAGCATTCACTCTGTAGACATTCTGTCTTTTGTGGCAAACACCATGTATCTAAAACCTTATACTAAAAGAAACCATGACAGCCACGTTCTATACAGCATACAATTGGGAATAGATCGATATTTTTTTAAAGTAAAAACTCATATTGGTATTCATATTGTTTTTTTCATCAAACTGTAGGTAGCTGTACTTTGGAATTGAACAGTTTTAGTCCAACATTTCTTTTCTCATTTGTTAAAGGTATGATGATGAGAAGATACAAGTACAAAGGGAAAGGTGAGCAATTGATATGCATGTGAGTTTCTGTTATAAAGAGTTTTAATGCCTGCTCTTTTTTCTGCATTCTTAATATTTTCCTGTCTTACTTACAGACTTGAGCAAGAGCAGCCTAGCTCAACACTTCCTAAAGAAAGGTGACCTCTTTTTTCAATGCATGCAGTTCAGTGCCATTGTTTTGATTATTTTGTATCTACTTCAGCACTAAAACAAGAAACAGTTTCACTCTCACTTACACACACTTTATTTAATTTAGTCAGATACGAAATTTAAATAAGAAAGCTTCCTCCACTATCATAAAAAAATGATGTAAAAGGCTAAATAGAAAACCAATTGTGTGCGTTTCTTCTCTTTAAATTAAGTGTGAGCAACTTGTGCAGCCATGTGGATAGGTTTTGGCAACAGAAAGCACAGCCTAATATGGGCTAGAGGACCAAGCTAAATATTTTTATTTATTTATATATTTACTTATGGCTTAACTTTAATCTGTCATTTACAGGCCAAAATCGATGATAGCAGAGGTTGGCCGAGACATCTGACATTAGGGTAAGGGTTTGTAATGTTAGACTAATCTCTGACATACAGGGAAACGTAACACACACACACACACACACACACACACACACACACACACACACACACACACACACACACACACACACACACATGCTTATGTCCGCAAAAGAGACATGACACAGTAAATCACCTAAATGCTGGACTATGGTCTGTCTGGAGTGTTGACTCACTGACCAAAGGTCTAAAGGGTATGCTCTCAGTTCAAGATCCAGTTTACAGAACCATATGGGAGTCAAGTGAGACCACAAGCAGACTCAGATAAAGATTACTCAGATCTCAGTTACTCAAATCTTGTCTTAAAAAGATGTACATCTTATTTACTTTTTCCGTAACTAACAGACCCTGCAACATTTTAAAGTAGATTCATTGACAACTTTTTGGACAATTGATTAATCGGGTTATTCCTTCCCTGTGAGCATTGAACTAAAGGCTGAACCCCAAATATAGTTCTGCATGCTTACTGTCGATCATCAGTCCAGCTCATTTCACACAACTTTCTCTTTTGCCAAGTCATGTTTCAGTTCAGACTCTGATCCTCAAACCTCATATTTCTTTCAGACCCTGTGTTACATAAAGCACAGCTGCTAATATCTTTAAGCCTGCCTGCATACAACCAACTGACAAAATTATCCGCATCCGGTTATTTGAGAAACTGCTGTCCTATCATACTCCATATATCAAAAGAACTATCAGACATAGGACTGGCTGACATCCCAGGAATGGACACAGGCACCATCCCCTAACCAAATGCCAAGGGAAAATACAAGGAAAAATTAACAGGCAATGTTTCCAGTTTGTTTTAGTTTAGATGTGGTGCATGCTTACTGACACACTGCCAAATGTAAGGATTTTATATGAAATGTATTTGTGGAGATAAAATAAAGGCAGTTGATATATTTCAGACTGTCAGGATAAAGGTGATGAAGAAAGAAAGATAATGAATCTGTATTTGCATTACAGAGCTTAAAATGGAAGAACCAATGGGGGACATTGATTCATTAAAACGAAAGCCAGCTGAGATCACCATCACACGCTTGTTGCACAGGATTAAATCACCTGACTGGATCCGTTAGTTGCCAGACAATCATTTCTCTAAAACATTATTTTTAGTGACATGCTTGCTTCTAACTAAAAAATAATTTAAGCCAAAGTATTACAATATATAGCTAAATCAAAATGCATTTGCTCTATGCATGTCAAGTTGAGCTTTATCTACAGCATGACTTCAGCTTCATAAATGAATAATTGAGGACTTGAATGAACACGCAAGCATCTTCCAACAAGCAGGGAATATTGTCCATTTCAATGTGTACATACTTGTATAGATATTTTTGAGAGAGGTATTTGCACAGATATTTGGTTTTTGATATGAGTGGCATGGGTATTGTTTGGTTTAATGGTTGTTTACTGAAAAATAATGTGCAATGATATTTTTCTGTTTAGAACTACAGTATGATGCAAACATGTGTTACAGTCTTTTAAGTTTTCCAGAGTTGATGTGCAGGTGGCATGCTTGTTTATATCCATGTCTCATTTGTTTTTGTCATTTGCCATCATGTTTTAAAAGATATTTTACAAGATGGAAAACATATATTGTTACAGATTAAATGAATTATATTTAAAGAGAAAGACAAATTAAAAGTGTTATTTATGAAATTGTGCCATTTATTGTTTGTAAAAAAATAAATAAATGAATGAACTAAAATGAGCCTTTGTCACTTTTTATCCTACCTTGACTTCTGATACAGAACTTTACAGCTCATAGTTTTATATTTTTCATTGGCACTAAATATATTCCAGTTTGGTCCAGAATGTTTTTACAGGCTGTTACGGATGAGTTATTAAGGGGTATAATTTTGATTTATGAGTGTGTCAGTATTCTTTGTGTCATCTCATTGTTCTTTATAGGGGTCATTTGGACATAATTCCTCTGAGGTGACCCTACTTCATTTTGACATGTTAAGATATTGTGATCACAAGGTAGCACATTACACAACTCTTCTCCTGCATGTTCCTTTACTATTTCATCATTGACCTTTATAGTCTATTATGTAAATTCAGTCATTTAAACAACAACCTTAGTGAAGAGAAATGACATTGCTTCTTCTCTATGTCTCTTAGCCTATAGTAATATAAAATGCATGTTTCAGCATGAACATTAAAATGGAAAGTGGTCTGTTTGCTAAATATGAGGTTATACCTGATTAAAGCAAAGTATTAGGCATATTTGCTTACTTGTTGAGAGTTACATGAAAAGATCCATACCAGATCTTCTCATCTAAGTATCTGCAAGTGTATTTCCTAAAAGGTCAAACTATTCATTTAAGCCTGGAAATGTTGGTAATTTGACATAATCCCTGTGGGCATAATCCAAAAAGATGTTATAAATTGAATAGGGGATATCAGGTTTGTCTGTCTTCTAAGTCTAAGAAGGAAAAAGTATGTGCACCACATGCTTCACATGGTTTTGACCATGTCTCAGTGTCTTAGTGCCCAAACAGAATGTATGAGCCTATACGGGACACTTTTGTTAACCCTCAATTCTTACCCAGAATGCAGTAATTTCTGTTAACTAACATTAAACTGCTACAACATCAAAGCTGCCAATCCCTTTGATATAAGACGTAAAAGAAATATTATCACAAGGTTTTCAATAGGCATCTCTTCTGCATTGGGATAGTTATGGCAGTGAAACATGAAGCCCTCAACATGTCCATGTGCTCTGATACAGTAGCTGGGACTCCACCTCTTCCCCACTTACAATTATAGAGATAGATTCAAAAGATTTGTTAAAATACAACATAAACATAATGAACACAAGGTTAGACTGCACCCATCCGGAAGTGTGTGACAAACAGGATTGAAAAGCTTAAATTCAAAGACATACAGTAGATCCGTTATCGACCCATAGCCATTACTCAAGAGCCTGTGTGCATATGGCTGGTGGCCATATAGTTTAGTTGATTGCATCGCAAATATGTGTGACGCAGCAGGCAGACACACAGCCGACTAAATATAGGGCTTCTGGTTTTCACCCTCCCTGATCTGTCTAAGAATGGAAAACCGTTCCTCTAAAACCCCCAAATAATAAGGTTTCACTCTTAATTGTGATAGACATTTTTCAGTAAGAGGTTGTACCTTTCATACTTTGTCATGTATTACAGTAAATATCAATGAGGATGCAATTTGCAGCCCTTACCTCCCTTCACGCTTTGCCTTTTCTAAGGCACAAACTCTTATGATAAATCACATCTGCACACGTCTTACTAACAATTTAAGATTTGCACAATTTCTAAAAACGTTCTTAAATTTCTTTTTCTTTTTGTTCTTAAATCAAATTAATTTCAAATTAAGAATACAAATTTTACAAGCTCTAAAATATCAGCATCACCAGTCTACAGTACCTTTTCTGTCTGATACTCCACATGTGACTGTGACTCTTTACAAAGAGAGATTTCATTTTGTGTTTCACAGCTTTGCCCCCATCACCATTTCTTTATTATGTTTATCTGTTGGGTGTGGGGACTTGTCCTGCATTTGGTTGACCAGTGGTCACTAACCCCTAGCAGCAGGTTTAACATTTGGGATCTACTTTCATGCAACTGTGAGGCTCCAAAGTCCTCCTCCGCCCATTGGTGCTGTGCAGTGCGGTTGTAAAGCGAAGCCCTATTGGCTAAAGGAAAAGGAGGCTGATTGGTTTGAGAGGCTGTGACGCTGCAGCTAAATCCTTTATATGTCTGGCAAGGAGATTGTCTATCAATGAAGTAGTAAAAGAAGGGAAGGTCTGTGGCAGAAGAGAAGGAAAAGCTTTTTTCAAAAGCTTTTTAGAGACTGTTTGTTTTGGGTGGGTTCCCTTCTTTTATTTATTGAATTCAAGGTGACCGATACACAAATCGCAGAAAATGAAGTTCATCATTGGCATTGGAGGGTAAGTGTTATTTACTTTATTTACCTACTTCTATTTGTCTTTTGATGAAACTTATAATGTAACTCACATCTGTGGAATTAAATGAATCTTGATTTCAGAGTGACCAACGGTGGGAAGACCACTTTGACAAATAGACTGCTAAAGACATTACCCAACTGTTGTGTGGTGCATCAGGATGACTTTTTTAGGGTAAGCTGAATTAAAGTCACAATTATTTTCAACTTTAGTCACTATATGTTCAGTTTAAAGCTAGAGTTACCATGTCATTGTGTTAATGTTGAGTTATTGTAACTGTTGTTTTTATGTATTTCATTTGCCAGGTTAGGTTTGCCCTTAAGGACATTTTGTGCTCAGAATTAAACTGCCAGTCTGACCTGCAGATGTGCTGTCATCACAGTAGCCTAGTAATTAATTTGGCTGATTGTCTCCTGGACAGCCAATCAAAGGGCTGAGCGTCCCCACTCAAAGTTAGACTTTGTCCAATCATGTTGCACATTCTGCAACCAAGGTTTTGCTTAATTATTATATAAATATATATATATATATATATATATATATATATATATATATATATATATATATATATATATATATATATACCTCATTTAGCCCAAAAGAAGCCAGAAGATTGTATTTCTCCTACATCCATAATTTTAGTGCTGCATTCTGGGCCCAGAAACGTTGATCGACAACCAATCACAAATTGTTTTTAAAATCAAAGTGACTTGATGTCATTTGTCCACTTATATCTCATGTTCTAATGCTATAGCAATACATCAAGGGTGTCTTCGAGGGCCTGAACTGCGTAAAATCAAAAACGCAAATTCCAAAATCGCAAGAGCCTGCAGATAATCTGAGACAGTTTACTAAACAAGCTAGTTTCCATCTTTAAAAACACTTTCATCAAAGTGATACAACAGCAGGCATTATGACCTTTCTGCATTTAAAACAGGAAGGTCATAATGCCTGGTCAGGTCAGGACGTTATTTAGAGAAAGCTGTGTCCTAAGGTATTGAAACGGATATTTCGCAAGCGCTACATTTAAAACGGCCCCAAAAATGTCACCGTGCGCTACTTTTGGTGGAGACGAGTCCTTGGCCTGTCCTGTCCAGGTGTCATCAGCTTCGACTGGATACTAAGTTGCAGCAATGTTTTATTGGTGACTGTTATTTCAGAAACCCAATCAGATAGAAGTCGGGGAGGACGGCTTTAGACAGTGGGATGGTAAGAATGGATTTTGCGTAGGAAAACCATGCAGTAATGTACTTTTTCTTTCCTGCACATTTCCATAGTTTGGTAACCAATCAAACATAAACTTTGTGATATTCTGTCATTTATTCTGTAAATGCTACAAACATTCATTAACTTTGACTAATGGTAAGGACTGTTGGTTGACTTTGTGATGAAGCCTGCTCTTCTCTCTCCTATCCTTGTTCTGTATCAGTGATCAGCGCCCTGGACATGGAGGCTATGGTCAACACTGTGAAAGGCTGGCAGGAGAACCCCGTCAAATTTGCCCGCTCCCACGGAGTAAGCCTATCACCTGAAGCTGAGGAATGCAACTTGGAGGAGGGGATCCATATTCTTGTCGTGGAGGGGTTTCTCATCTACAATTACAAGTCAGTCGCTGGCCATGTTACACGTTTTTACTACACAAGCTCTCAAATAACTTATAGGCCTCTTGACCTGTAAAGCTTTTCACTAATCTGAGCCTTGATCTCCCTCTGCAGGCCTCTAATTGACATCTATGACAAATGTTTCTACATTTCCATTCCTTATGAGGAGTGCAAGAGGAGGAGAAGGTAAAAAGCTCTCACAGTGATTCTACTGAAGTGTTGGAGAAATTACAGGCTATAGAATCAATCTATTGGTTATGTTTCTACAGTACAAGGACATACACACTCCCTGACCCTCCTGGCTTGTTCGACGGTCACGTCTGGCCCATGTACTTGAAACACAGGAAAGAGATGGAGAACAACTGTGGCAGAATAGGTATGTTAAGCTATTTCTTTCACATCGGAAATTAATATAAATGACCCTTCATGTGCCCACATTGCTCTGTCTCCCTTCCTACATCGCTAACATCAAAATAAAGCCAAAATATTTCAATCTCTCCTTTGAAAATAAAGCTTTTACTGCTAACTGTTGACATCACTTCTGATTTATGTTTTTCTGTAAAGAGTACCTTGATGGGATGACATCAAAGGAACATATCTACAACAAAGTGTATACAAGTGTTCAGAACTCCCTGCTGAACAACTTATAGGTACATAACATTTTTTAATATCATCCTGACAGTGTGACAGTGGCAGTGTGAGTAACTTCTCTCCTTTCTCTCTCTACAGCAGGACGGGGATAGCAGTGGATTCCTGTATAGACTTGTAAATATTATTTTGAGTAAATGTGTAACACCAGTTCTGTACTTCTAGCCTGATTTGTAAATAGGTAATCCTTATGAGGAACTAATGGCAGAAGTGTTGTGTTTTGTATAGTCCTGTGTAACGTTTTTCTAAAGATAAGACACCTCTGGATTGCCCAGTGTTTTACATCAGGGACAGATCTCAACTCTGATCTTGTATAAAATCCCCACTAGGAGGAAGGATATGTGTCTCACAACCAAATGAAATGACTGAATCCAATTTGTGTTTCCTGTTTTTCATTTAACACACACACACACACACACACACACACACACACACACACACACACACACCCATGTAACTCCCATTAAGGTCCTGTTCAGAATCACAAACCTTACGTTTCTCATCACATTTATCACATTTAAGTTTGTTTGAGGATAACTGATAACATCCTGCAACTCTTAAATGAGACTCCTTATCACCTAGATTAGATTTAAAGACTGAATAAAAATGGCCTGCAAACTGAATCCAAGAGAATGTTGTCCTCTAAAAGACAATATATAAATAAAAAAATTAAAAAAATTTGATTTAATCGCCACTTAACTGTCATTTTAAACAGGTTATAAAAATATTATACAACTAACATAATGACATTTGTGCATGTATGTCAACACAGCCTGAGGGAGGCAACTGTGCCAATATTGTATGAATTTGTGTGTTTTCCTCGCCCATGTTCATTTAAGGCACTTACTGTAAGTGGCTGGAACCCATGTATGAGGGCTTTGCTGAACTCTCTTTAACATTACATCAAACTAACTTTGAACGTAAATATTGTACTAATTTTTGTTTTACCTTTTCATATATGAAATGGGCACATAATTACGTTGACGTAAAATTAACACAAAGATTACCTGCCAAATAACCCCAACTCCCTGATTCGATTCCATCTGTGGGACCATGTTGCATGTCATACCCCTCTCTCCCCCCATTTCCAGTCTGCCTCCACACTGTCATTTGTCCAATAAAGCATTGAGTATAATAATGAATAAGCTAAGTTTAAAAGGTCATCGGCAATTGATGGTCAACACTTATAAGGAAAACAAAGTGCACCTCCAAAGCACTAAATAAAATTATCTGCGTCATAGTTCTGTAAACTTAGTTGGGGAAATTCTCTTTTTACTTGTATCCATTAAGAGTCAGCCACATAGTGGTTGAAGGCCTATTATGCTGCCCTGCTGTGCTGAAAACAACCCAGCTATATTAAAACATACTTTATATATTCTAGCCAATGACTTTGCAGAATAAAAAAGCAATATCTCTGTCTTGACCACTTAGTAAACAATATTTTTTCAATTACTGGCTTCAACATTATAGACATGGATTGGAAGTGCTTTTCCACTTCTCCAAAAGATCAAACATCCTTTCAAAGGTCATCCACATGGCTTTACCTTCAGCCAACGCTATCTGCACAGATATGAGGGGAGCAGTACATTTTCACTTTCATTGATATTTCAATATCAAAAGCCAGTGAATTATACACCTACTCTTATACTCCTTGCCAGTCACCTTGAGGGTTGTCTGTCCTATTTGCAGCTGACTACACAACATGAACCATAAAATAAATGACTTGTGTCTGACCGGCAGTGATGACTAACAATTCAAAGGATTTATAGTCCGAGCATTTATTCATTTTAAATCTTTAGTGTCATAAAGGCTTTTCTGAATCTTTCCTTCTGATCATGCACATTGCACATTTCTCTGGCAGTGCCACAGATGGTGGTTTGGGGGGGGGGGTCTTGTGATCATTTCTGAGGGTCTTTACATGCCAACAGTTGGTCTGGAGCAGAGTGTAGCTGGTCTGTCAGTTTATATTTAGGAGTCTGGGCTGTCAGGGGAATATATTTACCGAGTGTTCAGCCAATTGCTGATTGCCACACATCCACTCGACGTTCCACCGCCTGATCTGACTCAGGGGCCAGGCCCTACGCGCCACCACCGGGTGGGTAAGGTGAGAACCTTGTGCTTCCACGTCACCCACCGCCATGGCAACTCTGAAAGAACAGCCAGGGCGTCCATATTTAGGTGGAGAGGCAGAGACACACGATGAGCAGCTGTCACATGCTGTGTAGACCCACTGTTTGAATAAGTGAGGACCCCAATGCATGTGAACAGTTGTGGTGATGCCAGTGAAGAAATGACCTCGCCGTGACTAAACAACTGGGAACAACTGAAGTGTAGCATGTAATGTAGCATTGATAAGCTGTATATTAACATTTCAAAAATTATAAACACTATTATGTAGTTATAAGCATTTTAACTGTTTTTTATGTATATATTTAATCATTTATTTGTTTGTTTGCTTTTGTTTATAATGCAATAGAAGATCAATGTGAAGACACATATGACACAGTACAGACATTTTAACTGCTCATTAATGTACAGTATTTATCAACAATCATAATTTCTCCTATTAAGACATAATATTTTACGTCAGTGTTTAACTATTTCGGCATTCGGTTCATACTATTATAGCAGCCTCCACTAATAAGTGCCCACAGGACACTTGGATGTGCTTACAACAACATCATAGTGTGTTATAAACCTTTTATTAAATATTAATACACTGTTTATGAACGCTAAATCAAGATACAGGTTGGCCCTGTGCTCATCATTGATTCAGGTCACAAAATGGGTGAGTAGGTACCTGATACTTGCTCCTGTTTGGATGCAGTGACATAAAACCCATTACAGAGAAATAAGTGTGTGTGATGCTATCCTTCCAGTAGAGGAGCAAATACACAATAGCAGCTTCTCTGCTGTCCTCTCTGACGGCTTAACTACAACCGAAAAACAATTTCTTATTCACTGTAAGAAGAAGAAAGTTCCAACACCCTGCATCTTGAGAGGGATTTTTTTGCTAAAAGATAGACGTTCACTTTTATCTGGAGTCTCAACATTAAACATCAATAGAAGTCATAGTGTTCTTGTTTTTATTCCCCCTTTTTTAATTGCTTGTTATTTTTGTTACCCAAAACTGGCTTTGTTAATGTTGCAACAAATCCTAAAGGTGTTCTTTTTTCTGTTGTATATCTTCTTTAATTGAAATGATATATGTAAAACATATTTGAAGAGAGACGCAGGTAACCCACGTAACCATTCACCAATATAAAACTAAACATCACATAAAATATGCTTTAAGAACTACCACTAGATTTTAAACTTCTAATTGTAGAGATCATGTTGTTATTAGGTTTATCTAAATAAAAAGCAGCCTTTTGAATAAATGGGATTCATTTACATCACATCGGTTTTAATAATGTGTGACGTCTCTGATAAATAATGTAAATGAATAAAGTAAAATTACTTCTGATTTAGATTGGGTCAGGAACAATACGCAACCAATGCCTACATAGTTTATCTTGTTACAGCTACATTTGGCTGCTCAATCCTAAAATAAGATTCTTATCCAGTTCCAAGATGAAGAAAAAAAAACATTATATTACTCTTGTTGCCTGGATCCTTTATGTTTGTCGAAGAAACACATATTCAAAAAGTGTTAAAACAGAAGTAGCCTAAGCTTAAAGGTCAATATAACCAAGATAGGTTAAGGGTCAAATGGTTAGTCAGTTTTAACAGTTCATATAATAAGTGCTCTCAGTGTAGATCAACCAAAACGTGACGATAGATACAGCAGTGCGATAATTCCATAAAGCTGAAACGTGAGGAGAGCTGACGGTACTGGTTTTTGCAAAGGTTGATCAACGATAAGCAGCATGTGTGACAAGAAACCTGATGATCTGCATTCCTACAGTGGTCAAATAACACATGATTCATCATTTATCATACACTTCTATTTTAACTCAGGTTACACTGTAACATCTTTTCAGTTTTATGGGACTTGCTCCATAGAATTATTGCTTTCAGGAGGAACTCAATGTTCACATAATGGGACAACAGTGTTTAATAATCTTCCATTTTTTTTCTCACACATTTTTTCAGCATCTCACCTGTATTGTCTCCCCATGATCTGTGGTAAACCCTCTGGATATATCATTTAGTTGTAAACTCCTCAGAATCAGTGGTGTGAGGCCTCAGGGGAAGACAACAGGTGTATTCCTTGTGGGGAAGTTTTCTTGTGGTAAAACCATTTTAAGACCATCATCTTCGTTAAATCTCACAAGAAGCAAAGCTGTGAGCAGCCCTGGATACCTAGATTCATGGGATAAGATATATTCAAAGCGTAAAAGAATTAGTCTTTCACTCTGGGAAAGAGCTGCTGCTGCTGCTGCTGTAGGTGTACCATGAAAACAACCAGAAACTTTATTTTATTTACAAGCACTCCTAGTTTACAGTTAAGATTAGTTTTTGTGGCAACATTTGTTGTGATTTGTTTACTTTCAGGTCAGACATACAAGAAAGACTAAATTCAACATTTATACTTACTGGCTAAATATTGTGGTTTACATGTCCTGCTCTGGAAGTCTTGTGCCAAACCAGTGCTGAGGATCTGTGGCTCTTATAAATCTGGACAGCAGCAGAGAGCGGGGCGGAGCTGCACTTTGGACTAGGGGGAATTGTTTCTTTGACTAAGAATAGAAGAGCATGCAGGCTCACCATCCTGATGCCCTATTTGGCTGAGGAAATGCACACCATGGAACTTCATGTGAGAGGTGAAACATAGGCCTACTGAGCTCTGCCTGACTCATAGTGTGTATACCCATATCATATCATATCAAAAAATTCCCAACCTGAACAGAATACACAGTGATGTTAATATTATATATTAATATCTTCAGCTATAATATCTTCAGTTATATGTTAAAGCCACATTGGGCAACAAAGTAACATAGGCAACGTCATTCATTTTAGTAGTCAATGACTCCATACATATGCAGCCTCAATGGGCCACTTCCCTTTTTAATACACAAGGTACTTGCACTTTGGGTATTTCCATATCCTTATACTCAACTATGTTTATTTGATCAAATTAGTTACTAGTTAATTATGTGATTATGTCTGTGCTTATTTGTTTGTGTCCTTATGGATCTGTGTTATGTGATTTTATTTGTTAATGTTTATGCACCTATGCTTATGTGTTGATGTTTTATGCCATCAATCTGCCAGGGTGTGACTGCAGATGAAAACTAGTCTGTCTGGCTAAATCTGGCACATTCACATGTTGGACTCAAGTGCTCATGTGTATTGATATGCATTGCCCCTTCCTCAATAAATAAACACACAAACAAACTTTAAAGATTCAGATTATTAATTCAAAATATAATTCAACTAAGAAATTATAATATATAATTACATATTAAGATACCTTGCAGTAAAGTAATTGGAATTGTTCCTTTGCCATCTGAAACATTGAAGTGACATTTACACATTAATGCATGAATAATTACAATTTAGTAATTTAGTGTTTTTTTCCTAAAATGAGCCATTCTGCATAATGAGTACATTTACTTTAGTATGTTAAGTTTATTTTGAATCTAATACACTGTTACTTAAGAAAGCTTTTTAAAAGCATGTGGAATGGCCCTGTGATTGCCTGATGTTGTTCACCTGTTTCGCAGCCCTTGTGTCACCTGCCTTGTGTTTCCTCATTACCCTGTGTATTTAGTCTTTAACTTCCCCTTGTCCTTTGTCAGATTGTTGTGTTTGTGGTCATTTCCCTGTGTCAGCGTCCTGTGTGTTTTTCTGCCTGTTTCCTAATTTTTTCCTCGGCCCCAGTTCATATTGTGTCTTTGTTATTTGACCGGCTGTTTCTGTTTTTCTGGATTTGCTCTTGGAACTGCTCTCCTGAATTTGGGTCCACCATTCCCAGCACCTCATAACTAATAATAATAATAATTATTCTTATTATTATTATTATTACAATAATTATAATAATTGTAATTGTAACACAGGATCTTAAAGATGTAAAATACATTTATAAGTTTAACTGTTTCCATAGGAAATAATGGTTTGCATATTTGGTTGAATTTGTTTTCAATTTGTTTGTTTTTTATATATTACAACATGGCTTAATAACATAGTAGATTTGCTAATATGAAATTTAGCAAAAATATGTATTAAATTGACAAAATCTTTCGAAATCAAACAGCACATGCTGAAATCCCAAAAGAAATTCAGGAACGTTATGATCAACAATTGGTTTTATGGACTTGCTGCAGATTGTCTCAGGCAGATCCGGTTTCTCAGAGCATCAGTGTGTGCAAGATGGTCACCAGGTGAGACTTATAGATGCATCCTGCCGCCCTGTGGTGGAGGTTTAGTTCTGCATGAGGCCATGAAGTCATGTCGTGCAGCTTCTTTAAAGTTGTTGCACAATATTTGTAGATTTGGTTAAAAACACATTTGTTTATTATTATTGATAGACTGGTCGTGAGTGGCACTTGAATGACATGGAAACTAAATATTCAGATTATTTTTGTTTTCTAATTTTAGAACAATTCTCTAGACATATTTTCGGAGGAGGAACTGATTTGTAAGTGAAATCAAAAACAGAAAACTAACAAATAACAGATTTTTTTCCCTACTGGGTGGACTGGTTCTTGATCAGTAGGCTGAAAGGTAACATTTAGATGACTTAAGTTAACACCTGTGCGTAAAGTTTACTAAGCAAACGCCCATGTCTAAGTCTTGTGTAACAGCCACGGCGATGCATGGGTTAAATCCTCTTACTAGAAAGATTGACTTTGCGTAAGAAACTGGGCTGAATTCGATAAATGAGCAGAAAAAGGCTCCAGCCCTCCTCTCCACTTGTCAGTCCCCTGAGAACTGATATGTTGTTCTGTGTAAGAGCTGGAACTGAGAGCGCACTCCTGCTTTTTATCCACTTTCCACAAAGCAACATCTGAGAGCGCAATTCATGTCTCTGATTTATCATTGACTTACAGAAGGGATTTTTTTGTCTAGTTTGATTGCCATGGCAAAATGGTCACTGTTCTTTTTATACCTTTTCCATGGACAACTTCCCCTCATCTTTGGGCAGCAGCAGGGCACAGCTGGGCCCTGGCGGCATCGAATTCAGTGGGAGAACAACGGGCAGGTTTATAGTTTAATGAGCACTGGGTCAGAGTACCATGTTCCGGTTAGGTCCAGAAGCCAGTCGAGGGTTTATTTTAGCGGCAGGAGGGATGGCACCAGGAGCCAAATGCCGGGAGCGCAAAGAGGAACGACGCTTGTAAGACCCGGGCAGGCTGAGTCCAGACAGTTCAGGACTGATCACGGTATAGGGCCAGGATCTACTGCGTTAGGACACGAAATTAGACGGTATGCGCCTTTTAACGGTCACGCGTCCGGGGCCAGGCAGCAGCCTGAGCACCCACGCGGAGCAGAAGCTGCAAGTTATCTAGAAGCACAACACTTTAACCCTGAACACACCAACACCATCAACGTCTCTGCATCAGGGAGGTTTGCCGACTTCCCAGGCAGTATACAACGTGTCAGTATGGATGCCACTGCACTGCACGACAGAGGAGGAGAACCAGGGCCCAGTGCGCAATATCAACTGTTACGCGCAGTGCCAGAGGCGATGACTGTCTCCAGGCAACACGCGCAGACGGATCAATCCGTCTCAGCACATCCCACAGCTCTGGAAAGGGAATCTGAGGCTCGTGCTCCATCCTCTGCACGTAGTGAGGATGGTTCAAACGAGGCAAACGGTAATGGAGAAGACATGATTAACGACGACCCTCGAAACCCGTTAAAAAACCACAGGAATTCTGTTTTTTACAACTCGTATCCCTCAAGAAGCAGGTCAGTGGCCCGCACACGCCGTCCGCCTGGCACAGGATATGGAACAAGATATTTCCAAAATGGTAAGTGTATGCACTAATGACATGGAGTGAATATGGCCTTCTTTTAAATAAGCTTGTTTTATGAATATTCTAAAGGCAGTTTGCACAGTGTCATGTCTCTCTCACTGAGCGAAAGAAAACTGAATGACGGGAAGGGAAAACATCTAATGTGGGCTTTGGATCCCAGACTGATTGCTCAGGAATGTAAAACACTTAGAATTTTGCCAACAAACAGCTGCTTTCATTTTCAGCATTTGATACAGCCTATTTCAAAATATTATTCTGAGCACACATAAACTGGCAACATTAAGATCTCAGCATATCAAAGCAACTTGGATTGTTCCTTTAATCTCCTCTCCCAGGACTGCCAGACCTTGTGCCAGACCCATATGCCATCCAAGCAGGTGCATATGTCCAGCGCATGCAGATGTTTGCGCTCCGCTGTGCAGCTGAGGAGAACTGTCTAGCCAGGTAATCTGTGGTGCCAAAAGTGATTCACTTCCTCAGCACATAGACATTGAAGCAGACACACACGCACACACACACACACACACACACACACACACACACATAGACACACACACAGACACACACACAGGTATTTCCTTTGTTTTGACTGCTCATTGAAGGTTAATTTGACTTCTTTTAGCACAACTTTTGGTTCTTCCAGAATAACTTTCACTAATGTCTGTATACATTACCAATGTGGCAGGAAAACGGTTCTGTTGGAGTTATAAAAACTGTGTGATCTTATTATGGAGCAGTGATTCTCAAACATGATGTCCTGCCAAGACATAAATGTTCTGGGTTGGTTTTCCCTAAAGCATTGAGCACAATGGAACAAACCCTTTGCTCTCTAAAAACTAGACCCCAGGATATCCGCAAGTAGCACTTTGCTACACAGCTTATGCCCGTTTCCCCTGTGATCCATCCAAGGTCAGCTTACGGACCTGCTGTGAGAGATATTGACTTCAGAGTCCTCCTGCGATTCCCCCAAAAAGTGAAAAACCAAGGCACCACTGACTTCCTTCCTGTCAAGCCGAGATACCAGTGGGACTGGCACAGCTGTCACCAGTAAGTTTATTCAACCTAAAAGTGAAATGACTTTACTGTGGTAAAGCTCTGATAAAAACATTAAACCCTCAAAATTTACAAAATCATTTGGGGTTTAAAGTTATCCCTGAACCATGTTTGGGTCATGGCACAAGTAAGAAACTCTCATTCTTTTCCAATCTATTCTGTTTTACCCCCTCAGACACTACCACAGCATGGATGCCTTCAGTAACTACGACCTGCTGGATATCGTCAGTGGACGTAAAGTGGCTGAGGGACACAAGGCTAGTTTTTGCCTAGAGGACACGGGCTGTGAACCCGGATTCCGGCGGCGCTACGCCTGTACATCTCATACACAGGTAATATAAACTTATACAGTATTTAAAGTAAATGTTGTGTAACCTTTAATTAATTAGGTAGTCTCACTAAGATCAAGACCTGAGGAAACTAGGAGAGAGGAATCAGAAACAATCACAGATACATCTAATTGTACAAAGTTAAAAGTTACGTGCTTATATTGTACAATGTCTTGGAAGTCAGTCCTCCCCAGTTTAATATTTAAGGTTAGGTAGTCAACATATTATCAACAACGATTGGGGACATATGAAACATCCTGATGTTTGGTCTCTGGTCTCACTTTGCATGCAAGTAGTAGATCAGCATCTCCCTTATTTGGTGGGTAGTTCAAAGATGTACAGTATGTATTGCACATTATTTAGTCAAACAAAACATAGTGTAGGTAGCAAGGCTCTGAGTTGTACAGTGACTTTTGTTTGGAGTTTTTTGCAAATCCTCCAAATCCACTTCTGAGAAATGTTTTCTTACTAAAACTCCAGTGTACGCCAATAAAATAAAAAAACATCCTGAAGAAATGGGAATATTTATTATATCTGTTGTCTGGGTTCTGTGATTCTGGCTTTGCACTGCTTAGTGCTGGTTTCCTGTAACAGTTTTGCGTCCAAGGAATTGTTTGTATAACTAAAACTCAAATCTGCTTTATTTGCAGTACTTGTAGGAAAAAAAATAGTTAAAGTTGTACGAAGAGCCTGAGCAAAAGCTTTAAACCACACTGAGAGGGGAGTTTGGGTTGGTTTTTTAGGGACTGAGTCCAGGATGCCATGACCTGTACGCTGCCAACATCGATTGTCAGTGGATTGACATCACTGACGTACCTCCTGGAAATTATATCTTGAAGGTAAGACATGTCACATCAACTTTATAACAACTGTTTTTTTGCTATATTTACTAACCTGCTTGCAGAGCTGCTAAAACAGTTTTTATTTCTGATGACTTTCAGGTTACTGTCAATCCCAATTTCCACGTCCTGGAGTCAGACTTCACTAACAACATAGTGAGATGTGATATCACATACACAGGAATTTATGTTCAGACACGCAACTGTCGAGTATCAAGGTACTGTTCGAGTGTTTCTGTTGAACATGAGCGCTGCATGTGACATATTCTTTATCTAGTTAAACTCAGAATGTCTACACAATAGAAAATATATGAGAAAAAGTGAGATTACATTTGAGAGACGCTGTATCAAGTCTTGTGTGTTTACAATTTGGATGCCTGTATTTTAATGTTTCTTTTTTTCCCTTTTCAGAGTGTGAAATCTTCCTTTTCAAGTATTCTGTAGATGTGTTGCAGCAAACATCTCTCCCTGTACTGTGCAACAACAAAAACGACTTGATGACTAACAAAGGTGCTAGTTTTTAATTGTATCTGCCATATATTTGTGTTGCATTTACTGTAAATAAATGCAGAAGTTTAAATAAATTCAACCTAGTGAGATCCTCAGATGTTCTTGATTTTTGTTATGCCTTAATTCATAACAACTTTCTTGTTTTGCCTTATCAAATTCAAGTGATGTTCATTAACATTTATTTCTGGAATGCTGGTTTTACTTAGAATGTGATTTGTTTGTTGTCTCTGTCCTTTTTTTCTGCTTTGTGTTATTGTTATGTGCAGATGATTTGCTTTTACAGTTTTATTTAAAGGATAAGATATTCTATATTTTTGTTATTGTCAACTAATCTCATTAATTGTTTTTAAAGACAATTATTTGCTAAACCAGCTGGGCACTGTAGTTTTTAGCAAAAGTTACTCAAACTGGAGAAAAATAGCGCATTTCTTCTGGACTATTTTCAGCTGTGAAAATGAATATTTATGGTAGCAGGACGGTACAGAATTTGTTCATACTATTTGGTCTTTTCATATGATGTGTTGAAAGATAAGAAAAATACAAATTATCACTTATTCTTAAATCACTTGGTGGTCACATTAGTAAACTTCAAATATCTCATTTTATCTCAAATAGTAAGAGTAGTATGTCAAATGATGTCATTATGAATGTGCACGTGTATAACTGAGTGAATGAAAAGTGGGAAACTCTAATGTAAAACTGTTAATATTGCTAAAACATTGTTGAAAACCTTATTATATTCTTTTGGCATGTTGGATTTAATGCAATAAAGATGGTGAGGAGGAATGAGGACTTTATTACTATAACTATTCTTTATTTTTATCTAAAATGCCAGAACATCAAATTGTTCCAGTGTATCAATTCATTTCTAAATATTCTTTTCTGGATTGTAGCTGTGTGTCTATTTTTTATTACAAAAAGACCAGTTAAAATCAGATTTTTCAGTTTTTTAATACAGAGAATCCAAAGAGGATAAAAGCAGCAATTGTTCATGTTTAAATATCCCAGCGCTGTGCAGGACGAAATCTGTCCTTTTCTTGTTGAATGGAGGAGCTTTACTTTGAGTGATGCGTGCAGATCATGGCCTCAGAGACAAACAGGCCTGCAGCCAGACGCTGGTGGCATGTTTGCTGACAGGCCTCTGTGAAGACACAAGCCGCAGGATCTTATACAGCCATGCCATATCTACTACAACACAGCCAGAGCACCATGAATGGAGGCCTTTTCTCAATCTCTCCTCCTCTGTGCATGTAAAAAGAAGTGTCTCTTCCAGCTGCTGCTACACCTCTTCTTGGCTCAGAATTCATTGCATCATGATTCACGTCCATTGGGGATTGTCTAAGACAGTTGCAGTTTAATAGCAGTGGGATATTATGTCTGAATGGGAGGATTGACCCAACCCACCAGAGAATGTCTCCAGCAAGTCATTCAAATTATGTTTTTACCAAGGACAAATGTGTTTTTGTAGCAATCACTACACTGTTTAAAACAGCAAAAGAATGACAAGAGAAACACCAAACCTCCTTAGATTATATTCACTCTGGAGTGGCCAGTGCTTCACCTGACTGAAAGATGTTTTTACCTCCAACAAATCACTCTCTTTATATATTATGAAGCAGTTTTGAGTGATGGACTGGAAAACATGCAGGCTCCAGACAATTGTTTGCACTGTTAAATCCACATATGTTGGGTATTTACAATGACACAGAGCTCAGTCTCAGCTTAGAAGGCAGTGAACCGGGACGATGAAGCGCAATTGAAATGGTTTATGTTGGAAGTCACCAAGGTGCTTCCCTGCCAGAGTAGATTGTCTGTGTTATTGAAAGTGTCTGGAAAATACCCCCGTCTCACATTGAGTTGACTCCATTCTTGTCTGTCTGGGAATTTTCAGGACAATATTTACAGACAGTGACTATTTCTAAGGATCGCTGTAGCGGAGGGTTATATCTGAAAGTCTGATCTGAACAAAGGTAACAAGAGTCTACAGCCATGCTAGCAGCTCTGTGAGGACGATGTTAATGCTGATGTTTAGCATCGTAAAGTAGCACAACAAAAAGTATCGCCAAGACTGATGGGAATGTTATTTGTTTTGCAGGTATTTGGTCATCAACCAAAATATTGCACAAATTAAAACTTTGACCTGATTGTAGCTCTAGATGAATAGTATATAATCACCATTAATATTTGTACCACATTTCTTGGCCATCCATCCAATACAAGACATTTTAATAAAAAACACAAAACATCAACCTCATGTTGACATTAGAAGAAAAATCAACGGTACATTATCTTCTGGGGACCATGAATTTCTGTACAAAATTGAATAGTAATCCAACACTTGTTGAGATATTTCCGTCTGGACTAAAGTGGTGGACCGAATTACAGACAGACAGACAGACAGACAGACAGACAAAGTGCCATCCATGGTCTCCCAATTGATTTACACCGACCAAGATCTTACATTAAACTCTGAATGCTATAGAGAAGGGTAGCCATAGCCAGAGGCCCCAGGTAAAGCAGATTGCTGTTGTCTTTTCATCTGCTCAGTTCTTGATAAAAACAGTATAAAATCACTGATTCTAGGAGGATTTCTTTTTTGTTTGGCCATTTGGCATTAGTCTTATGATTTCTATTTACTTTTCAGTCTCTTAAAATAGTTTTTCTTGCTTACTTATAACATTGGCAGCTCCAGAGCCAATAAAAATTCAAGGGATGTTGAACTTTAAGCTGTTCTAACAAGCTGATCAGGTGATGAGAGATTGGCTAACTGTGTTCCTTTAGAATTCAGCTGGTCTCCTCCTTTTTGGACCAGCATGTCATTTTAAACATGTCATGCTGTAGAGAAGACAGTGACTGTTTGCTCAGCTGTGGAGCTTCACACCAACATCTGGGCAGAGTCTCTTGTTAGCCTTACACAAGCACAGAACAGCATTGGCAAAAGCCAAAAAAAAGCAGGCTGGCACTCTCTCATTTGGCCCGACAAACACATCTGCCTGCAGCCTCCACTGAACATACTATGGAAAGGAGACACATTTTCAGAATGCATCTGCACGTAGGTGGGCAGTGTTTGGAGAGGTTACTGAGGCCAGGGTTTAGTATTTGCAGGTCATATTTCAACAAAGCAGGGCCACGTGAGAGCTGGCGGGCGACGTAACCGAGGAACATGCTCAGCCAAAAAAGAGCATCTTGACCGGTTGGTTTAGGCACAGAGCAGAGAAATTCCTCAGCAGTTCTGTCATCCCATCAAGATTAAGAACAGTGCTGAGGTCAGCCGTAACCCTGCAAGGGCGTGTAGGGCAGATATACTGGGTTGCTTCCTCACTCGGGGGTCACTTACACAACCAGTAGACACAGGGTCGTAAATTTAGAGAGTGAAAACTACAATATGCGCTGAAACAAAGCACAGAGAAGTCATCTAAGTGGGACTAATGATGAATCATGTTTCTCTTTCAAGCTGGGTGGTATTATGGCTTGGGTGGTATTGGAAGGATGACTCAGAGGATTTGTTATTCTTTTTTGATTGTTGATCTACTGTACTGACTGTCTGATGTTATTGGAAATATTTCTCATTATCTGGCATCAAACCATTCATGTGAAGCAAAGATTTTAATCAAATCGAACTGTTTGATTGACTTTTGAAAACTTAATGTTATGTTGACTACAGAAATAAAACGCCAGCCACCTGCTAGTATTTATCCTGTTGTCTGCTCCATCCTGTCCTGCAATAACCCCTTCTCCATCACCTGACCTTCCCCCGCCCACATACTCACCTGCTTCCCGTTTCCCTAATCAGCTTTGCAGTATACCGGACCATCTCCACTTATTCCCTGCCAGATTGTCAGTGTTGCTTATGCCTTTGCTTTTAGCCATCTGAACCTGAACCCTAGCCTATACCTGAGGCCTTTCCCATTTTCTAAATTTGTATCTCATCTGTATCTCTTCAGACTACCTTCCTGTTGCCAACCTGTAAACCTGTCCCTTACCTTTCCTTAGGTAAATTTCCCTTTATTCTGGCCGTGACTCATGTTATATATACATTAAATATATATATATATATATATATATATATATATATATATATATATATATATATATATATATATATATATATATATATATATATATATATATATATATATATATACACTGTTGGGTATAGATTGCGCTTCTGACCAAAACCTCAAAAAACAAGAGTGAAACTTTAACCAAAAGAGGGCATTGAACATTGCTTTTCAGTCTGGTGTTAAGTTGCTCTTTATTTCACTTGTTAATGCTTTCTGGTCAACAAATGTAATTTAGTCACTATTTCTAAACTATCTCAAACATATTAAATAGCCATGTTTTAATTATTTGGCCATGAAGATATTAAAAGCTTTATAAACGTTGCCCTCTTGAGTGCCTCAGTTTCCTTCAACCTTTTTACACAAGGATCCCCAAACTGAAGCGCACCAGAGAGACTTTCTACACACCCGAGCAGCCCTCTGTGCAGACTGCATTGCACCTCAAACATATCTTTGGCATTTTAGTGCTGTTACTAATACTTGTTACTTCAGTCGACATGTACACATACAGTGCATCAACAACTATGCCAACTTTTACACCAATTCTGATATATCTACTATACAATTCATTTTCATGTAATCGATCAGAACTACATGTCATTAACTTAAAGGTGTTTCTGTCTCTTCCTGTCTGTCTTAGTGGTTCAGGAGGCTGGTTGGAGCTATTAGCTGTTAGGATCAGGCTGTAACCTCTAAGGTGGCAGTTGTTCAGGTTGCTATTGTTTTCCATCCATAATCTTAACCGACCAGGAATCAATACTCCACTGGACAGACATCCAACACTTGTGGTATTAAGAGCATACTTCTCATGTATTGTTTTTGGGTAGATGAGACAAACAGGAGGTGGCAGTACTAAGAGTTGGTGTTGATCTTGGTCTAAATCTCTGTCTGAAATTCCAGAGTCACTCCAGTATTTACAAAGCTGGCACAGCCAACGGCTCAGCCGGTGTACCTTCTGTCTGACAAGATTCATAGACGGGGTATGCAGAAAGGCTCAGACTTGGACAGCAGGCCAAGACATGGCCTTTCTCAAAGTCTATTAGGCTTTAGGTGAAGCGGTACATTATCTAAGATCCAGGCCTGCAGACCTTAAAGTAATCACTCTGAAGATTGATGGTTGTTTTATGTTTGGTACTTATACAGTGTATTTATACAGCGTTCTGAACAAGATATTTATTTTAAAAGTAAGTTAAATAGAAGAGTTGAAAGGAAAGGTAATTTAAAGACAATGCTTTTATCCCACTGCTAAAACAATATTTATCTGGAATATTGAAATTATTCTGACATAGTTCATGACTAAGCTGTGAAAATATTTAGTCTTTGCTCTTGCAAGAAAAAGCAGAATTCATTTGTCCAGTAAATCACTTAAGGCATTTAATAAGGTTAAATGACACCTACCTGGTTCCAGCTTCTCAAATGTGAGGATGTCGGCCTCCTGTTTTTAACATGTTAAAGTGAATAATTTTGGGCAGGTCTAAAGCCATGTATTAGAAATACTGAGATCAAAGAGTCTAAATTGTCCCACAGTGCATCAACTTCTCAAACTTTTGACCAGCTACCAGAAGTCTGTAAAACTATCTTCCCACATTTTTTACATTAATATAACTGTCAATATATTGATATTGAACAAATTCTGGTTAGGTTTTTTTCCTGACTACTCTCAATTAATGTGGGAGCACAATCACCTACAGTATGAGTCATAAGTGTTTTCCATCTCTTTCTCCTACATGCTACAGTAGAGCCGCTGTAACGGTCCCGCCGCCATACAGCAGTCAACAGTCGTCTCCGTACTCTGTCCAACATCCTGGACTGTTATGTGACTATCACATACATTCTTCTACGTGCGTACTTCTGTAATGCTGATGAAGCTCCAATGTCTGGTGCTGTCTGGGTGGGTACGGCAGGTAGTAGGCTATGTCAAAATTTTGATTTCTCCACCTGTTGCAGAGGTGTGCATGGGACTATGGAGCCACGGCTTTTGTAGACCATATAAAGAGTATGGAAGGTGGTGTCTTTTTTTCTCCTTTCCAAAACCAAAAACACAAGAACAAAATCAAGGAATAGATTAACCTGTGTATCTGCCCTAACGTAAGCTGCAGTACATACACCGGAGTTTACAATTAACAGTATCAAGGTAACGTTGTCAGGGGCCTTCTCCTTATTTTGAGGTTGTTTGGAAGGTTACACTCTGTGCAAGTTCAACCAACCTCATTACTGTCTCAGTCAACTTTGAGAGTGGGTTTATTATAGTAAACACAACAATAAATCAATTAAGCGTGATGGTGTAAACCTTTCGGTGTAAATGCACACAACGTGAATATTCGTGTCTGATTTGGTGTGAAAAATTATAACACGTAAGAACACCCGTATTTTCTGTTTCCCATTTGGTCCTTGGTGTGAAAACGTCTTCTGTATTACCTTTAGCAGTCACATTGGTAAGTCCAATATTCACTCTCTTTTAGCTCCAGTTTTTGGTCTCCACCAACTCCTTAAATGTGTCTCTTTAGGTGCTAAATGCTCCACTTTGTTCACCAGATTATCCTACAACGAATTCCAAGAGGTAAATCTGTGAGTGTTATCAAACTGCATACTTACAGTTCCTGGTTTGCATGTGTAATCCTTCGTCTGTCACCATAGCTCTCCATCAGTGACACACACCAAAAAAGAAACAGAAAGTAACGGATGTTTTGTATTAGGATGGAGAAGCGGTGTGCTCTGATAGCAGCAGAAGCTTGTAAGAGTAGAGTGGTGAAAATCTCAGACATGATTTAAACAAACAGAGACACAGACCCTGGCCTGGCTGGCCTGAGACACCCTGACAGAGTAAGGCCATGAAAGATTACACACTGCCATCTCCAGATCAGCCCCAGAAGTATATCTACAACGTCTACCATTTGGGATACATTTAACAGACTCACTGAATGCATAAATACTTTCCCAGATTCAGAGGCAATAAAATGCTGGCATCAATTCATGTATTTAATATTTAAATGTGGGACATTCAGAGGTCAATGTAACACCTCTTAGGCTGCGTAAACACAGGACACCAAGCAAGCTTTCATCACGGGATCTCATTGGGATCATTTGTTTATTTGCTCAAATAATTACATCATGATGAAAACTTGTAAAAGTCTGAAATCACTCTTTGTCAGGTTAGATAGTATGCAGACTGGTGTAAGCTGCCTGAAAATCGATTTATTTGCAATATAAAATAGTATAAAATAAATTAACACTGTTGTTAAAAGATACCTTTCTATTGATGGTTGTTGAGCAGCAGTTCACAGTTTATCCTTATCGTTATTTGCCACTACCTCACCAGAAACAGTAAAAGAATAAATTCTCAGATAGGTTTGACTGCTACTCCGCCATGCTTCTGTGCTCGCGTGACATAGGCAGGTCGACCCTTTGGGGGGGGGGAGGGTGTTTTCCCTTTGGAAATATCCCCACCTTCAGGCCATATTCTGTTTTCACCGACTGACAGCTTGTCTCTGTGGTATCAGCTCCTGCTGGAAACAGAAAAGAGGGTAAAAAAAATTTAAATTCTGAACTCAGTGAGCTCAGACTCATACAAACTCTGCTTTTTAAGGCTTTTCTTGAAGCGTCATTCATTGATTGAGAGACACAGAAAGAGTGTTCATCTGTAATGAAAGTGGCAAGAGCTGTGTGTGTGTGTGTGTGTGTGTGTGTGTGTGTGTGTGTGTGTGTGTGTGTGTGTGTGTGTGTGTGTGTGTCACAAAATCTGTTGTGCTAGCCATTTTAACACTGAACCTGCTCTGGGTGACTAATTCAGATGATTCAGGCCTTTTTTAATGTCAACTGAATCAGTGCTTTGTAAGAGTTTGAAAGTGAAAAGAAAGGGCAGTGTTGAACAGAAAAGCTACATTACACTTACAACTAATTAAACTCTTGTCTCACTATATAAATGAAAGCGAAAGCACATGCACTTTTTGACCTGTTTCTCTGGCTGCCAGCCTCATCCTGAAGCTTGAAGTGCATCTCCCTTCAGAAAAATATGAGGAGCTGCTTTACTGTGCAGCGGTGCCTATGTTTATATGGACGTCACAAATATACCAAGAGTTTGCCTCACTCCATTCTGGCATGTGGCCAGGGGGTTTTATGATTAAAACCAGATTGTGCGTGCCCAATTCAGAGGCCAGAAAAATAGATTGCAGTTACACATACTCTGCACAAGAGGGAAGTACAGAAACATGCACATCAGTCTTTGCAGCATCTGTAAAGGTGGAATTTTTGAAGGAACTGTATGCATCTGCTGTTTAATTTTCCCCATCTGCTGGAGGGACTTTTTCACAGATGTCATCTTGTTGTGAAGTCTGCTCCTAGTTCACAGTCAGTAATTATACATCTGACTGTGGCACTAGAAGAAAGCTTTAGTTCCTCATCAACCCCTAACAGTAAATCAAGCCAATTCTGAGTCAGAGCTATGATCATCCTGTAAATATGACGCCTCTTTTGTGTCACATGATTGGAGTCAAGTGGCTGTGGGGTCTCCTGCCAACTCTCAGTTCCCTCGAAGTTATGACTAAGATACACTGCAAAAAAGTCAAGTTTTGTAACAGCAAAATGTTATCGTTATTTTTGCTTTCAGATATAAATGATTGAAGTGAGAAAAATTAGAATCCAAAGAACTTTAAAGCTGCTTAAATAAACCTCACCTTATTTGGAGCATTATTTTAAAATGTGTGAAAAAAAAACAATGGTTTATCTTGTTTTACAAGATCAGATATTCCTCACATCTATTCAAAGAAGTTTAATTTTACTTCAGCAAGGGTCATTTTTACCCTGATGGCTGATTTGGACCACACAACCGTCACACAAATACAAATTTCTCATTTCACTTGCCAAGACAGACACATTTTGCAGTGTAGTGAAAGCTGGGAACTCATGTGACATCAACAAAAGCAGACACATTACGCCCCCTCGGCCGCCGCCCACACACAGACATCAGACACGAACATAAACCCTTTTTTGTAACAGGGAGGAACACAGCAATTCATTTACTGACTTTGAAAACTACGCTGCCAGTAAACACGGCAAACGTCATCAGCTGAGAGCGTTGATGGAAACATCAACACTATAAAATAAGAGGGGAAAAAGTCCTTTTTTATCTGAAATTACCAGGAGTTGTTCCCCTGCTTGGTCCCACTCTGACCTCCACTCACTGCAGCAGGGTCTCATGTTTCAGGCCCCCATGGCACTGGGGCAGACCACCCCCCCCTCTTTCACACCATACTGGTGCTCTGGCAACCTCTCCCCGAGTAGGCAGGGGTCCTAACAGGTTTGGGAGGCGGGTATTGGCCCTTCCCACAGCGTCCGTTTTGAGGGTACAGAGGAGGCTTCTGAGTCCTTGAATTGGAGGTGCTGTTACCAATAATGACCTTAGGGTCTAGGCTCTGTGGGTGGGGCTCAGGATGAGTTTGACCAATGTGGTTGGTGTCTCTGGGGGGAGAGAAGTGAGGCGGGTGGCCATTTACACCTGGCCTTTCGTGGTTGATGTCCTTACTGTGGCTGGGTGGAGTGAAGCGGCTGGTTTTGACAACCGATGCCATGTGAACAGGGGAGGGAGAGTTAGTTCTTAAGATGATGCGTTCTTTGTCGATGTGTTGTAAGGCCGGGACTGGAGCAGGCTTGTGATTGGGCAGTGGTGCCAGCCTAAGGTCACCTGGATGAGCTGAACCATGAAAGTTACTGGACGACCCCTGAGTGATGCAGGGTACCTCCTCGCTGAGGTCCATTCTAGCTGTGAGACGATCAATCTGCTGGACTACCTAAATGAAGAGAGAACAAAGAGAGTTGGTATTTGTCCAAAATGCAGTGGTGGAAAGAAACTAAGTTAATTGACTCTTACAGTACATGTACTTTACTTGCACATTTCCATTTAATTCTACTTTAATACTATTCCACTGCAATTCAGAGGGAAATATTTAACTTTTTATTCCACTACTACTACTATGTCTTTGACAGCTATAGTCATTAAGATTTCACATAAAACATTTGATAAGCTATTCAAATTCAATGCATTCTTAAAAATAAAACCAGTAGTTTAAAACTTTTTGGGGCTTATGACCCTTTGCAAAATAAAGTGTCTAGTTCAGATAAGGCACCTTGTTACATTTCAGATGTTTATGAGTTGTTTGCAGTTCCATCAAGGAGACGTTTCCCGAGAAGTGAAACTTTTCAATATTGCACAAAAAGCTATTTTCTCTCACATTAATCATCTCACAACCCCTCAGATATATCTTGTGACACTTTGGAGGGGCCCTGACACCATTGGTTAGAAATAACTAGACTGAACCATCTAGCTGCATATATAAGTAAACGCATTGACCTTCCTCAACAGAAACAAATCTGATAATCCATTGACACATCATTATTAACAATTGAATGATGTATATGATTATCAGTAACAGGTGCCATTTTTCTTGAATTATTTCATTTTGGACGCTTATATTACTGTATTACTATATTATTTAGCTGATAATAATTATTCAGTTTTACATGACTAGTATTAAAATACAGGCTTGTACTTGTAATGGAGCTTTTTTACATTGTGTTATAGGTTCTTAAGTAAGTCCATTTACCTGGCAAAGTGTATTTATAGCCACATGTTTGTCTCTGACTGTGCTGAAACTGAAGCAATAATCAACAACTCAGGCAAGTCACTCAAATCAAACCTGGTTTATTTTAATGTCCTTTTTGTTGCCAAATGTCTTAATTCACAATTATGGAGGGTTTTTATTTGTAATGTTGCTTAAGGACAATGTCAGGCCTTGCACAGATGCATTTAGCTGTGAATCAATGCTATTTTACTGCTGCATGCAAAATGGATACTGTAAGAGCGAGGTATAATTTAGTAACAGTCTCAAGCCAGGCTTTTTAATGTGATGGCCGGAACGCTGCCAATTTCTGCAGCATTCTGCAAAAGGTCAGTGCAAATCATTCTCAATCACCACTTCAGTAGGAGGTGATGGGTGAGTCACAAACAATGCAGTCAGCATGCACACACACACATACTGAAATGGTCTATGGTCACACAGATGCACGACGTGTGTCAAGATACTACAGGTGAATATGGTGAAACATTTAACCTTAAAGTATTACCTGAAACATTCCTAGCTGATTACTTACATTAAGTCAATTATTTTTGTATTAAGTTTTCTGACATTTTTGTTTAAATATGCAAATGAGCAAACTTTTGATAAATTTAGGAGAAATCTACCAACGCAGAAAGACAAAAGGAAGTAAAATAAGTGCATTTTGTTTTTTTTGTTTTTTTCAATAGTCTGAAAGAAGACATGGTATGGAAGGAAAATAGCCCAAAACCTCATAATTGAAATGTATAATTTTGCTTGTAGTGTCTCCTCTTTATTGTTTTAAATGTCACAATATCCAGGGGAGCATCAATAAAAGGCTGGGACCTCTGCACCTAATGCAGACCTTCATCTGTAGACACCTGAGAGAGAATAAACATCTATAATAATAGACCCTCCTACCTCTTTCATCTCAATGTGAACTTGCTTCAAACCCCCCAACACATCCTCCAGATCTGTCACCACTTGTCTGATTTGATCCCTCACCGAATCCTGCCTCCTCTTCTGCTTCACCCCCTCTGAAACCTGGTGCTGGTGATCACTGTTGGTTGTCGATTTTGAGGGCTCCGGACTGCCAGAGGGTGGGACACAGAGACCCTTCTGTCGGTTTTGGTTCAACTGTTTTTGTGGGACTTCAGTGGAGAAGAAACCTTTGTGAGAGCCACTGCGTCCATTACAGCCCTCCTCTGATCCAGCCTTCAGTCTTCCTCGGTCCTGATGGCTATCAATTTCCTCCCGTCCCTGAAAGAACACAGGACTTGATCCATAGTGGCCATTTGGCATGTTTAAATGACCCATATGGGGATTGTGTGGCTCCGCATAATAGTTTTCAGAGGGGCATCCACAACTTTCCTCCTCCTCATCCACGGAGACATACCTGACAGTCTTCCTGTGCCTGTACCCTTGACCTTTGACCTGAAGATGGGGGAGTGGATGTGGTATCCCTGCGTTAAAGGGGTGTGCCCTGGTGTTGCTGCGCACCACACAGCTACACTGTTCTTTGACAGATGGGTAGTGTCTCACCCCAGGCTCCAGCGGGTAGCTCCACTTGGCAGGGTTTAACTCCCAGGGGTAAACTTGGCTCAAGTCATCTGACTGGCTGTAAAGGCCCGGCCCTGCGAACACAGGCCTCCTCTGTGGGCTGCGATGACCACTTCTCTCAGGTCTGTCCACTACGAAAGCTCTCCCTTCTACGTCTTTAACCCGAGGAGACTGGGTGTCTCTCCTGCAATCCAGAGATGGGTGGGCTGTCTGTTTGGCTGATGCTGGTTGGTGTCCTGGCCCACCATGATGGCCGTATGCTGGCTGCTCATAGTGGACGCAGTGCTGGCAGGAGCAGGGGTTGGTGGTGTTGATGTGCTGAATAAATCGGTGGTGTCCCGTTGTTTGTGCGCCTTCTGTGTACATGTCCAAAGAAGTCTTGTGTGGAAAACGCCTCAGAAAACAATTGGTTTCCTCCCCTCTCTGCTCCCTCTAGCCCAGTCATTCACTCACTCTGTTTTCCTCATCTGCGTCTTCCCACAAGAAAACTTTTCTTCAGCTCTTTTTTTCCCTCTCTACCCAGGACTTCTCCCTCCCCTTCCTTCCTGTCTGTTGTTTCCCTTCTTCTCTTCTGTACTTGTTAATCTCTGCACCCGTTCTTTTCTCTCCCTGGACCTTTTTTCTCTTACTTCTCCTAACTTTTTCTCTACTCCTTTTTCCTCACCCTGTAGCCCTCTCTCATACACAGGGCCCCTCTCCACCTCCCTCCCTCTCTGTCTCTCTTTCTACCTCTCCCGCCTCGTTGTTCTGTCTCATTTGCCGCTGCAGGCTTCCAGTCTCTCTCTCTCTCTCTCTCTCTCTCTCTCTCTCTCTCTCTCTCTCTCTCTCTCTCTCTCTCTCTCTCTCTCTCTGTGTGACTGTGTATTTCCCGTTTCCTCCCCTCCCCTCTCCCGCTCTCCTCTCTTTCTCCACCTCTTACGCTGTCTCCTGCCTCTAGTATATTCTTTCACATAGTCGGCTGTACCTGAATTTATGAATTCCTTCTTTCCCCTCCACTTAAAATCCAGCTGTCTAGTGCGACTCCTACGGTAAAAGACACCGTATGGGTTTCTGTCTCTCAAAGAGTGTGTGAAAGAGTCCCAGCTCCGGTGCTGAGCTCATTAGCCCAACTAAAGCCTTTGCACTCTGCAATTAAACGCTGCCTGGGATTCCTCGGTCGGAGACTGAAGGAGGAGGGGAGGAGAGACGCACTTGGGAGGTGGGGTTTCTAACATACACAGACGAGGGAGTAGACAGCACTCTAAATCAAGGAGACAGAGCCATGACCATTGTACAATGAACATTTTTCACATTTTTTTGTGTATCTTCTTTTTCTACCTCTCTCCCCACCAATTCCTTCTCCTTTTTGTCCTTTGCCACTCATCTCATTCCCACTCTATCAATGTCTCGGTTTCAATGGTTTCACCTTAACAGTTGAGCAAAACTTCCCTCTGCTGATGCAACCTTCACCCTCTCAAGTCATACAATAGTGTTTACATGCCACTTAAACAGCACACTCTCAGAAAAGTCAAAGCATGTGTCCAAGCATTGAATGCATCATCCTTTATTTATCATAAATCAATCTCTGCTCATTATAGATAACCATAATTTCAGATAACCAGGATAAGTGATCAAGATCTCTCTCTTTCTCTCTCTCTCTCTCTCTCTCTCTCTCTCTCTCTCTCTTTCTCTCTCTCTCTAAAATAGTATGATGCGCCTGTGTTGTAGCTCTTAATCCACAGCGACTGAAGAAGCAAGGTGTTTATTTTCAAAGAAAATAACTGAAGCTTTGAAAACAATGGGTTGTAAAAAGAAAAGCCAAAAACTGAGAATAACAACCGAGGAGGATTAACAGTCCAAGCTGCTGGGAAAGACTGTAGATGAAACACAGCTGGAGTGACTTTACCTTAACATATCTACTGGATTAGTATCACTACTAGCGACCCCTTTCATATACAATTATGGATGTAATTCCTTATTAAACTTAGACTTAACAGTCTTATTTATTTATAGATAGATAGATAGATAGATAGATAGATAGATAGATAGATAGATAGATAGATAGATAGATAGATAGATAGATAGATAGATAGATAGATAGATAGATATTGATAGAGCATAGCAACTATACATTTCCAGACAGTAATGTCTATTTTTGCTTTACCAGTGAATTAAATACCTGAAAAATCAAAGTATGCCATCACATGGTGAAGCAAACTACACACTAAGAGAAATTAAGGGACAAATGCATGGTCCAGGCATAACCCTTATCCTATCAAAATTGACATTGGTTATCAGTATTGTCATATCTGCAAACCTTTAATGCAAGAAAAGCAATCTGGCTCTACTTTTGTTTTTTGTCAACTGTGTCCTTTCAACCTTTTTAGGCTTTTGAAAACTAACTCTTTTCTGCTTTTTTATTTGACTTTCCTTAACTTAAGCAAAGTATTAGCTCTCCCTGGACATAGTTACGTACAAAAGGAATATCAAAACTTGTAGTTGTCATAATATCTGCACCCTTACCTATAGGTGGGTGTAGTGTTTGTGTGCATGTGTGTTGCCTCAGAAAGTTCCCAGCTTGTGCAGCTCTTACATCACACTCTTTGTGTTGGCCTGCCCACCACCCGCTTGGCTGCACGACTGGAGGGCAACCACGAAGTAGAGAATGGGAGCCACACTCTCTGCCACTCTGTAACCTCATGTACTCACCAGGGTCAAGATGACCTAATTAGCACATATGAATATGAGTCCATAACAAAAGCTCAATATGGTTTTGTCATTTGTTAGATGGCATATGGCGTATTTACCCTCCTGCAGAGGCATGCAGCCTAGATATTTACTGATGCAGACCCAAGTGTCCCACATTGTGCAAATTGTTTGTAATTAGTGTTATGTAATGTAATTATTTAGCAAGACATTCTGTATGTGATATGATTAACGTTTTGTCCATTATATCACCATACTGCCTTGGCTAGTTTTGGCCTCATTGAACTGGCTCCCAGTGTGTTATATCCATGTAGTATTCATTTTAATTACCTAAGATACTACATGAAAAAACACTGCTGAACAGTTAAAACCGTATTCCATCGTTTCTCAGTCGTGCAAACTTGTCAAATAAGGAACCCACCAACTGAACCCTAAAGAAAAGAAAATGTAGCAAATAATTGAATTATTTCAATCAGGAGAGACATGTTCGCTGATATGCAAATGAGGTTTATTGTACAACTCAATAAAATGTACAAAGTCTGGAGGAGGAAGGGAAGGTGGAGGGTTACACTTTTTGCCTGCAACAACAGCTGAATAGCCCAGGGAGAAACAGATTTAAAGCAGTGTTGTGACTCTGTGATTGGCCCTTGCAATTTGTGTATGATTCTGATTGGTTAAGTAGGAAGGTGAACACTTCCACCAGCTAATTCTATTTAAGAAGAGAGCATTGATTAAATTAGGTCTTCTGAAAGAATTTACACTGAGCTATATTTCAATCAGGAGAGACTAGTTGCAGATATGTGACAGTTATATGCGGCAAAAAAGTATATTTATTAAGATAACAGCTGAACTGATTTGCATTGCAACGATTAAAAGTTAGGTCTTCCTGAAAGAATTTACGCTGAGATACATTTTGCTTCTGCCTTAATAAAATGGTAGAAAACTGGTAAAATGATAATTGAAATATGTGACTAAAAGAAAAGTAAACAATGCTATGTAGCTGACTTGACATTTGATGACGGTTTTCAGTACTTTTAACAAAGATACAGTTTTAAATACTCTGTGCTAAGGACACATTTAGATTTGATACCAAACCATATACAGTATATTCAATGAAATCCTAGTACAGAATCTCCAAAATATTAAATATTAAAAAGTTTTTTTAAGGTAACACTGGCAGCTTTGAGTCACAAACAGTTGTGAGTTTTTGATATCTCCCATAACAGGCTGTTCCTCTTACACCAACAAACAGATACAGTGTGTTTAAAGAGTTCCCTGATTAAAATGTCTGGTTGCGCATTTGTGAACATTGTGTTCACAGACTTTAGAGCCAACAGAAGTATTATACCAATGCAATGATCACATGTCCTTGCTACATTATGTTCATCCCATGAGTATTTTAAACTCCCCATCACATACATTATAATTATAACACTGCATAATGGAGCTAAAAAAAGACCAGCAGACAACAGTAACTCCCTCCCCCAAAAATACAGCAGTGAGTCCTATGGAGACACTTCTTTCATGCAGCTGCTCAGATCAGTGCTTTATTTTACAATTTATTAAATATGAGGGGCATCAACATGACTCTGCAGTTCTCGTCTGTTTCACTTTATCTCCTTAAAATCTTCTATGCCTTTTATTAAAGAAAATAAATTACATAAAATAGCTTTTATCTGCTTACTGTACTGGTCAAGTATAAAATTAGACATATGTGCAGTTTCTGCGTCTTTAGATCAGGTCAATTTAACATCTCCAAAATTATCTCCTATTGTGAGAAAATTATAGCATCTCCTGAAGAGCAACCATCTATGTGAAAAAGCAAGTAAATCTTTTATCTGGCCTTGACATGAGGTTATATTTTTTACGGCAAGAAAAGACCAATGGTGTGTCAGAAACAGGATAAAATCAAATAAATTAAGCCAATTTGCCTTTGAGGGAAGATTGGGCTGACTAAGACAAAAATAGCCAGAAAAATAGCAGTCAGAAGTGATTTTTCCATCGTGGGATAGTGACTAGTGACAGTTCCGAGCCTATTTTACAGAAGACAACGTTAGATCTGACACCCAGTGAGGTCATATCTTATATCAGTGCTTGGTGTGTGTCTGTGCATGTCCTGCTTTCAGGGAACACAATGGTTACATTATTCCAAAGAGGATTATAAAACAATTCTGAGCCAGGAAACCCAATTGCGTCATGGTGTAACAAAAATGCTGCGTCATGCAATTCATAAGTTACTCTTTTCCAGTTTTTGTGGGAGAACAAAATGGTTTTAGTGTGGAAGCTGAGAGATGTGGTGTGATCTGGCTTTAAAGGACAGTTAAGTAGACTATCAAACACATCACTGCTTTTATTCCTTCATTCTTTGTACAAGGACGGAAAGTTACTAGACTGGGTAAACCTCGTCCATTCTGCCGCCGATTGGATTTCGCCCTGCAGCTCGGTCTGGAAACCTGCACATTTGACTCTTCTGCTTCAGTTTACAATTTTGCAGGAACCAATCATGAACTGGCTTATCTACCTGGCGCACTATTGGCAGGTTTAACACGATGACAACAGAGAAGCAACCAAGCCACTTCTTGTTTACATTCAAAACAGTGGCCACCGAACGCCACCAAAGCGCAGAAAACCCATTGATGCTGTGTTGCTTCTATCTCAACCTGATCACTGGTTTGATTGGTTGAAGGACTATCTAATTGCATACAGAGTCATTTAACCTACGCCTGTTGGTCACGCCTCTTGTGCAGAGAAAATACAACGCTCAATCTCAAATCTATTGGGGTTGGCTTGGTCTGGTGATAGCCAGACTGGAAAGTTACTGTTTAGTGTAAAGTAATCAAATGGTCAGTCAAACTCTGTAGACAAAGTGTTTAAAGACGTCAGGGTACTGTAGCTTACTTGTCTTTATGTGGGGAGCTTTAGAAACACCACATGGGAGTCAGCTGTTAATGGCAAAAGGGCACTAATGGACAGGATAATGATAATGATGGATAGAGTTGCCTTAAAAAGCACAGCTGAGATTGCTTGCAGAAAGCTGTTGCAATAATTGACAGAAAGGAAATGGGAGTTTTGCACTAAAATATTAAGTTTTGATTAGTCTCCCATTGCTAGACCTATCTCCACAGCGGTGCGGATAGGAGAAAAACGTGCTCTGGTTTATTTGCATTTCTTTAAACCAATAGCGTTCATCTTGAGTGGTGTTAAGCACCGGCAGCAGGTATGGTACCTTTGCAAAATAGCCTCAGGAAGGAAGTTGTTTTGGTGGAACATTTGTACATAGGCAGGCAAGCTCTGGAATTTAAATGGTTGTCTAGTGTGTAATGCAAATTTTACTCAAAAAAGATTGTCGGTTGTAGCTGTGTAGGAGGATGTTTCCCTAATCAACCGGAGTTCAGAATGCCAACACAAAGAAAGCGGTAGGTGAGTGACGTCTGGCGGAACCGGAACAATCCCATAAATAAAACGTTGATGACATAGACAGTTTTGATAAATCAATGCTTTGAGGACCATTGCATTGTGTCTAACAACTGAAAATACTTGTAGGGCTGAGGAGACCCAGTCTCACGGCAGTTCGTGAAACGGTCACGCTATTTAATCTATTGATTTGTGTACATGCACATGTTCATGTTGTTTTTTTTTCGTGGTGGCATAATTTCAATCTAATGTATGTCAATGGGAAGTGTTTTTGTGATGACAGCACGCCTACGGTAGTAAGTAGTCTAAAAGCTGAAAATCTGCGCATGGAGGTTGGTTGGGCTGGTGAGCACGCTAACATGCTTACAATGACAATGCTAACATGCGTATGATTAGGTATAACATTTACTATGTTAACCAGCTTAGTTTAGTCTGTTAGCATGCAAGTAATTAATTAGCCCAGAACAAAGTACAACAGGTGATGAGAAAATCGTTAGTTTTATACACTTTATAATTTTGACCTAAAGATGGTGCTAGTTAGTAAAAAAAAATAAAAAAAATAAAAGAAAAACTAGGCTACAAAATATACATACATAAAAAGCATCCTTTTAAAATGTTAGGCTTACCTTTTGTTTTATCTGGGAATTAAACAGTGTGGCACCATGAACACATCACTCTGGGACATAAAAAAAACCAGCTTGGCGTTGTCTAAAAGCCTAGGAAGCATACTTTAAAACAGGAACAGACAGTCAGACTTCTTTTCACTCAGATCTGACCTGCAGCAGTAACATGCACTGACCCAAATAAGCCCAACCACGTTATTTATTTAACAGCTCGATGCCAAGGTCTTGGTCATTAGTCCAGGGCACAAGATTTTAAATGACCACTGCCAAAGTCCATTGACTCTATAAGATCCTTTACTTAAAACAATGTAATTATTTAGTAGTTAAAAAATGTATTTATTATCCTGTCTAAAATTATCCCTGTGAGTCTCATATCATATATATTTTTTAGGAATTATTATTATTGTTGCATTGATGTGTAAGTTTCAGTTTACTGTTATAGCTTGTAGATTACTGTTGGTTTTGGTATTTGATTATGTATAACAATGGATTATATTTTAAAAGTTAATCATGCTTTGAACATGAACATTTTTATCAGACAAATAGTGTAGTAAAAAGTACAATATTTGAAATGTAGTGAAAAAGCATAAGGTAGCATGAAGTGGTAACACTCAAGTAAAATGCAAGTAGCTCAAACTTAAGTAGGCCTACTTGAATCTTCTACTGTTTAGAAATGTACCTTGGTACTCCATCTAAACATTTACATAAATTTATAAGACAAAATTTTGTGATGACTGACTAAAGCAAATATTACTACTTTGATCCTCAGGGGAAAAAAATCTGAAGCTTTCAAGGACCCAACAAAACAAAAGCACTACAAAGACTTTTAAAAATGATGTGGCAAACAACATTTCCAACATTTACAGTAGACTATGTTGAGAATGATTCGAAGCACAATAAAGAAGGGATATTATGGATATGTCTGTGTCTGCAACTACCTGAACAGTTGATAGCATGAAAAATCCACAATATCAGTACCTTACCTTGCACGGCCACTGGATTCTCGCAATATCACATATCACATGAAAATCCATCTAGTCAGGCTTCATGTAGTCTATATCAATAATGTTTAATTTAAGAGATTGTTCCGGCCCCGTAGGAGGTTCTGCCGGATGTCCCTCATCTTCTACTTTCTTTGTGTTGGCATTCTGAACTCCCTAATCAACTCCCTCTCAGAATTCATTACTGCAAACATCCTTGCTGTAAAACATATTAAGAAAACACAAACACATTGGTTACATTTTATTCCAAGCTTCCTACAGTTTTAACATTTGGGTAAATAGATACTTGGACAGAGAAAGCAATGTCCTAACCCTTTATTTTTGTCATTCCCCTGACCTTCAAGTTAACAGCTGTCCATTTGTTAACAACAATCTCTCATGTTCACCACAAACAACAGCTGAATCATTCATTATCGACCACTGCCTTTGAACACAAATAGTGAAGCCTCCAGCCTTAATACTTTTGCATTTGAGATGAATAGCTGTGCACTTAAATTGGTGCACCAAGGGAAAAATCAAAGCCGTCCTCGACCTGACAGACGCTCACTGTCCACAGTGTTGTTTAATTTCACATCCTTTATGATTATGAGCAAAATCCTCATTTGCTTCTCACTGCTTCATATTGGTTTCAAGCAATATATCAGGCTCAAAGAGAAACCTATTTCAGATAAATATAAGTGTTTTCTTTTGTGGATGTGTTCAATGGCTCTCAGTGAATTTTATTATGTACTGTATATGGAAATGTACATAGGATGAAAGATCATCTTCTGATGTACTGTGGAGACCCTTGCGAGCAATAATTTCTTGCTGATGGGATCATGACTTGGTTTGCATCTAATTTGAAGAGAAATGATGATGACATAGATTGAGGATCTTTTAAAAGAGCTTTGTGACCTCATTTAGAGAAAGTTTGCAAAGATGTTATCATGCAGCCTCTGTATCAGAAGAGCTACTGAGTTGTTGTTATGCTTTGTAAACAGCATTACAAAAAAATATGGGCAGTCCTGCAAGACCTTGATTGAACCAGGTTCCAAAAACAGGCAAGCCTGGGAGTGTGGTTTAACACACTGTGCTGACACAACAATCCATCTTGGCTCAAGCTATGCGACCTCTCTTATTTTCCTAAGTGGCACTATCTTATTTAGTGCCTCAGCGCTCATTTAGCATTATCTGTGAGAGCTGAGTCTTTTTCTGTCCTCTAAATCATTGACAAACTTTCAACCTCAGGTCCAGTCCAGTATCAAACTCGTCACTAAAATAAAATAGTTTTTCATTAAAAGTAAGACCAAGACATACTTACTGCCAAGTGTAGTTCTCACGTAATCACATTATTATTCACATGTATAAACAGAGCAGAAATAGGCAATCAGACAATTATTTAACAACAACTCCATTGTATATTATTTAAAAAACAATTGTTAAAGTACACTTTCCCAGTGATACTGTGTTATTATGCACATGCCTATATTACTAGATTACTTTTTTATTACATTTTAAATGTGTGAACTTTTAATATCTCCAGTAATTCAATTCAATTTTATTTATAGTATCAAATCATAGCCAGAGTTATCTCGAGACAATTTACAGATAGAGCAGGTCTAGACCACATTCTAAAATTTACAAAGACACAACAATTACAGTAGAGCAAGCATTTAATGCGACAGTGGCGAAGAAAACGCCCTTTTAGGCAGAAACCTTGAGTGGTGAAGAAAACTTCCTTTTATGGAGAAACCTCGGACAAACCCACGGTCTTGGTAGGCGGTGTCTGACGGTGCTGGTTGGGGGTGTGACGAACAGTGGCAATTATAGTCACAACAAAGTAGTGCTGTCTAACGATGATTTTTATCTATTCTAAATGTCCCTTGATTTAATTTTGTCCCATTATTTTTTCTCATGTTAATGCTCTTATCAACATGGAAAAGTGGGTTGGCTTGCTTTGTGCAATTGTTCTTTTTATTGAAAACAACATTGGCATATACTGTAATGTTCAATTTCACACGCAACATTCTCACTTGGAGCAAATCATCTCACACAATGTAACACTCTCCATCAATAAAAGGGTGAAAACCATGGCTTAATACTTTATTTTTCTCAAGTTTGCTTTGAATATAGCAGTCAGGCTACTGCTCTTTATTCACCAGAGGCTCATCAACCCAGCCTCTTATATCAGAAAGAATGAACAGTAACGGTTACCTAGCTTTGACGAGGGGAGGAGAATTCGCATCAGCTGTGTGCTTGGCCATCAAGTTATGTTTCAGACTGGACGTGCTGCAATGATAGCTCAGTTCACAACGACAAAACACACAGATCACTTTGGTCTTGTCAATGGAACCATTCTGGCGTTAACGCCGTTAATAATGCGTTTAACTGTCTTGTATCATGGCAACAACACTTTAAAATACCTATATCTGACGCCACTTTGCTTACTTTCAGTCTACCTTCTAATCGTTGTCTATTGTTTGCCTGTTTTTCTTGTGTGTTTACTTGTTTGTGTGTTTTTGTTTTTGCTGTTATTGAAGAAAATGCTGCTGCTGTAATAAGGAAATTTCCCCATTGTTGGATGAATAAAGTATAATCTAATCTAATCTAACTGACAGCACTACAATAATGGAACTATGACTAGAAATAGTAGTTGTAGTAGTTCACGGCATAATGAGGACAATGCAGGGTGTAGCAGGATGTAGCAAGGCATAGCAGGTTGTAACAGGGCATAGCAGGATGTAGCAGGGCATAGCAAATTGTAACAGGGCATAGCAGGTTGTAACAGGGCATAGCAGGGTAGCAGGGCATAACAGGTTGCAACAGGGCATAGCAGGGTGGCAGGATAGCAGGGCGCCTAGCAGGGCCACAGCAACAGCATCAACCATGATTTAGGAGCTCAGTATGTCAAAGGAAGTCCCCCTGGCAGTTTAAAACTATAGGCAAAACTAAGAACTGGTCCAAGGCCAACCTGAGCCAGCTCTATAAGGGTTGGTAGATGAATCTGAAGACTATGAAAAGAAGCTGAGAAAAGAAGATGTGCCGTGTCTTTAGCTATACACCCCCCCTGGCGGTAGCAATTTACATGTAGAATTAACTCTCCAATAGATATATAATATCAGAATGAAATAAAGGAAACTGGCTAAAATGGGAAGAAAAAAACTAAAGCTGGAAAGAAAAGCAAAAACTAAACTTTGTATTTTGTAGTTGGAAATGAACTGTTGTCATACTACATAAAGTTCCAAAGTACTTGCAGAAATATACCTGACAGTAATTTTACTACAATCTACACTAAAACAACAATGCAGTCCTGTCTTTTTGTGCCATCATCCACCACCAGCTGGCTCCAGTCAGAGCAATGATTTCCATAAAACAACTTTTGGATGATGAACATCAGAATCACTTTGGAGGAAAATGCAGCTTGTAGTTGTAGAAGCCATTTTCCACAGAGAAATAAAACATAGTTTTTAGAGATTTTTAGGATTGTGATTCTACCTCTTCCTTTGGGGAGAAATTATTTAAAAACTAAGTGTGGACTTTTTTATAATTAAAATATGTCATTTTTTTACCAATGCATAAAGGAACTGTAAAATGTTGATGATTAATTAGTGTATACTAACTGCAAAACCAGTATTAGTAGTGTATACAATTAGTGTGTAGTGTGGAATTTAGAGCTTCAATAATTATTAGATTAACTGATCGCCATAAATAGATCCGCAACTGTTTTAAAAATGAATTATTCATATAATGTTTTGACAAAGAAAAGAAGACATTGTCTGACATCCCTTCAGGCTCTAGGAAATTGTGATTTACTGTTTTCTGATATTTTATCAAACCAAAAAGAAAAAAATGGATTAATCAAGATAATAACTAACAGATTCTGAAAATGATCGTTACTTGCAGACCTAATGGAATTAGGACACAGCAATGAAACAGTATGTATAAGGATATTTTTATTCTTCACAGGAAACTTACTTAAGTATTAGTTAAAATTCACTAGACTTTCATTCAATACAAACAACATAATGTGACCTCCTCTGAACAGATTATTTCTGGATGATTATTTATAGACTTTCAAACTGAAACACTTCAAACTTACTCATTATAATGAACTATTTGTGTTTCCTGTGTGATACCACAGAGGCACAGGGAGTCAGCGGTGCAGCCGACCTGACAGCTTGGTATGCACCAGTGTCTCTGACTCTCACTAACCACTGGGAGGGTCAAAGGTTGCCCAGCCAATTTCACAGATGCTGTTTGACTTTTCTGTAAGCAACTGGATATCTACTGACCCCACTGAGAGTCCAGGGTGTCGTATCAGGGTGAATGTGTTGCACATTCTGCAGCTGTTAATAAGCTAAATGATCCTGCATGTAGAACCTTGTTATATTCTTCTGCTTCATTTTTAACCAAGAAGTTTTTAAGAAATTGATTGATATGATCTAATGCGCCTCTGATTAACATTCTTGTCACAAATCAATAGGTGATGCTTGATGGTTTTGCAAGGTCATCTCTTCTCAGGAATGAATTATTGATGCAATGTGCCAGTTACAAATGTTTTTTTTATTCTCAAATTCATTTTGCCCTGATTAGTTTAAAATGTTTTAAAAGTCTTCCTTTGATATCTGCTGTATCCTAAATGTTTAAACAACTTTAAACAAACCTTTTCCATTCATGTCATTCTGAATAATCCTGCTAAGTGAAACAACCTTTAATAACACACAACACTGCCCATCTATGTCCTTAATTCGCATTCTTGGCTGCTGAAAGTCTCATTTAGGCATTTATCATCTCCAGATTGGGTTAATGCAACAGCACCCTCTACAGCACATCCTCCAAAGTCCACGCTCTCTCTGTATCTCTCTCTCTCTCTCTCTCTCTCTCTCGCTTTCTCTCTCTCACTTTCTCTCTCTGCTCTCTCTCTCTCTCTCTTGCTCTATCTCTCTCTCTCTCTCTTCTCTCTCTTCTCTCTCTCTCTCTCTCTCCCACTCTATTACATTAATCACTCTACCTCCAAAAAATGTTGGCTGCACTTGCAGGAAAGGATTTAGCAGATCAATCCACCCCTCTATGCATCACATGGCTCATTTCCATCTCTGTGGCTTTTTTAACTGCATGTCTTACACTCTTACTTTATAGAGCTGATGCCAAATGACCTTACCTTACTGCAAGGACAGAAAACCTACAAGTCCCTTCATTATTAGCCTTCAATCAAAACATTAACAGATACCTATTTATTGAAGCACGGATCATTTCACTCAAACATGTTTGTTTTGTCTAGCCATTTTTGTGAATGTCAAATGATGTAAAAAAAATTACAGACTCGATGTTATTGATTTATAGTACAGCAGAAATTATATATTTGAATATCAGACATCAGTATCACATAATAAATATGAGAGTTAATGGGCTTGTTGGACAACAGAGCAGTCAAAAGCAGTTTAGATTTAAACTCTTCCAGCCGTAGCCGCACATAATAGACAGTCAGGCCTCCCGGAGCCAGCTAGCCCATTAGCCTGGGCTAATGCATCTAGACTCCCCGCCATGCACTGCCCATAACTCCAGACTGGATCTGGTTTCACACAAAACCCACCTCATCTCTTTGTGCTGTTAGAAACTCACACTGCAAAACAATTACTAAGTAAATTTGTGTTTTCACTCTCATTCTAATACCTTTGTATATTTAGAAGCTGCGGTTACACGGTCAAATAAAGGTACAAGGATATAAGGTATCAGGCACACTTTTTCATCTCTGAGGTTATACACATGTATTGGGGTTTGTTACAAGTGTTGGGAATACTCTGAAATGAACAGATTACAAAATGGAGAACTTGTATATTGTACATGTGCAGTAACACATATTAGATTCCTGTTTCTCCTCAAAATGTAAAGTGGATATTGGCTCAATCAGAGGGTGAAATTGTTTTTGACCATGCCTGTGATCTTGGGTTTCACAGCTCTGCCTTGCTAAATGGACCGGGTGCATTAGGGGCCAGAGGAGCACACTGCAAAGTGCTCTTAAAAGGTGAGAGGGAAAAACAACTCGAGACAGCCTCCCTGTGTTTTTCAACTGCCCTGCTGTAGAGGGACAGTGACATGTACCAACCATGTTTGGAAGCGTGCATATCAGGTTGCAGCCATTAAATCAAAACAGTCATCCTGATGGAGAGAGGGCAGAATGTACATGGAGGGTATGGTGACTGACATGAGGGCCCTCATGCACTGGAGGGCAAAGGTTTTCCATTTTCTCCTCTGCTATGTTACTGGAAATGTTGCAACAACAAAAACCCAGACAAGTAGTGTTGGGAAACAAAAGAGAGTGCTGGAATACATTTTGATTGGTAACTAACATTTGTTTTCTCTCTTCTCTTCATTTATCATTATTCCAGAGAGGAACAAACAAAGGAGACAAGGATGTATTTACTTTTGACATTATTCTGCTTTTTCTACATTTTGCTTCAATAAAAACAAATCTTATTGGGTACATTTAAAAACAAAAATGTATAGGGGTCCTTACTTATTGAACTCTTTTCATCATCGTCCTTATTGTCAATATCCCAGACAAAAAGAAAAAAACTTTGTGACTTATACCATGTCTGTAGTATTCTTCCCAAAGTCCATTATTCCAATCGAAGATAGACATTTTAATTTGTTTAACAATATGTTCTAACTTTTTTTCTAACAGAGCTGGGCACAGTGAATCTTTAGAAAACTTTACTCAAACACAGGAGAAAATGGTGCATTTATTGCAGACTATTTTCTACTGCGGATTAATAATTTGGTTCTCTAGTGAGTATTTCTGGTAGCAGAACGATGTTTGTGGGATTGACTCAAATTAAACTAAATTATAATTAAACATTATAATAAATGTCACCACTTGGTTGTTTAATTTCACTTCACATATTTTGAGTCAATTTAGAAAATCCTTGCTTCAACTCGTACTACTTTGGAATATACCCCTTTAATATGTGCTCATTTATTATTTTACTTTATCCTATTTCTTTGTAGCTCTCAGTTTGACGTAAATTCATGAAAATCTACCAGAAATCAGAAGAATTATTTTATTGTTTGAATGTTCAATTCTCTGTCAAACTAATTTTATCAATATAGAATGTGTATCTCTTCAGGTTGCTTTTTTCTTTTTGCTTTGGTGTGTTTATTATATGCAAGATGGCAGAGTGTATGTAAATTCCACAAAGAGTTGAAATCTTAAGAACTAATAAAATGTATTGTTGACTTAAAACATAAAACTAAAATCCTGGGCAGGATTGAAACAATGATATATCCTACAGACAATTTGTTACTATACTGATGTTTCTGTTTGTGTCTTCCTCTACAGTAGCTCACAATCCCACATTTTCTCTCTCTTCCACCATTAAAAAGGGTGACTCATCACGTCAAAGCAAATATGCCAATTGTGGTCATTATCAGCAGGGTGTGTAAATTCCACACCTGTCCCATCATCCTCTCTCCTCTGCCCTCCCCTTTTGTGCCTTCTCACTTTCCACACATACTCCCCCCGTTGCTCACCCACACCTCACAATGGACAGCTTGAGGAGCCGAAAGCAGAGCTGTCTTGCTACGAACATGCAACAGAAAACAGATAGAAAGAAACCAGCGGAGCGTGAACGGGTTTGACAACACTGAGGGCCTCTCACTTGTGTCTTGTCATTCTGCATTCTTCTTCACAAACAGGTAAGTTGAGATTCATACCTTTTTATAGGCACCTTTATGGCTAGATAGCATAAAGGCTGGTATCTAAGCTCCTTGATCAATGTGAATAGTAAATGAAGTCAATAGCATGTGTTGGAATTATAATGTGATGCATTTAAGAGCATTTTTTCTTATTGTTTTCTTTTTTTGCTGAATATGGTGTTGCCAAATTGCTTGTATAGAATGATTTAGACTGTGTCACTCATTCTGTTCTCCTATTTTTCTGTATTTCTCTGTCCTCCTATTACACCACCTTTTCATTATAACTTCACCATCTCTGAAATGTTTTGCTTGGTTCTCCCTTCTGGAAGAGACAGTCAATCTGAGCATAACAAGCCTTGAGAAGATGAATAAAGTAATGTATTAACGTGACGGTGGAGGCTTTGCAATCCTGCTGATTGAATCTTTAAAATGGATCATCACACTTTCTTCTCCACAGGAAAGAAGGAGGTGGCGAGATGACAAAGGCTGCCGCTGCCTTTTCTTCTCCTGAAGCAGGGTGAAAAGTGACATAGTGGCAGTTGAGCTCAGGTAACTTCCCTTGGACACTGATACCCTTGAAACTAATCCAACTCTCGGGATGTGTTTACAAGATTTGTGCCGCTGCAAGAGTTTGAAAGACAAGTCATTTTGAGTCTATGGTGATGACTTACTTTGTAGAAGTGATAAGGAAATTACAGAATGCTCTTATTATGGTACACATTGAATAAATGGTATCTTACATGAAGAGATATTTTTGTTAATTAAGATTTAAGTACTGCAACTTGGAGGTGGGAAGAGTCTAAATATGATCATGTGAACCTTGCACAGTCAAATCTTGCCATTTGAACGACCAAAGAGGAATAAAATTGCTGAATATAAAGACACAATTTATCCCTGTGTACACAGCATGATTACTCATACAGCTATAGAATATGAGAGAGTTGTTTTCCACTAAGCAGTGATGTCATGACACCACTGTTTGGGCAGACAAATAGTTTATTCTGAAAACTGAGCCTGTGTCCTCAGGCTCAGACAAACTATCTGAGTACAAAAGATGAAGTTAGAGACTCTTTAACACCTGGGGAGGGAAGGAATATCCCTACTGTGTAAAAAGAGAGACACATTTAAAGTTTATAAATCACCTAGTCGTGTCATTTATATACAGTTTACTAAATCTTCTAGCAATGGTCTGCAGAAAGATGAGGCCTGCATCTGTACCTGGTATCTGGTAATTATATTTGAGCAAAGTTGGAAAGTAACTAAATGCAAATACCCAAGCACTGTGATAAAGTACAATATAGAGGTACTTTACTTAACTATTTCCATTTTCTGCTACTTTATACTACTCCTCTACATTTCAGAGGTAATATTGAAGTGTTTACTCCACTACATTGATATGAAAGCTATAGTTACTTATTACTTAGCAAACTTAGATTTTCTAGACAAAACCTAACATTTTTGTAACATTAAAAATCAGCTTACAGTTCTTACAATTTCATTTAATATCTTCTATTACAATAACAATATAACATGGACATGTTTTACATACAGCTTGCTGATGATACTTTAGTTAAATAATATTTTGAATGGAATACTTTTAGTATTGTTACTTTTACTTAAGCAAACGTCTAAATATTTCCTTCACCAATGGATTTAAAAAGTGATGTGAGGAAATTAACTTTTTATGAGGCTTAGTAACATGCAGGTTACTGTATGAAAAGAGCTATTCATATTGCATTTGAGTAAAGTAACAATGTGTGGTCTAACTCTTTGGCCAATCATCATTTTATGTCTCCACACATTTAACATTCATATTACTAACTAGTGTAAAATATATGACTAAAAAAGTTTGTTTTGAATTAGCAAATTATCTCTTTTTTTCTTTGCTTGCCATGGACCTGGATTTTTCATTTGGATAAATCACAGCATTAAAGCAGCCAGTGGATTACGCAGCAGACAGTATTACCTGTTCAGGTCTGAGCATAATTGCAACCTCAATCAAAGCCATGATCTCCATTTAAAATCTTTATAATTGATTGCATTGTATCAAGATATTTTCTTTCTTGCAGAATGAGACACACAAAGCACAGATTCCATGCTGCAAATGTCACTCTGGGAAGACTTTTCTGAAGATGCAGAACTTAGCTCACTGGTGAGCATTGAACCAAACAGGAATTGTTCACAGTGGCTAAGTTCAGTGTCTGACATGAAAGTATGAGCTCCCGAAGACCATACCCAACCAAAGAGATGTGAGGGAAGAAGGATGCACGTAATAAAGAAGCTGGGCCACCTGTACTGTAAATGAGGAATGCACTAAAAGCCTTTGCATGTCCAGACACACTGTACAGAAGTCAGCTTCTCCTGATTTATGTGGGGTTTAAATGAAGAAGAAGTTAATGTCTAAATTTCTATTTTTAGTAAAGATTATTTCATAAAGCTGCATATTTTATTATATATTGGCGATATCTCCACTACGGACTTACGTTGCCACCCAAAGTTTAAAATAGAAATAGCTTGTTAAATTTTGTGCTTTCAATAATTTTGGGTCATTTTGCCAAGTTGTGCACTCCTGTGCCTACTGAACTGGATTCAGTGTGTCTTTGCAGAACTGGCTCAGTACAGCAGGAACAATAGTGACACCTATTGTGACACCGTCAGTGCTTACAAGGCTGTCAACATCGTCCCCATTAAAATAATAAAATGGAACACATTGCAAATGACCAAAAACATGTTTATCACAGCTCTCAGACACAGGTATTTTGTCAGGAGTGATGAATTTTTGTTTCTGAAACAAAACAACTTGATGAGTGTATCTGTATATCTGTGTGTATATGTGTCCTAATTTGTCTTCCTGTGTGGGTGAATCTGGCTACCTGTGCAAGTAGTCGTGATCACCAGCAGCTGATTTGTGCTGAGTAACACTTAACGCTGCCTCCTCTCATTCCTCACACCATGATAAGCTGTCAGTTTGTCTGCGAGTTTCTTCACTAAATTGGGATACACTGGCTCAACACCTCTACAGTCATCACATACCTGACAGGACAGGCGTTGCATTAGCATAAGCAAAACGAAATGTTATTGGATGTCTTCGGTTGTCTAGGTACCGTGTGAATAACTACTTTTCACCAGCCTTCGTGAGGATTTCAACTTGGACTCAAAGACAAAATCCTTCAAAAGTCGTCAAACATCAGCAGCCGTTTCTCCAAATCAGTTTAGTGTTATTTCTTTTGGCTGTCTTGATCTTGGTTTCCACCTTGAACTTATAGGCTACACCTTGACCTATCTTGTATCTACTTCTGTGGTGTTTTTTGTTGGTTTATTGGGGACATTGTTGTTATTGACAAAAAGAGGAAAGAAGTGTGTCCACTTGTGAAGGTGAGATATAAAACATCCACTTAGCTGCAACAGAAAGTGTTACAATGACTCAAAATGAACTTGTTTTTTTTACCTAAAAGAGAACTGATGATAAAACTGTTTGTGGTCTGTATGATCTCTATACAGACATTTATTTGCATGACAACACAACTACTGCACATCACAGGCAAATTTCAGCCTTGCACAAACCCCTCCCTGACACAGTATCAATATTATGCTCACAAAAGCACCAATGTTTACAGCAAATTTGCATTGATTTGCATTATATTGTAAATGTGTGGCTTATATTATCAAGCAAGGTCACTACAGGATCACTTCTAAGTACCACAGGCACAGTTGAGTAGTATAAATACCACAACAATCCTAAAGGATTATTTACATAATTTACAAATACTTACATCACCAGCAGTAGCTCTACAAGTCACATAGTGTTAAACTTAACCTTAAAATAATCTTACATAACCTTCCGACCCCCTTTAAATAAATATATGTTTTTCAAACCCAGAGAACCACTTAATTTTCAAATGCTACATTCACAAGACAGTTTGAGGCCAAAATGTCGATTAAATTTGTCAAAAGGATTTGGAGCCTCTGGACCAGTTTTAAGAGTGCAGACCATGACACGGGAACATGCCATTAAAACATTATATTTCATCACCAAAAGCTCTGTCTATTGTTAATGATGCTGACCATCTTTTCCACCCTTATTTTGCCTTCGGACAAAACTATGGAACACCTAAAATAAACAAAAAGAAAAAATAAGGGGTCCTTTGCCCCACCTGCAACCAATATAATGAATAAACAGCACTAAAATATCCTCAAGACAGGACATTTCACTGAATTGCATCAACCTTTGAGCATAGTATTTCTGGATAGCTGATGATTTATGCGTGGCTGTGGTTTTATTGTTTTGACTGTATTGTTTATTTTTTATTTTTTCCTGACATGGTAAAATAAAGTTATATTCTATATCCTATTCTAGTCTATAGTTTTTTTATTTACTTTTCACTAATATTTTTTGTGAATTGTATTTTGGATTGTTTTACCTCTTTATTTATTATTTAAATGACACCATCTGAGACGTTTTGAGGAATTCACAGACGTTTTGATGAATTCACAGACATCTGAAATGTTAGGAGCCCAAACAAGACAAAAAGGTTGAAATCACTAGTTTAATTTAACAATGTTTTAACTGTTTTATAAGCTTATCTGTATGTTCTAACCCCTAACCCACATCAGCTGACACAAGAGGCCCATATCTAGCTTTCTTTTTTATACAATGCACATAAAATAGAATAGGTAAAATGTTTTACAATGACGCAATAAAACAATACAACAGTAGGCTGTGTTTCAAATAATAATGGAATGGAATAAAATACAGTGGAGAAAGTACGTTAGTGAGGTAGAAGTAATGAGAGAAAAAAGTACTTTACACCACTGCCTCTTGCCTTTAGGTGATAAAATATACTCTGACTGTGATAATTAAAGATTCCACCAGGGGGTGCTCAAACCACACAGCTCACCCATCATAACATTTTAATGTTAGTTTAAAAACTGCTCAGTCGTAGCCGTAGACGCTCTCTATTAACTTCTTCTCCTCGTTAACTTCCCTCTCTTTGTCACAAAGTCCTGTGGACTGTGTTTTTTCTGCAGTTTTATCTCTTGCTTGCTAAAGTGTAACGTCTTTCAAGTCAGTGAAGGCAAAACCCATTTACTTTCACCTTGTGGACGAGTGTGTATGAGTGTGTATGAGTGTGTATGAGTGTGTATGAGTGTGTATGTGTGTGTATGTGTGTGTATGTGAGCCAGTGTATGTGAGCCAGTGTATGTGGCGAAATCTAGGAAGTAACCTCAGCCTTTATACTCTTCGAGCAGGACGACGCGGAAGACGTTAATCCTACATTTCTTAAAGACACTGTGATTTTTAAGTGTGATAATGACGCCGAACTGCTGGGACATATCAAGTATGTCCAATATCTAATATTTAATCATTTTAAAACTGATAGATGATTGAGCGAGCCTAGTTTCATTGGCTCACCTTTATTTGGAAAGCTCAGGTGAAGAAATCCTCAAATTGTGGGATTGGAGATTGTAGCGCCAGAGATCTTCCTCCTTTCTTTGCTTTCAGGAGTATTTCGGCTTTGAAAGATGGAATGAGCTGGTCTTTTTGAAAGGTGAAACTTGTTTTTTTCATTGTGCACTTATTTAACACTTGTATTTGTCACCTGGACTGAGGTATGTGGGAATTGTGATGGGGATAAGACCAAGTGTCGACTGTCATTGATAGAGTAGGCATTTACATGTTGATACAGTTGGACATGTGAAGTTTTTGTACTAGAAATAATGCATTTTACTGTATTTAGTATATTTGGAATGTAAATGGACTCAATCTTAGGTCAACACGGTTCTCTTACCTTAATTCCTACTTTTTTTTCTTCATTTTTAACTGGCATTTGGTTACATTGTACAGTATGTGTGTTCTTACAGTGGATGATGGCAGTGAATCGGGGCACTGAGTTATGCTGAAGCCTGCCTGACTATCTGAATATTAGGATGAACACTACAGATGGAACCTGGCCTCCTGAACAGGATGGAGAGGTCCGTGTTGTGCAGATCTACCCCAGGCTGCCCCAGGACACAGCTGCCTACTGTCCCCTGCAGGTCAGTGGTAGGGACACGACAGAGGCAGTCATCCACAATGCCGTGGCCACTCTGGGTCTGGATGCCAGCCAGACATACAGCCTGCTGGAGGTCAGGAAGAACAGTGGAGAGGAGAGGTTGCTGGAGGCTGGGGACTGCCCTTTGGAAAGGGTCCTGCTGTGGCCAACCGGGGCACAGAGGTGGCACCCTCAGAGCCATGGGTACTACTTCATCCTGCAGCACCGGCAAGCCAACAATGGAGGCAACCCAGCAGAAAGCAGCAGAGAGGACTATGATGACCTCTGTAACCTCCAAACGGTCACTGAGAAGAGTATTCTGGATGCTTTACGCCAGCGCTTCTACAAGCTCAAAATCTACACCTATGCCAGCAACATCCTAATTGCCATCAACCCCAATACGTTTCTGCCTCTTTATTACAATCCCAAGTATGTCAAGTTGTACGAGAACCAGCCACTGGGCAAACTAAGCCCTCATATATTTGCCATAGCAGATGTGGCCTTCCGTGCCATGCTGAACAGGCAGGTTAACCAGTGTATTGTGTTATCTGGTGAGAGTGGCTCAGGGAAGACTGAAAGCCGCAGTTATCTCATCCACTGCCTGACTGCCCTCAGCCAGAAGACATACTCCAGCGGGCTGGAACGGACCATCCTCGGGGCTGGCCCGGTGCTAGAGGTAAGGTCCCTGTGATGTGAAGCCGACCACCTGCTACAAACACTTGACACCCCACGTCTGTTGCAGTGGCTCACACTGTTAACCTTTTAGAGGCTACACAACTTCTCACGACCTGCATCAGAAATCACATGTACACAGTTATCATCAGTCTATTAAAAAATCTTAGATCGAGGCTAAAAATATCAATCAACAAAAAGTGAAACAACAACAACAACAACAATACTGGTTACCAGTAATTTGTTGTGCAAAACTGACTAGGATTTACTATCCATCATTGCAAATAGAATATCTTTGGATTTTATTGTTAGTTGGACAAAGCAAGCAATGTAATGGCATTGCAAAAGGCCTGAGAAGTTTTGATAGGAATTTGTTTTTCTTATATTGTCTATCAAGTTCTACAAGCTGTCCCATTTTTATAGCGAGAGTTACGGTGGATGTGCTCAAAGCTTAGCAGTGTTGCCAATCCGAGCAGAGGAGAAAAAAGTTGTAAGGTTGTCAAATGGTAGTAAATATACAGTTTAGGTTTTAGTTTGTCCATGAATAAATGCTTGCAGCTCACCAAAGTGAACATCAACTTCAGCCCTGGAGGCAGAACGAAGTCCCACATGTGCTTCCCAATGACAATCTGGAAGCTGAAGCAACTCTGTTTTCCCTAAGACCAACATTTGAGGCTGTGCTTCATAATTGTCATTAGATGTAACTTATGTCTGGTCTGTTTAACAAAGTAAAATGAATTACTCAACACTTTAGATTAGTAATTTAAAATTCATTCAACAAATTAAAAAGGCAATTCAATTGTTAAATTTATTAAATTAAAAGCAAGTCTCAATTATTTTTCTCAAACATATCTTAACCATGTCATATGAAATGCTACTTTGAAACCAGTTGTTAGTTGATTTAGAGAATAATTATCTCGCTGGTTGAACCATCTGATAATCTGCCTTTGCTGCAGCCTGCAGTGAGTGACATGAAGCAAGGCTCTGCCATTCTGACTACATAGAATCATGGTGATGATAAGTTTGCTGATCAACAGATGTGTGTGTGGGGATGTTTTTTCTTGTTTTGTTGCTCGAAGTCAGGGTTCAGAGTCTAAATGAAAATGCTTTTGACTCATACAAACTGCCCACTCCTTTCTCATATCCTTTCTTTAGACCTGTAAATCACGTCTGTTCAAAACCAGAAGATGCCAAATAAAGAAACCACTCCCGTTTTATACAGGGAATATATAATAATAGATAGATAGATAGATAGATAGATAGATAGATAGATAGATAGATAGATAGATAGATAGATAGATAGATAGATAGATAGATAGATAGATAGATAAGTGTAAAACACATGGTGCTATATCAGCAGCATCTGTTTTTCATTTCCTGCAATTAAAAAAACAGTAAATCAGCGTAATCAACAATAACCACAGAAAAAGCTGTGTGATCAAAACAGGAAGGACTCTATGGTATTTTGTCAGTCATTTACTGGTAAGACAAAATGCTACAAATGACATCAAGGGCCACAAACATTTACCAGTTTAAATCCTCCATGCTGACTTTTTAATGTCAGAAATATTTTTAAATGTCAGTGTTTGCATAGTTTGTTTTGTTAATGTTCCTCTGACATTTTTGATTGTTGTGAAGCTCAGATATGTCCTTAATTCCAATCACAACAAAGTTGTGTTTGTCTACTGGGAATTCTCACTTTATTAAACTTCAGTTTCACTCTCGCTTATTTAGGTTTAAAGTTCTCTTTGTTGGCTACCACATCAGCTAGTAACCATGTCAATGAGTAACAGGACAACACATTTGCCCACATTTTTCTGTAAAGTGTGCTTTCTGTTTCAGTTATAACGGATTTGAAACTAGGCCAAATTCTTTTTTAGGGAAATACCCCCTCCTTGGAACTTACCAAACATTGTGTTTTATGAGGACACTTATGTGCCGTTAGTCCTCTCGACCAATCCGGCACTTTGGGGGTGGTATTATTATTCTTTTTTTCTAGGAGTCAGAGAACTGACAACAAATAGAACTGACAACAAATCTGCAAGTAGGAAGCAAGGCATTTGTTGGTTTCAGTTTATTTGCGTGTGTACGTGCGTGCGCACACACAGACTAACCCGGGGTGAGTCTGATGATGTCACTCAAAAAGAGTGTCTGTTAGAGTGTGATGCCACTTATAGGCAGGCTGTCTGTCACTTGTTGTCTGTAGCTGGTTGTGCTTTGCATGCATCCAGCTAGAGCGGAAAAGCCAATGTGTGCTTCTTTTCCTGATATATACTTAATGATATCATTTGCAAACAACGTCAATCTTCGCACCACACTTACTCGTGCCCGTAGCAAGACCCCTGTCAAATGTGAAATCTATCGGACTAACGGTTCGAGAGATATGCGCATAACACACAGACAGACAGGCGTTCCTGCAATTTATAGATAGATGTTGTATTGAATGTGCTGCTTGTGAATCTTTACTTTGCACCAGTTAAATCTGTTCCAGCTACCAATATGTGCAAATATGCACACGTTATCGATCCATCAATAGACCAACTAACCATTTTTGCATATGACCCTGGCCTGTTACTAATCACACCACACCCACAATCCCAAGGGGCCAGCCTTTCAGAGTGAGAGAGTGGCTAAATATGGATTATTCCTCTCTCTGAACGAGTCTAACAAGTTTTTCTTTGAATAAGCTTAAACAGCTTGAAAAAGCTAAAATTTTTCCCCTGTTAACTGATGTTCCTTGTGGGGTGTTGGTTTGTTCTCTTCTCTTGATAGGGGTTCAATGAGGCAGAGATTTGGTTTGATGGGAGAAAGTGAATCTGAATACTTTATTGATCCCCTCAGGAAAATTGTTGAGTTGCTCACAGTCAAATTCCAGGTAAAAATAAGAGTGAGTCAATAAGTGGATAAAGAAAAATAAAGTAACATAGGTACAGTGTAAGAAATAAAAATATTAAGTAAAGTGAGGTTAGGTTAAAAATTTAAGATTGTATTATTCTTAAAAATATTATGTTGCTAAAAACAACAGATGTTGTTGTGGCTTGTTTTGGTGTGATGGTATTATTTTATTTTTTTATTAAGGAGATAAATTGGAGGAAACGTACTAACGACAGAGATCCCCTCATTTAATCGGGAGATGTGCAGTCAATAGCCAGCAGGGGACTGCGCTTTGCTTTTTATGTAGGGTGGAAATTTGCAGGGCGTTGTCTTTGAGGGAATACCAGAGAAAGAAGAGAAGCAGGAGCTTGTCAGAACAGGCTCACCCAGGCCTGCGGGCAAACCTACGCAACAAAGTATATAACCGCCTCCACTCTCTTTTTCTCTCTCTCTCTCTTTGTTTGAACCCCATTCTCACAAACACACTCTTTCTCTGCTTCTTTTCTCTTTAACTGTGTTTCAATTCAGTAATCACAGATTCTCTGAGGTCTGCATCACAAGGCGTAATTCGGTCCCATTTTTCCTATATGAAACCAATATTTTCTTCTTTTCTGCATATCATTTGCAGCCTTCAGAATCCCACAATTTATTTTGCACCAGTTGCATTGGTTGTTTAATGCAATGTTCAGGTGGTCCTTTTGTAACTCACAAAGTCAGGAAATACAGCATGATCACATAATTTATAAAAATTCACTCTGAGATGGCAATACAAATAAATTGATGTTAGATGTATCAGGGTGGATTCTAACAACTATTATCATCAATTAATATGTAGATTATTTATCAGTTCTGATACTGTCTTTTCTCCACATGCCTTTCATATTTTTCCAACTTTTTCATAGAAGTTTGATTGATCTTGTTGAAAATGTAAATCATATACTGGTTTTACAGAGATGTACAGGGTAGGAACATTCCAGCGATTGAAAGGTTATCCTGCCAGCGTGCGATCAGTACAGCATGCTGCTCACTGTCTATGTGAGCATTGCTCTGGCCTGTTAAGACATGACGCTCAGCATAGCTCACACTGGAATGAGGAAGAACCTTAGTTACAGTCTCAGATCACAGAATAACAATCCGTGCAACTGTGAGATCAATCATTACGATTCCTCTTGGGCTGGGACAAATGATTATCTTAATCATTGATTATTCTAGCAGTTTGTTTTTTGTTGAATTGCTTAGGGTCACAGATGGCTTTAAATTACCTACTTTGAACGACAGTTAAATGTAATTAAAAAAGAAATGAAGGTATTTCATTTGTTATGATATGAAACAGAAAAAAGCTGATACTCCTCACGTGGGAGTTGCAGGAACAAGCTAATTTTTGGGTGTGCTTTCTTGATTTAAAAAAAAAAAAAAAAAATTAACAATTAATTTGTTAAGATAGCTGTACATTTTGTGGTGGTTGACTCATCAATCAAACAATCCTCGTCAGCTTGATTGATTTGTTTACCCAATGATTATATTGGAGCAACAGTAACGGTTTTCTACAATACTGCAGTAGAGAAATTACTTTTTTCACTGAAATGTAACAAATAAGCAGAGCAGAATGTAAAACTCCACTCTGTTTATCTGACTGGCTGATGATGAATATTTTATTTCAAAGGCTTGTGGCCACTTAACCATGTGCATAATCGCTGGAGTCATAGTCCAGCTAGGTGGACTGAAACATAATGTGGTGTTGCAGTGAAAAAATAAGAAGGTTGCAATTGTTAATCTGAAGTTTCAGTATTTGTAAATATATCACAGAGAAAAGAGAGAACGTCAGAAAAGCAATGCATTACTGCTGTTTGGTTTTATACAGTTTAAGTTATTATTAACTTACACACTTACTAATATCAGTTAGAGAATACCTACTAATATTGTCTTCAATCGCTTTTGTAATTTGTTTTAATACTGATTGATTCTCCAATGTTGTTACGGACACATGAGAGTGGCTTTGCTTGCTTTCAGAGTTAAGCTGCAACAATTAGTAGATTATTTAATTAGTCGATCAACTTTAATCAAATTAACAGCAACTATTTATAAATTGATTAAGGGTTTGTGTCTTGTTTTCAGAAAAAAAAAATCTCAATTCTCTTATTTCAGTCTCTCAAAATTGGATTTTCTTCTGGACTTTAATTAAAGTAAAGTTAATATATTTGGGTTTGAGAATGTTAGTTGGTCAAACAATCAATTTAAGGACAACCCCTTTGGGCTCTGGGACGTTGTGATGGACATTTTTCACCATTGTATGACACTTATAGACCAAAGGTGAATCAATCGAGAAAATAATCAACCCATTAATTGATAATGATAACCGTTAGTTGCAGCCTTAGTTCAGAGTCGGACCAACTGGATCTTCAGTGTTTCATAAGGCTGCTAACACAAACCCAAGTGATTTATTTGATTAACATTTGCTATGTTTAGGTCTGGTGTCCAGTGTCTCTGCGAAACAATTTGTCTGTTTACTCTAGTAAAAACTTACGTTCGCTGTGTTTCAAACAGGCCTTTAGCAACGCTAAGACCGCAGAGAATAACAACTCCAGTCGCTTTGGGATGTTCATCCAGCTCAATTATCTGGAGAGTGGTGTCATAAGAGGGTAAGGCACCATGTTCTATTTTTACTCACCAACCTTTTGTACTCATTTAGTGAATCTTCAATGCTTTTGCAGTACAGTTTATCTTGGTTGATATATTTGTTACATTTAACACTTAATTTTTCTTCCTGTGGCACAATGTTGGCAACCACACCAAAGTTCCACAGGCTTTGTTGACCTTCTCTTCTTGTGTCTGCTGCAGTGCAGTTATTGAGAAGTACCTACTAGAAAAGTGTCGCCTGGTGTCCAGAGATCACAAGGAAAGGTATAATGAAGACTTACAGAAACGCTCCTAGTTCACATTTTATTTTTTATTCATACATTCAAAATCTGGGCAAGGAAATTAATGCATAACTTGTTCATGTTGTCACCAAATTGTACCTGAACCCTGACCTCTAATATAAGCCATTAAAAGCAGACCCAAAAAACACTGGATAAGGCTCAGTGTAACCTAACTATGTTTACACCAACGTGTGCACTTAAAGGTTTAGTAAATAATAGAGGTGAAATATAACCTAATGTTAGCCCTGAGTGTATTAACGTTGTGACCTCTGACCTGCAGGAACTACCACGTGTTTTACTATCTGCTGGTGGGTGCGTCCAAAGAAGAGCAGGAGGAGTTTCATCTATTAAAGCCACAAGATTATCTCTACCTCAAGCAGGTACTTTTGATCTACACATTTTACAGCAGCAGCAATAGAGACAGGGGAGCATGGGTATAAGACATGATGTGTAATTTGTTATCAAATGGGCGGAAAACCAGTGGTAGATGTTTTACAGACCCATAATATCTATTAACTTCTCAACTGCACTTTAACTAGGCTTACAGTGCACCTGCTTTCCCTCAAAATCATTTTATTGTATTGAGAATTGAAATGTTCACATCCTGATACCGTTGCCTATTTAGTCCTGTTTATTTATGTCTTTTTAAGATGGTGTGCTGACACCACAAATGATTGTTCTGTCTGGATTTGGATACGTTTAGAGCCTTTTGTCCCTTTGGTTTGTTTTTAGTAGCTCTTGATTTACGATTTATAGTGTTCCAGCTGCAGTCACAATTCATTCTAATGAGTAACTACTGTACGTTTTTGTTATTGCCTTGCTCAGACATTAGAAAATGAATTGATGAAGCATTTTAGCTCAGTCAGCATCATCAGTCACAGCATAATTTGTTGTCACTCACTGAATTGTAACATGTGTGTCCCTGATTAATCAGAAAGACTGCGCAACAAAACTGTCAAAGAGATACCAATTTTAAGCTTTTGAAACTCAATTTGAGATGTGAACACAACCTGGAAAATCTAATAATAGAGTAAAGTCATTTAATTTATAGAGAACACATACAAATAACATGTCAGATAAAACCCTCAAATATAAACAGAAAAATCAATGAATTGCATACACTTCTTTGGTTGTGCTTAATATTTCTCCCCATATCTGATTGTTCTTCAGGAAGACCTCCATTTAGATGAGGAGAAACTTGACCAGGAGTACAAGAGGCTCCATCAAGCTATGGAGATGGTTGGCTTCCTGTCCTCCACCAAGAAACAGTATGTATGAGGTTGATAATGAATGCTGCATGCTGGAATGCTGCATGCTGGAGATAAACTAAACAGTGTAACTATACTGACCTTTTAGGGAAAACTCAACAAAAGAGTTAATGGACCTGCAAAACACTTTGTTTCTACAAAATAAAAAGATTTTTCATCAAGAACACAACAGCACATGCAAGGAGGTTAAGATTGTCTCTGGAATGTATATTATAACAGTAAAGCCCACTCACTTAGTCGCTTTGAAAGGGTGAAGAAAGATTGGAATTACAGAAATATTTGAAAGAGAAATATTTTCTGTACACAGCCCGACAACATTCAACATTTCTGCCAAGCTCTCAGTTAGCTGTAGAAATCAAAAAAATGTGTAGGTAGGACAAGAAATTTGAGAAATTTGTTTCTGCTTTCTATACTGGTGTCAGTAACAGGTCAAAGCTTGTCAAGTCAAGCAGGGGAAAATTGCACCAGGCATGTCAACAACTGCCTGGCTGCTGCATACACATAAAAGCACTAGCAACATAGTTTGTAACCTGTTCAGGTTGGTCCTCCTGGTGAATAACCACACTGAAGGCAGTAACTGTTAAAGCGAGTAAATATATAGAGTAATGGAAACGTAACATGCATAAAGTCAGAAACTATGGACAAAGTAAAATAATAATTTTTCCTTTTTTAATAAAGGGCTTCATACAAGCCTACAGGGCAGTCACAAAGATCCAGTAGAGATGTATTTGTACACAAAGTAAATTCCATAAAATAGAAATAGCTTTGAATTCGGTTATGTCAGATAGTCTAAGCATATTTTTCCTTACATTAACAATAAGTTGAACTAACTAAGTGTCTCTGGAACTGCATGTACAACTTGTTTGTAGGCCTTGTTGACTGATGTAGCTGATGAGATATATTAAAATAAAACAAGACTAGTATATGGCTGGACCGTGTTTGGTCAATGTTCTAAACTGTTACAAGGCTAGTCAGTAGTAGTGTCTATAATGTGAATTCCTGGATATAAAATTTTTATCTGCAGTTTTCTGTAATGGTCCCAGTAATATTTGTTCTGAAAGTGTAGTGCACAATTGTTTTACAATATCAACAGGACCCCTAATGTTAACTATGCCAAGATACAACAATGCTTAACTACACAAAAACAACTTTTTTAGAGAGACAAGATTACCTTTTAATTTGTAACTTTCACCCCTGCTCTCTACTCCCACACAATGGTATATGCATTAAACGCTGAATATTTGAAACACAAGTACTGGAAATTTTAAATTTATACAGAAAAAAACAGTGGCATCGAAAAAATTAGCTATTTTAGAACTTCCCCTAAGTTTCCTGTATGAGGCTTTCTGGGTCAAGGTTTTTGGGGAGAGTGACAAATGTACAGCAACAACAACTGCCTCTACAATACTAGATGTGCTTTGTAGAAGGCAACACTGATATGTTGACCTCAACACAGCAATGTTAAGCTGTTGGCTACAAATGCACTAGTTACACATCAGCTTTGTGTTATTACTGAAATTCTGATGAACTGGCAGCAAGGTTATAATCGCAAAAGAAATGTAAAAAAGATACCAAAAGATACAAATGTCAGTATAGAGTATGTGTGAGAGCAATCATCAGTCTCTAAAAACAAAAGTTAGATCGTGTTAAGCTGAAACCAGATTTGAAGAACAAAACAAATACAAAACATGTCAGTCAGATTTGTTGTTAAAGTGGATATTATGACTTATGCCCTTCACAGACTATACTTAAAGCTGTGGTAGTAACTTTATTTTTGGCATTGTTGGGCAGTAATTCTGTCATATTCTTTCAGCATATTGTAATCCAGGCTTCAGTAAGTCACTCTACTTCAAATTCTGCCTTTTTTATTCTACCCACTGCAGCTTTAAGTAAAACACAGCAGTGCAACTGAAAAGATACAGGGAGTAAGTTTAGTAGATGCTTTTCAGACAGAAATAAGATATCTGTTTGTGTCTGTGTATTTCCAATGTGCAGCATATTTTCCGTCCTCTCTGCCATCCTGCTACTGGGCAATGTGACATACAGACTGTCAGAAAACACTGAAGTCCTGGAGGTCGGACCTGAGGAAGTTTTGTCCACACTGTCTGACCTGCTCAAAGTATGTTTCTGAAATTAAACGGTTGGTTTTGTATTCTAACTGCCACATCATCATCTGGAATTATTATCACTGGTCTCTGGTTGATTTCCAGTGTTCAACAAAAACCCTTTTCTTGATGAAATCCCAACCGTTTGAGAATATTTTCATCTCTAGCAGTCCAAGTCCTAGAGATAAACTGCGTCACTGCTACACCTAAATGGCTTGTTGTATTGTTTAAGAACAAACGTGTTCCAACTTGTTCTGTTTGTTAAGTACAATAGTTAGCAGGGATATTCTTTGTGATTGATATATGTTACAGTATTGTGGAACTGTATAATGATTTTTTTTTTTCTTTCAAGGTGAAAAAGGAACTACTGGTGAAGACTTTAACCAAGAGGAGGATAGTGACCGCCAACACCATCGCAGTTTCACAATACACTCTACAAGTGGTATAGAGTTTAGATTTAGTATTATGGCTCCCGCTTTAAGTGAAATTATTAAATATTATATGAATATAATAATGTGTTTATTTTGAATTGTGGTCTGCAACAACTTTTTTTCATTTGAGTTAAAGATGTAATTTGCTTTGATTGATGTTTCTGTACATTTAGGCCCCCACAGTGCGGGAGTCCATGGCCAAGTCTTTATACAGTGCTCTGTTTGACTGGATCATCCTTCACATCAACCATGCAATGCTTAACAGACGAGACATGGAGGAGTCCGTCTCTGTAAGTTACACAGACAAAGACTGCAATATTGACTGCAGGAGACCTACTTTTTTATTCAAATGGGAGAGAGTAAAATATTTCCTCTAAATGGTCCTTCAAAAAAAAAAGTTTTTAAAGTTAATTTGCCAATGGAATATCTTTCAGCTATATTTAAATATAACAAAGTATCATCAATTGAATGTCATTCTTCTATTAAAAGTCTTTAAGTGCATTGCTGTTCAGTGCCGAACAGGGGATTATAAAATGTCTGTGCATTCATGTATCTGAAGTCAAAGTTGCATTATTGATCAACAATACTTTTGTTCATATATACATAGGTTTAGTAGTAATATGCAGAATTAATGCCGATAATAACATTATCATGTTTTCTGTGTTCTGCCTTTTTATATGTGGGTTATGAATATTCCTGTTTTGTTTTTAGTGTTTGTCCATCGGTGTCCTGGATATGTTTGGATTTGAGAACCTCCAGACAAATAGTTTTGAGCAGCTGTGCATCAACTACACCAATGAGAAACTGCAGTATTACATAAACCAGCACATCTTCAAGCTTGAGCAAGTATGTCTTTTATTTTAATCTTTCATGAAATTCAGATGTGGTTAGTATTCATTGTTTATTTGGACTCTGCATGGGTGGCAATTTGTTGTTGGACGTCCTATTGTATTTGGAACCTGTGCAGTGGCTGGGTTACCACTGTGCCTGCAGAAGTCTTCAATTACCTGACATACTACAGTGTAATACACCATTAAGCAGTCCTTTAAGTGTTTCTTGGTGCTTTCAATTTTTTGAAATATTTTTTTTAATCCAGTTGGCATTTGCAAGCACTGTATGTACTGTTTGACTGTTACTAACCTTTTTTTTGTCAGTGCCACAGAGATTTATATTCACTTTCCCGGAACCACCTAATTATGTAAATGTGATCAAATATATTCTAGGAAGATTATGTTTCAGAGGGCATCACCTGGAAAAACATTGACTATACTGACAACACTGGCTGCATTCAACTGATCAGTGAGAAGTCAACTGGACTCTTTATCCTGCTGGATAAGGAGAGCAAGTAGGTGAACTTTGCTTGTAACATGATCCCTGCGGTTATTTGTCACAATCAAAATATAATGGTAATATTATACAGGTCAAAGAAATTAAGGCATTTGCAAAATACATTTCAGTACAATGTAGGGACAAACTGGTCAATCTGGTTACTCTTACTAAATGTCTCAGCTGAAAAAAGAAGAAGTATTCTTTTTTTGAACAATAAATGACAAACACCATTTGTTCTGTGTCAGCTGACCATTCATGACAAGAAATCCAGCTGGACTTGTGAATTATCATATCTCAGCAAGTCAGCATCAGTTGCCCAGTGTCAGTTCTGTTGCTGTTGACCTAAGTCGGTCTAATTTTCTTTCCCATATACCATATGATGATATTAATATTCTGTCCCTTTCTGTGTGTATCATCAGCCTTCCTAAAGCCACAGATGAAACCCTGTTGGACAAGTTTAAGCAGCAACATCGGGACAACCCATTCTTTGTACCTTCCTTGAATACAGAGCCGACTTTTGTCATTCAACACTTTGCTGGAAGGGTTAAATATCATATCAAGGTGGAGTACATATTTCAATTCAATTTTCAATTCAATTTTATTTATAGTATCAATTCATAACAAGAGGTATCTCGAGACACTTTACAGATAGAGTAGGTCTAGACCAGATAGAGTAGGTCTAGACTACACTCCAGAATTTACAAGGACCCAACAGTTCTAGTAGTTTCCTCCGGAGCAAGCAGCAGTGCGACAGTGGCGAGGAAAAACTTCCTTTTAGGCAGAAACCTCGGACAGACCCAGGCTCTTGGTAGGTGGTGTCTGACGGGCCGGTTGGGGTTAGAATGAAGAGTGGCGATAACAAAAATAGAAAAAATTGTAGTTTGTAGTAGTTCTTTGTAGTAGTTCATGGCATAGCAGGGCACTGTGCGGCATTACAAGGCACAGCAGGACGTACAGTGGTGCTCAAAAGTTTACATACACATGCTTAAGTTGACTAAAAAGAGGAATAAAATCATGTTTTGGAAATTTATTTTAATACCTAAATTAAAAATGTCTGGACACCAATTTTCTTTGTGAATGAATAACGTATTGTAAATAAATAAATGTTCTTATTTAAAATACAGGTCATAAGTATAGTTAAATTCCCATAGAGGCAGGCAGATTTTTAGGCCAGTTATGATTCAGATATTATGCATCCTGATAGTTCCTTGGCCTTTAGAATTAAAATAGCCCCACATCATCACATACTCTTCACCATGCTTAGAGATAGGCATGGGATACTTTCTATAAAATCATCTCTCAATGCAAATCAAACCAGGTATTAGTCTAACTGAAATAAAACCATGCCTATCTCTAAGCATGGTGAAGAGTATGTGATGATGTGGGGCTATTTTAATTCTAAAGGCCAAGGAACTTTATCAGATGCATAATATCCTGAATCCAGGAAATAACTGGCCTTTAATAATAAAATCTGCCTGCCTCTATGGGAATTTAACATAGGGGTATGTATACTTATGACCCTGTATTTTAAATAAGAACATTTATTTATTTACAATACGTTATTCATTCACAAAGAAAATTGGTGTCCTTAAAGGTTGGATTTTACCTCATTTTTTAATTTAGGTATTAAAATAAATTTCCAAAACATGATTTTTTTATTCCTCTTTTTAGTCAACTTAAGCATGTGTATGTAAACTTTTGAGCACCACTGTAGCAAGGCACAGCAGAGGTTGGCAGGATGAACACGGCATCGCAGGACGTTTCCCACACTGCAAACATATTTGTTCTACAAAGTAAATAATAAACATTTGAAATTCAATAAATGTACACTGTAACATAGTGAGGGTCTGCTGTAGCCTTGTTAGATAAGCCACCGTGGGAAAAACCTGGAATTCTTTGAACTAAGTAAATGATTAACGCTGCTCCCTCCACCAAGAATACTGTTGTTGCACTGTGAAGTTTAAAGTTGTGAATACTTGTAATTCATGTGGAGCTCTGATTTTTGTAACTACATCAAGAATAAAAGAAGACAGCATGTTAATTGTGATATTTCTTGTTCCTTAGGATTTCCGGCAGAAAAACACAGAGCACATGCGTCCTGAAGTTATATCACTTCTACGGAGCAGTGAGCGGTCATTTGTGCATCACTTGGTTGCATCCAGTCCAGAAGCTCTGTTCAGATGGGGAGTCCTCCGAGCCACCATCCGCATCCTCACAGTGTTCAAGAAACTGGGACGCCAGAGGGCACAATCGAGTAGGTAGCTTTAGTTGCTAATTGAGCTGCAAATTTTGGCTGCAACCAGCAGCTAAAATAATTCACCCTGTTTATAAATTTTTTTTTTTTTAAATTACGGTAGATTTGTCTTTGCAGGAATGTTTATTACATGTTTATTTAACTGTTTTTCTGAATGACTTACCACAGTATCTGCCAGACGAAGCTCCCGCAAGACCTTTAAAGAGAGACTGTCCAGGTAAATTTACTACACTAGGGGTTTTAGTTTTACTGCCACTGACATGTCTCTATTCCAATTTGATTTTCTTTTTGATACAACCAAATGTGTTCAAACTGACAACAGGTGTTAAATCAGGCAGGCATTTTCTGTTTTATAAAATTAGCAATTGATTAAAAACTTTAGCCATCAACCATCCAGATTGTATTGTGTCATGTATTCATTCTTAGATAGCGGTTTAGTTAAGCGTTATACATACAGGACATTTTCATTGAGATCAAGATCTCTTTTGAAAGATAGACCTGAGACCATACTACATATACACAAGACCACAACAAGAAAATAAGTTCACTAAAAATAACCATCACAATTGCACATTTAAAAGAAAGAAAGAGCATGTGCTTGCCAAAAGGCAAATATACTGCGAAAATGAAAGCAGACTCTTTGCTGATAAAGTTGAAGTACCTCTCTGATGTTTACACCGACAGCATGACTCTGGATTTCTCCTTTGATCGTTCCGAAGAAACTCCTCTTGAAGTATTCGAAGACATCTTTGTCAGTTATGAAAATAGAAAGTAAGTGGGACTTGTGGCTTTTAGTTTAAACACACTGATTTTAGCATGTTTTGTATTTTTAATTTTCAGGAGGAGCTGTATGTTAATTGTAGCCTCATTTTGTTTGCATTTTCTGTAGGAAAAGTCGAGCTGGTCGACAGAAGCAGCTCATTCCCAAGGTAACGTGTAATAATGGGTACAGTGTTGATGGAGCTCAGAGCTTTTTAAGTCATTTCAAAAGCAGCACTTGTACGCAGATGGTTGTACATCTTAAAAGTGAAAGAGATTCATTCTTCAGTTCATCCATTCATCCATGTGTCCATTAGTCCTTTAGTTTTTGGATTCAGAAAGCTCACAGACTTTTTTTATGTTTTATTAAACAGAACCTCATGGATTTACATTCCCTCCGACATATTGTTGCTCTGGCCGCGCATGACCGAACCAGCAAATTCATCTTCCACCCTCATCGGCAGACAAAACCCCCAACAGCTGGCACTCAGTTTCAGGTTTGTTCTCTCTGTACCTTTGCTGACTATTATTGCTTTCTTTCATAAACTTAAATTGTGACTTATTGCAACTTATGTGGTAAGGAAAGATTAAAGTGTAATCTCAAAAATGAGGTATAAATTATTTGAAAGTTAAGAGTCACTTCCTGCAATCATAATAATTAAACCATCACTCACTGCACTTCTGTATCTCACAGGCCTCACTCAGAAAGCTGATGGAGAACATTGAAAAAGCCGAGCCATTCTTTATTTTCTGTGTTCGCTCCAATGCTGAAAAGGTAACATTATATTTTTGTAACATAATTCTGGTAAATCTCATCCTACGGTACATGTTGGACTGGATAACACAGTTCATCACTTGGGAAAATGTTTTGTTTTTGCAGAAGAAACTGCACTTTGATGATGATCTTGTGCTACAGCAAATCAAATACACAGGCATACTGCAGATGGTTAACATCAAAAGGTCTGGCTACAGTGCCACATACACATTCCAGGTGGGCAATTATTTGAGTGAGAATGATGTTGTGTGTGTTTTTATATATACAGTAACAAAGTCTCATTTTGTTTGAAAAGAAACAAAGTCTGGTCCCTTGCTAGAGGCTCTGGAAGTAATTCCAATTAGACAGACCAAATCTGAGTATTTTCTGGACTTAGGCTCTAGCTCATATTCAAATCCTGCAATTTTTGGAAGGCTGTAAACACTGATAAAAATAACTTTTCCTCAATTGCTACCCAGATAAAGATTAATGACTGTGTATTGTCTGACAATAAAGAGATTAGTGCAGCTGGTCACCTTTTTGAGAATAGGTAATTAGATTCACCTCCAGCTGATGACAATGTAATCATTGTCATTCATAGAACACATTTATCCTTGATCCTGTCACCTCAAGTTAAGTTAAAGATGCTCTCGTTATTAGCAGTCCCAGGAAATGTACTGACAATGTTTCTGACGCACAATTTGGACCCCTTTTTTCTTAGGCTCTCAGCCTGTATCATCTTAGAGCAAACAACTCATATTTTCTATCTTTCAATTTTGTCTGGTATAGTTCCCAGAATTTGGAACATGGCACATGTTGTACCCCTACATGAGCGAGGTGATAAAGAAAATCTTAATAGACCAATATTCACACTGCAAACTATGTCTGTCAAAGGTCTGGTCTGAAATCTCTGATAAATGATCAATTAAAGTCGTTTCTGTTGAGAGCTTCCATTTTGAGCCTGTTTCAGTCCAGTTTTAGAAGGCAGGGCACAGTACTATAACTTCTTCTATCAGTCTTTGATTTATTTTATTTTTATTTTTTAAAACACTGTGCCGCAGTAGATCATTGCCTGCTCTTACAGATGGCTTTTCTAGCGTTAAAAGGAATATGCATTAAATTAAAGGAATTTAGAATGAAAATCAAATCTAACTCACTTGTGATTTTCTCTTCTGATACCGATTTGCACGTCTGATACAGTTTTTTCTTCATGACAGGAATTTGTTGAGAAGTTCAAAATGTTGCTTCCAAAAGGAGCTACGGTGACGCCAGGGCACATATCTGAACTGTTGGAGAGGATGGAGTTGGATAAGACCACCTATCAAATAGGAAAAACCAAGGTAACTACTCTTGATCATATTAGTAATTTATTCTGATCTTAACTCACCATAATGGCCAGAGGATGAAGGTAACGTACCCATGGTTGGAAACTTCAAACTGAGCCCATCCATGAGTACCGCATGTACCCATGTTTCTGTAATGTGTTTTGAATTTAAAATATCCAACAAATGACATGCAAGAATTTTGTGAACATCAAAATTTATTTTAAGGTAAACAGTCTCTTTTGGGAGAACATTGCAGATTTCATGCTTCATAAAAACGCTCTAAAGTCACATAAGCAGTAATGCATGTATTAAAATGTACCACAGATTACACAGTATAAATGTTCCCAATGGTTTCATAATCCGTGTGCCTTTCTTTCATCTACTTAGGTGTTCCTCAAGGAGAAGGAGAGGCAACTGCTCCAAGACACTCTTAATAAAGAAGTGATGCGACACATCATCATCCTGCAGCGCTGGTTCCGTACCTGTCTGATGAGGATGCACTTCCTGCAAAACAGAGATGCCACTAGGATTATACAGGTAGTATTTAGGGTATAAAAAAAATACAATTGGAAATTCCCTTATTGAGACTACTAGACAATAAAACATGTATCCCATCACAGGTTTACAAGGATGTTGTAGATAGTCTGTTCCTTTGGCTTCCCAGCTTCCCCATCAAAAACAAAATAAAGAAATATTCCCAAATTGTTAAGAACAAATAAAGCCACAGCAGACTTATGTTGACAGAGGATTTGTGGTGTTTTTCAGAGGAGCTGGCGTGAATTTTACGAGAACCAAAACAGAGCTGCTACAGTGATTCAGACAGCATGGAGGAGTTCCCTGAAGAAACAAAAGCACCAACATGAGACAGAAGATGATAAGAACACAACTAAGACCCGGTCTGGACGGGACAGGTATACATACCACTAAACCAACACTGCTTGCATTGTAGGAACACCAGTTGTTTTTATTGAATAAAATGTTACTTTAGTAGAGTTTTATTTCTTTTAAATAATGTAAAAAGGCCACTGCATAACTTAAAAATGGAGGCCAACACATAGCAGGTTGATTGACTTGGTGAACTGAATATTTAGTCAATAACCACATCAAATGGTGTGCTTGTCCTTTGAAAAAACAATTATCATTTAAATCCACAGAAGCTATATGAAAAAAAACAAAAAAAAACTGAGTTGTTGCAAAATAATGTCCAAGCTACACAAAGGGCCTTTACTTAAATCCTGCACATCACACAGATTGCATTGATTTCAAGCCACTCTTTAGATAGATAATATATTGTATTCCACGCCTCCATGGCACATTTTGTATTAGGTGTGTCTATCTGGCAGTGAATGTTGTGTTCAGGTGTGTAACGGGTAGAATATTATTCAAAGACAATGGTTTGAGTCAATAAATCATTTTTAATTAACTAGACAGATCATTTTGGTGGAATTAGAATCAAATCTGATACAGCATTAGCATTTATATTATGAATATGTTGCTGTGATGCCAGTCTGATTTGATTCTTACATAACAGCTTGACAACAAAGGAGTTTAAGAGGCAGCACAAAGTGGAGCTAAGCCCCAACGTGACCCGGCAGAGGTCCAGGAGCCAGGAGAAACAAGAGGGCAGAGGATCCCCTCCTCTTCTCAACAGACCCCTCTCTCTCCCACTGGACTCTAAAGTTGGCAGAGATGATGGCTCCAACAGCCCCTCTAAGAGCAGCTCGCTTCAGCGCTACAAAGATATGGGGGGCATCAAGAAGAAGGCCGAGAGGTGGAAGGAAAGACAGAGCGAGGGCGAACTGACCGATGAATCAAGTCCAGAAATACGAAGGCGACGAGATGATCAGAAAGATACGTTTCTGTAAGCATCCTGAACTCCTAGAAATCTTTCTGAACAAATGTTGGTGTTCTGTTAATATGGTCCCAACAAGGTATTTTATGTGTCTATGTTTGTATCTATTGTCTATCTCATAACAAGATGTTTACATTGCAATTAGTGCTGTCAAACAATTAAAGTATTTAATCGCAATTAATCACATTAATGTCTTAGTTAACTCACAATTAATCACATTTTTATCTATTCTAAGTGTCCCTTCATTTCTTTTTGTCCAGTTATTTTTTTTTCTTATGTTAATGTTGTTATTAACATGGAAAAGTGGATCAGCTTGCTTTGTGCCAATGGTTTTTTTATTGACAACAACATTGGCAAATAGCCTACTGTAGTGTTCAATTTAACGTAACATTCTCACTTTCACACTTGAAAGTGACAACGTTCACACTTGGAACAAATAATCTCTCTCACAATTAAACACTGTCCATCAATAAAAGGGTAAAAAAAAATACTTTGACGAGGGGGCGGAGAATTGGCATCAGCTGTGTGCTTGGTCATCAAATTTCAGACTGGACATGCTGCAATGATAGCTCAGTTCACAACAACAAAACACACCGATCACTTTGGTCTTGTCAATGGAACCATTTGGCAACTTTAAAAAATAATCTTTCTATTCAGAATCTTATTGGCATCCACTTCGGCGTCTCGCACTCGCCATCCACTCAAAACGTGACGTTACTACTCTTTGTTGTTTGGTTTCCGTTCTAGATAGAGTCGGTGTGGTGTTGTAGTTTTTCTAACCTTACTAGTTGTTGCAAAAGCATGTGAAAAAAACTGCAAAGTTTGCTAAGCCAAAAAAAAACGTTAATCTGGCGATAAAAAAATATACGCTGTTAAAATGGGTTTGCGTTAATCCCTTTTAACATGTTTAACTGACAACACTAATTGCAATACTTTCTCAAAATGTGTGTCTTGATACTGTTACCAATAATTGCAAAGTGTTTTGTTTTAGTCCCACAACAGTCCACAGCTCTGCTTCCATTTCCTTCTGCAACACAGGTACAAAGGGATGTCAATGTCTGTTGATCACCTGACCGAGATCAGCTCATCCAGCTCTGATAACTCACCCTCTATCAAAGAGGTAACCTTTGTCGATATGTTATTGCATAATCCAAAACACAAGATCATTCAATCCATTTTCCTTTTTGCTTCTCATACAGTTGTTGTTAGTGTCCTGTACAACAATAAATGTGAGCATTGGCTTTTCAAACTACTGTCCTTATGTACAGTATGCTGTAAGCTGACAAACACACAAATGGAGGCTCATTACACATGAATCAAAGAAGGCTTCTCAGTCTATGCCTCATCACCTTTCCTGACCCAATCAGGTTAGGGCGCATCTTTGCAAGCTGCCCAAACATAAACGGCGCTTAGCCTACGCCCGCAGCGGTTTGATGGTTAACTTTGGGGGCTCCAAGGAAAGCGAGTACTGGAGCTATCCTCTGCCTCCCATCAGCCCCCATGTGTCCAGCCTGAAGAGCTCAGCCAGTTGCGAGGATATCCGGGCCCTCAAATCCCAGGTCAAGGTACTGACCAAAGGGACGTTTTGACCACAACTCTGCTCTGCATGCAGGCCTTGCATATGTATGTACCATTTCTGCTCTGCAACCCAGGAGGAAAAAGGGCTTTTGCTTCTGAAAAATAAATAGGAAATTTCAAAGCCCATTTCCAAAGCTCATTTCTGATCTTTTTTCGTCTCTTCGCCCGAATGAGCTGTAGCCCAGCAGGTATAGTTCTGATTCCCTATGGAATATGGTGAATATTTTTTAAGTTTTTTTTTTTTTTTTTTTTTGTTTTTTTGGTCACTTCAAAATTAAGACAGGGATTGTGACTTTAATTATTTTTGTGTATTGCTTAATTTCCATTCTGATTATGTTTACAATACAAACATACTAAATACCATACAAAAAGAATTATGATTAAAGCAATTATCATATGTAAGTAATTTGATTTATTAAGTCATAAACACACCTTAATATTATTAATTTTTTAGATTTAGATAGCATACATACTTGAATACCGTTATTCACAAAATCATAATCATAATAATCAACCATTAAAGCTACAAGCAGTGTTGGAAAGGACCTCGTGCCTTTGTTGCCAAAGCATAGGGATTGGGGCAAACCATCACCAATCAAAAATAAACTATCTGCTGAGTTCAGTGATACCTCACACAAGACTTGGGTCACCAGTTATGAAAGGGGCCGTGTTTAAACATAGGGGACTGGAAAAACCACCACCAATGAAGAAGGAACTTTCTGCTGAGTTCAGTGATACCTCACACAATGGTCTACCTTAAATAGTTCAAATGTTATGAAAGTGGGCGTGCCCTAAGCATAGTGGGCAGGCCGAACCATCACCAATGAAGAAGAAACTCTGCTGAGTTCAATGACACCTCACACAATGGTCTACCTTAAATAGTTCAAGTGTTATGAAAGGGGCGTGGCCTGGGCGTGTTTAAAGCATAGGGGGCAGCTCAGTATCACATGTAGACCACATATAAGTTTCATGTAAATCAGATGCCATTTGTCATATAAGGCTGATTTCCTGTTGCCAGCAGGGGGCGCTATAACCAAAAGTCAGTTTTGGCCTATAAATGTCCTCAGGCCTGGACAATGTACGCTAAAGTTGCAACAACTTCTTTGTTCATCGATAAATGCTCAAAATGGCCACCATGGTCACACCGTTTTGATGAAAAGTTTTGCTCTAATAACTTTTCATCGTTATTAGATAAGACCGACCAAATTTATAGTCGATCTGATGAAATCCATAGGAGGAGTTTGTTAAAGTATAGCACTTTGACTTTTAGGCCTTCATCCTGTTGCCACTACTAATTAAATCAAAAAAGGTCAAAGTTTAGCTGTTGGCAGGAGACAGTGCAGCTTTGCATGAGTTAAAAATGGACTATCACTATGTTGCTAATATTTTATCACGTTTATGTGGCCTGGTTTGGTGGTGGTGGTGGGGGAGATGTGGTGCAGCCGCTGCAGGGCAACATGGTGGGGAAATAGTACTACTAACTAACAGAACAACACATTTGGTTTTCTTGTGAAATGTTTTTTTAAATGTTCATGTTTTGATACTTTTGCAGATACCAGCAGAAACTGATGGGTCAACGTTTAGTTTTCCAGCCAGAAGCACCAATGAGTTGTCGGGACAACAGGGATCTAACCAATTACAACTCACAAGTCCTGAGAGGTAAAACCCTCCACTCTGTTCAAATGAAATTGCTCAAGGTTTTGAGTTTTGTCATGTGTATTTGATATGTTGCTGCCTGGAGTTGATACAGACTGTCTTTTCTACAGGATTGGGTTTCTCGGTAAATTCCTGAAAAAGCGACCTAAACATTCCCCAGGCAACGACTCTCCGTCAGATAAATTGGGTAACCAAAAGCAGCAATCTTAATATATTAATGTACAATGTAGATATTTTAAAATGTACACATAAAGTGCACTTTAAATAGGTACTGTTGTATCTAACTAAAGAAAAGAGGAAAAAAGGAAACTATTCCAGTGTCAGAGCTTTCTAAATGTAATCTTTCTTGTTTACTAGACCTCACAAGTGGAGGTCACAGTTTACCATCATATATAACTGGTTAACACACTTTTTCTCTTTACTGCCATCTGGAGGTTATTTGCTGGTCAGCAACGTGTGTAAAACAAGGTCTTCTTGAAGAGGCTCCAGAGTGTCCCGTACATCACCAGTAGATATAGTGTTTACATATAGTGTTACATTTTAGACTAATAATGCCACATCTTCTGACTGCAGTCACCTTGCCCAGCTACACTCCATCTCACTACCACATGCCAAACCAGAACAGCGAGAGGGTCGGTCACAACCCGTCCACTCGAATCAGCCGGGCCACACGGGCATTGCAAGGTAACTCGTCTCTGGAGCGTGAGATCACTGACCCCAAAGAGCTGCGAAACCTCGACGAATTCCTCGGCAATCAGGTAAGATCATCACCTGAGGACGGGAATCTGGAGTACAGCCGATAACCACTAACACAGACTTTATTAATAGCACTTTAATATATTGACACACATATGGCTCTCACTTGTTTGTACTGTAGATGAGCTGGTTTAGTGCAGTGTTGTCACATAATCTAGCCAAGTTATTTTACACAATCTTACACTTCACACTTTTTATCTATGCACAGTATGCATATTTACATTTATCACACACACGTATGTACATTCAGCTGTCATCAATGGGGTGGTGTAAGTGGCTAAAGTTCGATTTGGCAGGGATTACCAACAACAACAACGGTGTTATTTAAAAGTGACATAATAAAATTAAAGTGTAACTGGGACAAACCCCACTGTGTAATAATAAATTAAAAGTAGTTTTAGTATTACATTTTTAGTGGAGTTTTGATATTATTTTACAATTTTTGTAGGTCCCTTTTTTAATTTTTATTTTTTTAATTATTTACATGCAATATGCCTTATTTACATATTTAATTTTAGTATGTTTTGATAGAGGAATAGTTTATATAAATTGCTGTATTGTTATGTTTTAAATCCTGTGTTTGAAATGTTAATATATTCCTCATCTTTGTCCTCAGGTGAATGAGCTGCGAAGTAGAATAAAAGATCTGTCACCAACAGAGAGCATCTTCCTCACAGCCACCATGCAGTTCAGAGATACCATTAAAGGCATGTACTCTCTCCAGGTCAGTTCAGCTTCTTACTCTGTACAATATGAAGTTTAATCTAGAGTCTACATTCTTTTAAATCTTTTACCAGCTTGTCTTTTCCTTCATGATCATTGTAAGAGCATTAGTTATTACTTCTGTTACCTTCTGCAATTCTTTTACAGTGTTTCAGATGTTGGAATGTAGTTTAATTCAAGTTTATTTAAGCATTTATTTACCCCTTCTGTGACAAATAGAAGCCCCAAATTGGCTACAAAGATCTGATGAAGGGCTACCAGAACAAAGTGAACACACTAGCAGGGTCGACAAAGACGGAAGTCTCGCTGGTGGTCAACTTGTTTCAGTCTGTGCTGGACGGCTTCATCAGGGGCGAGCTAAAACGAGGGGAGTCTGAACCAGCAAAGGTAAATTAGAGAACTTCAGTCAATCATCGGTCTCAAAACTCTTTGAGTGTGAACTATCACTTTACTTACTCCTATATTTTACTTATGGCTTTTTTCATTCCACCAAGATGACGAAGAAAAAGAGGAAAAAAATGGACCCTTGTGTAAGTTAAATATCTTTACCTGCATTGTGAAGTTTCTGCATTATACATCCAAGTAAATCATCCCAGTGCATTGTATGTGCATCCTCTCTCTACAGCCTGATAGTCCTCTGGATCACCTGTTCAGCACATACCAGGTAAACATTATGCAGTCCTGTGACTTGTGTACCTCCTACATCTGGGGAATGGAGAAAGCCTATATGTGCAGTGGTGAGTTCAAAGCGCTGCAAGACCACAAAATGTAACAACTTTTTTTATAAAAGAAACATAAGAGGAAAGCAATTAAATTGAACTTTTTTTATTTTTATTTTAGCTTGCAAGTTAATATGTCACAAGAAATGTCTGACCAAAATCATCACAAATTGCTTGACCCGATGTGCCAGGCAGGTAGGAACTGACATTTTAACAACTCTAACAAATACTATAGTATGATCAATTTTACAACACTCAAAACTCCCTGTCCATAATTCTCTCATGTATTCTTCTCTTGTGTTTGCTTGTGATAGGTTGACAGTATACCAGGCTCCCTTCACTTTGGGGTGCAGGTGTGTGTCCTCACCAGTAAAGCCAACCCTGTGCCAAAAGTGGTGGAGTTGTTGCTGATGCACATAGAGCTAAACGGTCTCTACACAGAGGGTATTTACCGCAAGTCGGGCTCAACCTGCCGAGCAAGGGAGCTCCACCAAATTCTGGCGACTGGTAAGGAATTCTTTGCACACCAGCTGAAACTTGAAATGTCTTTCAACAACAAATTTAGTCATCTACAGTTTATTCCTTTTGTAAAAAAATGACTATTTAACAGCAATACACTTTTTATTTCTCTCTTTTCTCTCTCTCTCTCTTGATTTTCTATATTCTCTATTTTCTTATTTTTTGTCTCTTTTAATTCATATATTTATGTGTTTGTTTCTTAACAGTTCAAATTAAGAATAATTATAGCTTAAAACATATAATAGAATCATATTTATTTTTTTAGATTATTTTTGGGGGCATTTTCGGCCTTTATTTTGACAGGACAGCCAAATACATGAAAGGGGAGAGAGAGTAGGTAAATGACATGCAGCAAAGGGCAAGGAGTAAACCTCTATATATTGGCGCTCACTCTACCAACTGAGCTATCCGGGCTCACCCGATAATATCATATATGGGAAAAAAAAAGCATTTTCATACACTTTTTAAATAATTTTACATTTTTTTGGTGTGTTTTCATCCATGTGTTCTGTCTTGAATCAGATCCTGAGAGACCATGTTTAGACAACTATCCCATCCACACCATCACAGGTCTGGTTAAACGTTGGCTCAGAGAGCTACCGGACCCCCTCATGACCTTTTCCCTCTACAGCGACTTTCTGCATGCCGTGGGTGAGTAAATATTAATAGTATGTTAAACAGAAATAAACAGCAAATCCCCACATTGGTGAATCTGCTACTAGTGATTTTGTTTTTAAAAAATTACTTAAAGTGCTCATATTATGCTTTTTTCCTTTTCCTTTATTGTGTTATATATCTTTTTTGTGCACGTTATAGGTTTCCAAAGTGAAAAAGCCCAAAGACCACCCCAAAGGGACTTACCGAGAAAACACTGTTCACAAACTGCTTCAAACAGCTCTATTGTAGTCCAGCCTTTACTTCCGTGATGAATGTGCGTCACTTTGTAACACGATATAATGCCTAGCTGCTAGCGAGGCACTCCCTTATGCTCTGCAACAAGCTAGCAGTACTTACTGCGCATGTGCAACTCTCAACAAAGACGGAACAGAAGTGACATTCTCTGTAACTAAAACATATTATAATAAACCTATTCTGGTACAACCTCTATATACAATTATAAACCTGAAAATGAGCACAATATGAGCACTTTAAACGATCAAAATCGTTGCAGATTCTTTTCTTTTTTTTTTGTATTGCAATAAATAAACGTAATTGTTTAAGCTGTACTTTATATATGATAGACATTACCAGTATGGATGTTTACTTTGATATTTTTGAAATTTAGTGATCTCTGTGTTTGTTTGCCCCCAGAACTGCCAGAGAGCGCTGAGAGAATAAGAGCTGTATACCAAAAGGTTGATGAACTTCCTCCTGCTAATTTCAACACATTAGAGCGGCTCATCTTTCACCTTGTCAGGTAGAATGATCTCTATTATTCCTTTCTACTGTGTCTACTCTTTAACTGTTATGCCTGTGTGTTGTTTGTTACTAAAAATATTAATAATTTCCACTATATTCTAAAATGTAGCTTGCAAAGAATCCTCCTTACAGTGATTATTTGGTTCTGGTTCTAGTTGTGTGAATGATACAAGTGGGATCTTGATCTGTGTCTTTTTAGGGTTGCAAAGGAAGAAGAGCACAATAAGATGTCACCAAGCTCTCTTGCTATTGTGTTTGCCCCCTGCATCCTTCGTTCACCTGATGTTGATGACCCCTTCCTTGGTATGAAGGATGTGTCCAAGACTACACGGTGAGTCATACTGCACAATCCCATAATCCCATTTTCAGTTTTATTTTGTGTACTTGTTTATTTATGTATTTGTCTTGCCAATTTAAAAAGCCTGTCTTAAAATATTGTATGTGCTCTTGATGAATATACTGAATGTATTTCTAGAGGTGTTTATGTGGGTGTATTAATGTTTGACCGTGTTGCCTGCAGGTGTGTGGAGATCCTGATCTCTGAGCAGTTCAGACGCTACAATGAGAAGTTGCAGAGTATTCAGGAGCTGGAAAATGCAGAGGCCCTTGCTGTCAATCAGCTCAAACTGAAGAGACAAAACACGGTGAGAGAAAACTACAAGGCCAAAGGAAGATAAATAATAAAATATGACCTGAGTCAAGCAGCCTCTTTCGGTTATTTAAATTTTAGTTTTTATGTTTGTCAATCCAGCTTGAATATTTCAAAGATGCATAATACATCAAGACAGCAAAGACCATTCCATTGGAAAACATATACCAACTCATAGAAACGTTCATTAACTTTACTGTCAAGTGCTTTTGCCAGCAATTATTGTTTAACTTAATATAAATCTGAGGAAAGTAACGTTGTCCTTTTATATTTTTAATCCACACATTTACACCTGAGAGATCTCCAGTATAAGCCAGAGTCAACAAATATCATCTATTGTTTAATGCATATAATGTTTAAATAAAGAAAGGCATCTACAGTAAATTACTTGATAGCTAAACTTCAATAAAAAAGTAGATTACAGTTTTTGAAGAGTAGCACGTTTGAAATAAAATTAATCTGATTTGAAGCCAGTGTCTGTATTTGTCAGCTGACACCCAGCCTACTCCAACTACTCTGATCTCTGTGCAGGTTGTTGAAAAGCCTTCAGAGCTGGATGTTCCAGATGAAATACATTCAGATGAAATGGAGAGGACCCTCATCAATAGGATCAAGTCCATCAAGCAAGAAAAGTGAGCTGAGATTTTTAAAGTTAAATGAACTGCACACAATGCATAGAAATTACATGATATTGAATAATATCGTATGCCATTTTCAGGTTGGACTTGGCCTGCAGGTTACCTGACCTTGAGCAGGAGAACTCTGACAATGAAAACCTGGACTCATTGTCATCGATGAGCTCAGACAGTCTAGAAGACATCCAAGGTAGCCTGGACTTGGAAGGTCAGTAGAGAGGTACGGTATTTTTACCTTCCTCTGGGTTTAAGGAGACTACTCAATAATAAAGTGAATGGGATTAGATTGTTTTTTGTGTGTTCCCTAACGATTGTACAAGGTATATTGGATAATGTCCTTATAATAGCATTTTGTCTGTGTGCAGAGCAGTGGTTCTGAAACTTTTTTACTCAAATTATTGAGTAAATGTCCTTAGTTTTCGTCTTTGTCAATGTCTTTCATAGAGCAAATAAGGTGATATCGTTCCGACCGTGACATTTCCCGTAGACGTGTATAGTTTCCGACTGGGAACTCAGAAATTCCGACATTCCATGCAAAATTGAACACAACAAACAACAGTCAATGCCCCTTGCCTGGCCTCATGGTGGTACCAAAAGTCGGAGGAAAGCAGCAGAGTCCTATTTGATTATGTCAGATAAAAGCAAGTGCCTAGCAGTAGAAGGTGTTAAAATATGTGGACAGTTTATTACAGGGAAACATCCCATGAATTTGAAAGTAGTAGTAGTAATATGTGGATTAATACTGGAATTTCTACACAACTGTGTGAGTCAAAAAGTTCGCCACTTTACTCGAACCAAAGTTCAAAACACCTGTTCATGTCTGTCTTCTTTAGTCTGTTTGCTGGTTAGGTTTTCTCCTGGAACACGTCAAACACATTCTGCACTTACTGCAGCGTCTTGTGTTGACTGTTGTTACGTATGTATGCTCATCATCATCATATGTACATTGTTTGTACTGGTGTTATTATTGAATACATTGTGAATACATATTTCTAAAATTGTATGATGTTTTGTTGTTATTATTACACAATACTTTTTCTGACCTTTTGAATCTCCCAACAAATAACCCATAGTATTAAAAAAGACTAAACTAATAAAAACTAAACTAAAACTAAGCATTTAAAAAAAAAAAAAAAAAAACTAGCAAACTTGCTTTGAAAACTAATTAAAACTAGACTAAATTTGAAAACAAAAAGTCAAAACAAAATAAAAACTAATGAAAAATGCAAATCTATAATAACCTCGGTTTGGTACTGCCAATTTGTTTTGTTTTGTCATGGTCAAAAAAATCGTGACAGAGTGATTCGTATTTTTCCCCGAATCGTGCAGGCCTAGTCTTTTGAGGACGAGTCTCAAGTCAATTCTGAAGTCACTGTGTCTTTTGTTTATAGTTTCCATAAATAAGCTACAATATCAAGCCAACACAGGGTCTGGGGGTTGATAGTGTGTGTGCACTATATGCCAAATATGTTTGCTAATCTGACGTTTCTAGTATCAGGAAAGATGACCATGTGGTTGAAAACCCAGAAGCCCGACTGCCCACATAAACCACCAGACCTGGCTGAGAGAGTCAGAAGTCTGATGGCTCAGACTGATGATGTACAAAGAGAGTTCACACCAGGACAAAAAACGGATGTTACCCAATCCATGTGCTTCCTGCCCAGCCAAGACAACCCCTCTCCAACCGTCAAGCCCCAGATCACCAACAAGACTTCCAATGGGACATTTGACAACCTGGAAATCCCTTACATTGATGAGGATGAAGATCTATCCTGCACATAACACCAAAAGTTGTAATAATTTGAATATTCTCTAGTATGTGTTAATTGAGATATGGGTTGGATCTAATTTTCAGTTCCATTTGTCAAAAAAAAGTGCTTTAAGAATTTATGTATTTAAGGGGAGATCATACAGACTGTAACTTCATGGGTTTTATAACAGATCTGGAGAAGAATCAATAGCAAGGACTTAGCCTCTTGATGTAAAATGTGTGTTTTTCAAGATATGTCAGAATTGTACAGTTCACAGTTTAGAAAAAGGTAGGTACCAGTTTGGACCAGTTCAGTGAAGTTGTGTCTCAAGCAATTATGGACACAAGTGCCTCCTTTAATAATGGGCATTATTCTAAACTCAAACACTGTGGTACTAATAGGAAATAAATGTCTTGTGTTTACCAAAGTGTACCAAAAAAGGTTGATAGAGATTGATTGCTTCTCTATTGTAGAGATTTGAGTTGCATTGAAGTTTTGGCTCTCATTGAATGCATTGTTGTGCATCTGAAACGTTTCAGTTGTGTTTTTCTGCTTTTAATTTCCCTGTGGTATTTACTGTTGTAACTTACCATTAATTCAATTCACATGTAAGGGGAATTGTCATATTGCTGTGTTTTAGACTGACTGAAAATACTTCCCTCTGTCACTGTTCGTGGTATTTCAAGGCTGTGCAGTTCCACTAAGTATGCAAATCTGTACATGTATTTTTTTCATTTTTAAACACATTCCTGTACATTTTATAAGGGGTAGAATTATTGCATATTAGGGTGGAGATCCTCAGTTTGTCTTTTGTCACCAACTAAAATAAACTGACCATTAAATGTATTCTGCTATATACAAATTACTACAACCCATACTGCAGGTTTCACAACAAGGCTCAGCAAGTTAACAGCAAATGGCATATTCTGTTAAAACATTTGGTCAAAAATAAAAATGTAGACAAAAATAATGTACATGAATAACTGTACAACAAAGAATGTAAAATATTGTTTGAATATAGATCTATCCACTATACAAACCAGATTAGTATTTTGAAATACTATATTGCACTGACTGGTTATGATTGGTTATTACCATTGGATACTAGACAGACCACTCTACATTCTTTCAACGAGGCAAGGTGGAATAAATATAATAACTACATATAGTAAGATTTATTTTGAATAGCTAATTAAATGATCAGCTCTGGAACCGCCAAGTGAACTTATGGTGTTATCTGTGAGGAAACTAAAATTGTACTTCATAGGGAAGTTTTAAAGACAAAAGGACGACCTTTTTGTATCGAGTCAATTTCATTATGAATAGAAATGACTATAGCAGACCATTCTGGGAAAAATATTGATTTAACTTAATTGGTTTATGCTCTTGGTGAAATTGTGGGTTTTTTTTAGATCTGAACATTTTAAATTATGCTCTTATTCTTTATGATAATACATCCCTATAGTTTAATCTTTATTACGCTACATTTCCATTTTTACAAGTCCAAACTTCCAGTTGTTATTTTTTAGGAGACTCGTACATTTCCCACGGTTGCAGACACCCTATGGAAGATTGCTAGCACAAAAGATTTCATTTTGAATTATTTCCAACCACTATCTTCCCAGAAATCTATGTGAGCACCCATGAGAATCATTTTGTTTTATGGTATCAAATTTTCATAGTTCTTGGTTATCCTCTCAAAGTATAGATAGCGTGCCTCAAATTGCACTGGCATGGTCTTTCACATGGATTAATTGCAGGTTAAATTATTTCAGATAATTTGATGACCTTTGGGCAAAGCGTAATGTGTGTAAGAGGAAACAGAGCCTACCTAATGTGACTTATTTTGAATTCCTTAAAACAGTCACGACTGGATTCCCCCCGGCTTCATACATTTTAAATGGATTTTTTTATATTTCAAAAATAAAATGGGAAGCTGTACATGCATTGTTTGATTTGATGGTGCCTGTTTTTTTCTACTTTTGAACAGCTTTGTAATGCATTGCTCCACCATACTGTGTCATTCTATCATTTTAAGTAGCTAAACGGGACAACTTAATTCAATATTTTCAACTTCACAAAGTACGCAAAACAAAAAACACAGAGGCAAAGGAGTGGCTGGCGAGGGTTAAAAAGTATAAAATACTAAATAAAAATCTAAAGATTATATAGTAATGTAAAAGGGAGCACACGTATGAAAATATGAAATTTACAATGGTGTAGTCATAGAGTGGACACTTCCAAAGTAGCAGGTACCAGCAAAGGTAATTTATCTATTACATGTTTAAAAAGAAAAAAGTATTTCAAAGCGATTGAAGGACTTCTAACCCTCCACTTGCTTTAAAATAATATGATTAATGATTATGTGTTGGCTATTACTGAATTGTTTGATTGGGTTCGTGGAAGTAGCTGAACATATTGTACACTTTCTTCATAAACACAGCCACTCACCACATAATGGATTTCCCTCTGTGTACACCGAACCCGCGGTGTGGTGTTCACAAATCACCATTTTCCTAAACCAATCAGACGCACGGATGGACTTGCTCTTTTATCAGGCAGCCAATCGGTAAGTAGTGTTGCACTTCAGGGGCGGGTCAACATTTAGTTCAGGAAGACTGGTTGAAGTGAGGTGGGGACGAGAAATCATCACTTAACGCTAGCTCATTGCTAGCTGCCTTGAGCCGACTGACGAGGTGTTATGAGCTTTGTAGCCGAAATCAGTAGCTTATTTTAGTTTTGATAAGTGTAACGATGACCATCTGACACCAAGAATGGACATAAGTTAACAATGACGGGGGAGAAAAAGAAGAAAAAGCGGCTGAACCGCAGCATTCTTCTTGCAAAGAAAATTATAATAAAAGATGGAGGAAGTGTGAGTTAAATATTTATTTATCTTCGTTAAGTCAGCTTATCACGGATCTAAACTGGCTCTCAGCCGCTGAAGTTAGTTAGCAGCCTTGTTTATTTTATGAAAACAGCAGTTGTAGCGGCATTTGTCTACGTCTTTCTGTCTTTAATGGTTTGCCCCAACGGATAATGTACACCGTTAGCTAGCTGGGTTCGCCTAGCTAACTGGCTAACGCAGCTAGCATCGGCTAATGTTAGCGGCCTACGTTTGCTAGTCGTTTACACGTCAGCTCAGATAACTCTAGCTGGCTTATGTCAACGTTAGCTGTGCTTCTATTTATCTTCAGACAGTTAGCTAGCTAGTCATTTAACTCAAATATTCTATTATCGAACTTTAAAAAGTAATTCATGTTTTACGGTATCTCACGTTTGTTCAAATCTTGTAGAAAGTACGCGTGACAGTGCATCATTGTGGGGCACAAACGGGGGCTAGGTTAACATAGCTCACTAGCTAGCATATGTGTGTTAAACTGGGGTTGTTTCTATTCCGTTGCAACAAACGGAAAATTAAGGTAAATAGCTTTAAGCTTTTTTTTTGTATTAACGTAACCTAGCTAATTGTTTAAGAGACAAGCTAAGGTAACTAAATACACTGTTACGTTAGCTAATTACTTTCATACCAATCTAACGTTATCTCATACAGTAAATAAGCAAACTTGTTATGTTAATAATTCTTTGTTTATTTCAGCGCCATTTGCACCTTGCATTTCCCCATTGTACTACTATTTGCAATCCTTATATTGCTTTTTGTTTTCACATGTGTCTG